>CM077672.1:92337536-92427536 GCA_039707655.1 Elymus sibiricus | reverse complement strand
ATTGTTTGCCCCAATGATGGCCTTTCTGATCGCATAAAAAGTCATGAGATCAAAAAAGAAATGTGAGAATGTAGTTACAGATGTCAAAAAAGTCAATATCTCGTTCTCATGTTCCATAGATGGGGCGTCCTATCTGATGGATGAATGAGGAGCCTTTGTCGAGTAGTGAAATGATAGGATTCTGCTTTTCGGTTAAACCGAAAGACAAGTCGGTGATTCAAGCCAAGAGTGCGGGCACCTTAAGAGCGGTCAAATCTAGAAGCTATATCATGACTGCTGGAACGAAAGACCTGATGAGTATTTTCGTACCACCTTCCAACCTTCTTAGTCAATTGTGTACTTTTCCACTAGGCGAGACATAAGTTATCGGAATCCGGGGCCTGTTTTTCCCTATTTCCCAAGGGGAATGTCAAATTGTGTGGTTTCACAGTCTTACGAGACAGAAAGTTTTGGAAAATGGAGCTGCCGTTTTCACTACTTTGGTCCCTAGCGATATTGTTGCTTAAACTAACATGGAAAGTGGGCTCAATCACTTTAAAGTGCCCTCTCAAGTGTCATCTCATAATGGTAATCTCCTTATGGTATAGTAATTTGGCTTAGAATAAGAAACCTATCTCTTCCCCCTAATGGCTATTCACTACCCCTTGCGGGAATGCGTATCGTTGCTGCATCGCCACCGTATTCCTGACTTGCTTTTCCGAACTGCTTGTTTTCTCGGGGCTGCAGTCCAGTTGCTTAGTGGTTTGCTTCTCGGTCTACCCAATCAAGGTTAGACCTCGCTCTATCAACCATTGCTTTAAATAGTATCATGTTATTTCATCTTTCATTGATACCATCATTACAATCGAGGGCCTACAATCCATGGAAATCCCTATTCCGATCACTGGGAAAGAAGAGCAAGTAAGTAATGATGTTATATAAATGAAACAGGCATTCCTAGGTTGAGGTTACCATAGGATTGACCCTCAATCAATTCAAAACAAAACAAAGGGTACTTGAGCTTACATCTTGACCCTTGTATGTAGATTTCAGATTTCCTTCGCAATGAACAATCTATTCTCCACTTTTGAATGAAAACACCAACCACAATCGACCCAATAGTAGGAGTAGGCGGCAGTGAAAGTGCCACAGCCAGGGGAAGTGCAAGAGTCTAGAACCGAAGGTGGTTTCCACCTGAGAAGATCCGAAGCGCAGCAAAGCCCAACGAAAGCAAATAGTCCGGGTGGAGGAGTTACCGTGGGCACCGTGTTGGTTCAATCTCTCTATAGGTAGTGTGAAAAACCCTCAATTCAAGAGTTCCTGTTGACGGCCCCATTCATTCCTTACTCTATTTTTCAACTAACTTAATTGTAGTCCGCATTTCAATCTGCTGAGGATTTTGCGTATCACAGCTTTGGATCGACCAATACCCAATCCGCTATTAACAAGCAGTTGGATAGAGCTTCACCAGAGGGATTTGGTGTAACAACCCCCTTTACTGCACACTCAATTATAAGGAGATTCTTTCGGGTTAATGCAAAACGAAGTTCTTTTCTCATAAATCAGGTCAAAATCTTGAAATCATGCCAAAAAAACGGGGGGGTTACGCAACTTTTTCCAGTGAGATCATCTATTCCCTTCTCTTTGGCGGATTCAATCATGCCTTGGTAATTGTGGCTTGGCCTAAGCGCTCACCTGAGAGTCCAAGAAAGAAGGCAAAACAGCTATATAGAGCCCCTCCCTCGAGTCGAGCAATGAACAAGTAAGTAGAGACAAGGAAGAGGGGAAATGCAGTATCGTTATGTTATAGCAAGATCATCAGATCATGGGTGAAGCAATCGATCATCAAAAAGTTCTTTATCAGCCGGCGGAAAGCGTGGTAATTCATTCATTTCATTGGAAAAGGATCGAACAGGAGTCATCGCATCGTTTCTAGATCTTCGATACCTCTATATTCTGAAGAATAGGTCCTAAAATGGTCAATCGATTGTTTTCTCAATGGGAATCGAGGAAATGTCAAGGGTTTGAGTATAGCGAGCAGAGGAATAGTTTCCTTTATCAAAAGAAGCCTCTCGACTTGGAAACAGAAGATGTTGTAACTTAACTACACCCTTCCTCTTCTGCCGATCTTTACAACGCTATGCACATCTCCTTCTTAGTTTTGAAAAAGAAAAGGGCCTCTTTCCTTTTCCCAATACTTGACCAATATTTCTGTTCCATTGGCCGAGAAGGAAACCAGTAAGCAGATTGAAGAGACAGATTGAATAACACGCAGATTCCCCTCGTAACAGGCATATAAATAAGTCCCATTAAATTGATTGATAGACTACGCATCGATGGTGTCGAGTCAATTCGTTATAAGCTAAATACTACACAACCCTCCTTAGAGGGGACACCTTAGAGGAAGAATACATATTACTTAGAGGACGGATGCTTGTAAATTCATTGTGTAAAATAACTCGTAAATTCATTGTGCCAGAATTGATCACTGATCAGGTGTGATCAGTCTCATCCGTCTAAGGATCCGGTGCGATGAGTCTCATCCGTGTAATATTTTGGAATTCGTCTATAAAAGTGAGTATTATCCCACTTTCGTGGTGGAGACCACTTTAGTGGTGGAGATAATAGTCTTGTCTGTCCTCAAGGTCGATGAGTCCTTCGTGGTAATCCAACCACTTCCTCATACAGTCACCCTCGAATAGTCTTCTTTTTATCGGTTTCATTTTCTTCTTCGAAATCAATTACTCTCCATTATTTACTTTTATCACATCTGTAACTACATTCTCACATTTCTTTTTTGGATTCGATAAGCAGCCAACTCTCAGGTAAGAAATATTACATTCTGACTTTATTCTACCGTATTCTTCTACTTCTAGTATTAAGTTTTTGCCTACTATCCTGCTTTGCTTCTATCCACGCATCCAATTCGTTGAATGTTGTGTTTTTAGCATGCGCCAGTCCATCATTCAAACTCGGGTCCATCGCATATGTGTGTTTAATCCAGGACAGGATGTTCATCAATTCGACTCGCTCGTCTTGAGCAAGTTTCTCAATGACAAATTCATCGAGAGCTCCTTGGATCACGTGGCTGCCTGGTCTCCTCGCATTTCCCTTGCATGAAAGCATGAACTCCCTGATTGCATTTTCAATAAAAGTATCTGAAAGGGGGGCGGGAATAGGATTAGCGTCGCCAGCTTCCATTGCGAAAGTTGTTTCTTGTTGGGCCAAGAAAACACAGAAAAAACTAACCACTCCGAAGATAATTGGAGAAAGGCCCTTTGAATCCTTTTTCCATTTTTGGAAAGTATGAACGAATATGAAAATTAAAATTAAAATAAAGACACAAGTTAAGAAAGAAGTTACAAATCCAGAAAAGTGTAACTCCTTACATCATATTATTTCTGAAGTCTCAGTCGTACACAAGTCACAAACAAAGCAAGAAATCTACATACAAGGGTCAAGATGTAAGTTCCCCTTTAGAACGTATTTTACGATTCGCTAACTAGTCAGGATTCAGATTTGGTGTAGCATAGTTTGGATCAGTGATATCATGACCTGAGCAGCCATCCTTCACCTCGGAATTTCCCATATTATGAATAGTCAAAGTTCAAGTGGATGTTGCTTTCTGTCTCGGATACTGGAATTGGCGCAACTAGAGCAATTGTCCGAGATGCGGCGGGCATGTTCATTGCGGCCTGCAGTGTTATGCTCCCTTGGGCAATTGACGCGACATCAGCGGAAGCAAAGACAATATCTGTTCAGGGCGAGCCCCGATCCCGAAGATACCTGATTCTAAGTATGTTATCGAAGCGTTAAAGCAAGAATTCACATCTGTAAAAGATTCCCACATTCCGTGAGATTCGTTGCTTACCAAAGAAAGGTGCAAATAAGCCATTTTATTCGATTTTGCCTCTGCTGATCCTGCTCATGCTTTTTTTGCCATAATGTGCCGTTGCTATTATTACCAATTATACGGTTCTAATCCTAGATGGAAAAATAAATAGAAAAAGAAATCTAAGAAGGCAGATCCTCCCTCTCTATCAAGAGTAATGAACTAGGTGCTGATACAGTACAAAAAAACAAACTAAATTAACCAAACTTGCCTGATGTTGAGGCAATCAAGAAAGCTGCATAAGTGAATATATAACCCACGGAAAAGTGAGCTAATCCAACCAATCTTGCTTGCACAATGGAAAGAGCCACGGGCTTATCTCTCCAGCGAATTAAATTAGCTAAAGGTGTGCGTTCATGAGCCCATGCTAAAGTCTCAATTAATTCCTGCCAATACCCCCGCCAGGAAATTAAGAACATAAATCCAGTAGCCCAAACAAGATGTCCAAATAAGAACATCCACGCCCATACCGATAAACTATTCATCCCAAAAGGATTATATCCATTGATAAGTTGTGAAGAGTTTAACCATAGGTAATCTCTTAACCATCCCATCAAATAAGTGGAGGATTCATTAAATTGTGAAACATTGCCCTGCCATAATGTGATATGTTTCCAATGCCAATAAAAAGTAACCCACCCAATGGTATTTAACATCCAGAAAACTGCCAAATAAAATGCGTCCGAAGCAGAAATATCACAAGTACCGCTGCGCCCTGGGCCGTCACAAGGAAAACTATACCCAAAATCCTTTTTATCCAGCATTAATTTGGAACCGCATGCATCTAAAGCGCCCTTTACTAAAATCAATGTAGTTGTATGCAAACCTAGAGCAATAGCATGATGAACCAAGAAATCCCCAGGTCCTATTGTTATGAAAAGCGAATTACTATTCTCATTAACAGCATTCAACCATCCGGGCAACCATAGGCTTCGACCTGCATTGAAAGCGGGGCCATTCGTTGAAGATAAGAGTATATCAAACCCATATGTCATCTTGCCATAAGCAGATTGTATCCATTGGGCAAATATAGGTTCGATCAAGATTTCCTTTTCTGGAGTACCAAAAGCAAGCATGACGTCGTTATGAACATAAAGGCCCAAGGTATGGAATCCTAGAAAGAGGCTAGCCCAACTTAAATGAGATATGATAGCTTCTTTATGGTCTAACATTCTTGCCAATACATTATCCTCATTCTGTTCCGGATTGTAATCCCTAATGAAAAAATAGCTCCATGAGCAAAAGCCCCTGTCATGATGAACCCTGCAATATATTGGTGATGAGTATATAAAGCAGCTTGAGTAGTAAAGTCTTGTGCTATGAATGCATAAGGAGGTAAAGAGTACATATGTTGAGCTACTAAGGAAGTAATAACCCCTAAAGAAGCTAGAGCAAGACCTAACTGAAAATGAATCAAATTGTTGATTGTGTCATAAAGGCCCTTATGCCCACGCCCTAATCGACCCCCCGGAGGAGTATGCGCTTCTAAAAGATCTTTAATACTGTGCCCAATTCCGAAGTTAGTTCGATACATGTGACCGGCAATGAGAAAAATAAATGCAATAGCTAAATGATGGTGAGCCATATCGGTCAGCCACAAACTTTGTGTTTGTGGATGGAATCCCCCAAGAAGAGTTAGAATGGCAGTTCCCGCTCCTTGCGCGGTACCAAATAAATGATTACTCGAATCAGGGTTTTGGGCATAAAGATTCCACTGACCCGTCAAAAGGGGTCCCAACCCCTGGGGATAGGGTAATACATCTAAGAAATTATTCCATCGAACGTACTCCCCCTGGATGCGGGAATAGCAACATGAACTAAATGTCCTGTCCAAGCCAAAGAACTTAACCCGAAAAGTCCTAACAAATGATGATTGAGACGAGATTCCACGTTTTTGAACCACGAAAGGCTTGGTTTCCATTTGGGTTGTAGATGTAACCAACCCGCTATTAAGGACAACATAGAAAGAAATAATAGAAAAAGAGCTCCAGTATAAAGATCCTCATTGGTGCGTAATCCTATTGTATACCACCACTGATAAACTCCAGAAGAAGCAATATTCACTGGACCAGCAGCACCTCCTCGAGTAAAGGCTTCCACAGCGGGTTGACCAAAATGAGGATCCCAAATCGCATGAGCAATAGGTCTTACGTGTAAAGGATCCTGTATCCATGATTCAAAATTTCCTTGCCAAGCTACATGAAACAGATTTCCGGACGTCCATAGAAAGATTATTGCTAATTGCCCAAAGTGAGAAGCAAAAATGTTTTGATAAAGACGTTCTTCAGTAATATCATCATGACTTTCGAAATCATGTGCGGTAGCAATACGAAACCAAATACGACGAGTAGTGGGGTCCTGAGCTAAGCCTTGGCAAAACCTGGGAAATCTTAATTCCATAATGCCTTTCAAATCCTCCTAGCCACTATCCTACTGCAATAATTCTCGCTAAGAAGAATGCCCATGTCGTGGCAATTCCACCCAGAAGGTAATGGGTTACTCCTACAGCACGTCCTTGTATAATGCTCAAGGCTCTAGGCTGAGTAGCAGGAGCAACTTTTAATTTGTTATGAGCCCAAACGATAGATTCAATGAGTTCTTGCCAATAACCATGGCCGCTGAATAAAAACATTAAACTGAAGGCCCAGACAAAATGAGCACCTAAGAAAAAAAGACCATATGCAGATAATGAAGAACCATAAGACTGAATGACTTGCGATGCCTGTGCCCATAAGAAATCTCGAAGCCACCCATTAATCATAATGGAAATCTGTGCAAAGTTTCCCCCTGTAATATGAGTTACCACCCCTTGATCACTTATAGTACCCCAAACACCCGACTGCATTTTCCAACTGAAATGGGAAATGACTACCGAAATTGCATTGTACATCCAGAATAAACCTAAGAAAACATGATCCCAGGCGGATACTTGACATGTTCCCCCTCGGCCAGGCCCATCGCAAGGAAAGCGAAAACCTAGATTTGCATTATCGGGTATAAAATGGGAACTCCGTGCAAATAAAACACCTTTCAAAAGTATTAATACAGTCACATGTATGGTAAATGCATGAATGTGATGGACTAAAAAATCCGCGGTTCCTAATGGAATAGGTAACAAAGCCACTTTGCCACCTACTGATACTAACTCGCCGCCTCCCCACGTTAAGCTAGTACTTGTTGTTGCACCAGGAGCTGTTACACCAGGCGCAGTAGCATGGATATTTTGTACCCATTGAGCAAAGATAGGTTGTAATTGTATGGCAGTATCCGAAAACATATCTTGTGGATGGCCTAAAGCACTCATGGTATCATTATGAATGTACAAGCCAAAACTGTGAAAACCTAGAAATATACATACCCAGTTAAGGTGGGATATGATTGCAATGCGGTGTCTAAGGACGCGATCTAATAGATCGTTGTATCGAGTAGTTGGATCATAGTCTCTTACCATAAAAATTGCTACATGTGCAGCAGCACCGACTATTAGAAATCCGCCAATCCACATGTGGTGTGTGAACAAGGAAAGTTGTGTACCATAGTCAGTAGCTAGGTATGGGTAGGGAGGCATAGAATACATATGATGAGCTACAACAATGGTTGTAGAGCCTAGCATAGCTAGGTTAAGAGATAATTGAGCATGCCATGACGTTGTTAAGATTTCATAAAGACCCTTATGGCCTTGTCCTGTAAATGGGCCCTTGTGAGCCTCCAAAATATCTTTAAGTCCATGGCCAATACCCCAGTTGGTCCTATACATATGACCTGCGATTAGGAAAAGAAAAGCAATAGCTAAATGATGGTGCGCAATATCGGTCAGCCAGAGACCACCGGTTACTGGATCTAGTCCTCCGCGAAAAGTCAGAAATTCTGCGTATTTGGACCAATTTAAAGTGAAAAAAGGGGTTGCTCCTTCGGCAAAACTAGGATAAAGTTGAGCCAAAAGGCCCCGATTCAAGATAAATTCATGAGGAAGTGGTATCTCTTTAGGATCCACCCCAGCGTCAAGAAATTGGTTAATTGGTAAAGATACATGAATTTGGTGCCCCGCCCAAGAAAGAGACCCAAGTCCTAATAATACCGCTAAGTGGTGATTCAACATGGATTCTACATGTTGGAACCAGGCCAATTTGGGAGCGGCTTTGTGATAATAGAACCAATTTTCTTTAGTTCAGTGCGTACCCGGGACGACCTAATAGAAATTCCCTTCAGCCCGGAGGAGAGCGGCGCCACCCCAACCGCAGGCCCTCTCTTGGATCCGGCAGATGGAGGAAAACCTTCCAAAAGGTAGTCTTGTTCCCTAGCTGAAACAGATGCAAAGCGGGACCAAGATTTCGGGTCTGATTGGCATTCAAGTATGCCTTCCATTGCTTGAAAAGGCCTAGCACCGTAAGTAGCAATTGGCTATGTCCAAACTCAAACGTCGTATTTTATCTAAGCACAAGAGTCATAATAAGGAAAGAAGACATAAGAATGGGAAGTATCCGCTAGTTATAACGTAGTATAAAGAGAGCTATTTCATGGATCTTGGTCACAATAAAAAGAATCCAATAATGATCTATCAACTAAATGAGTTTATTATATAATCCCGTATCTTCAAGGTTGTTAAGATGATTTAGTAGATGTGTCGGTATCGTTTTCATCTGCCGTTGGGAGTGACTGCTTTGCTAATCTCTCCTTTTATCCTTCTTTTCGGAGACAAGCACATATTACCGTAACCTAGTGATTAATATATCCTGTTGGTACTACTTCATCGAGCAATCAATCGTTTTTCCATTCTTGTTCTGAGGTTGTCAGCTTCCTCCGATGGCACCAATTGTACTCTATGTCGGAATCTGTAGACATAGTTTCTGGGCGTCTTTAAAAGCTGATCGACATAGTTGTCACACACAAACCTGCGCAACGGCTTTGGAGTAAAAGAATCTCCTGCCCGGTCACACACATCATCTCGAGCGCGGAATTTACTACTCTAACAAGATACTCGGCTCGGGTAAATCATGCTTTCGTTATGCGAGGAAAGTGAAAGGAAAGAGGGAAAGGGAGACACTGGGCAATCCGGAATCGATGAAATCACTGTTTTTTCACCTTGTAATATGTCCGGTTACAATCCAAAGATGAATCAGACTAGGAGATAGATAAGCACTATGGCGGACACATGGAATAAGAATTTGAAAAGTAATGATCAACTTTATGGATCCATAGGTAGATTCACTTGTGAAGCTATGGGATGGGACAAGATTCAAAAGTACCAAAAGTAATTTAAGTGGGACGCTGAGTTCATTGCTGCGATCTAGGGTCCAAAGCCAGCCAATTTGATGACCGCGTAGGAACGGATTCCGAATGCTCACAGTAATGTAGTTGGAAATGACAAAAGGCTCCTAAATTGATACCTAATAATAGCTTAGCAGCTCCTTCGTTTTGCTAAAGAGCCAAGTTCGGACAAGCAACTCGGAAGGAGGAATGTGTTGAGATGCCTATGCCTAAGAGAGATAAGCGGAGGACGTATGATAGCGAAGAGGATGTCGGTAAACGATGGAGTTGAAGGAGTTGTTTTTGAATTCGGCATGGCATATTTCATTTTTTTAATTTGAACGTCGTCTCCTTGCTTACCCGCCTGGCCAATGGAAGGAATTAATTACCTTGGTCAGTCAGCGAAAGAAAAAATCTCACCAGTTCATCATCCCAATCCTTCCTATTAGTTTCATTAATTAATTCAGCCCCAGAGTGTTGGCAATCAAGGGCCAAGAAAGAATCCCAAGTCTATCCTATCTCGCCATGGTCGAAAGCACAATCCCTTTCTCTTCCTATACCGAAATCGTCGTTTCATTCCTCCGCAACTTCTATCGCGGACATGATCCAATCTACCTTGCAAGACAGATTAAGATATAACTTAAGGCTTTCCCAAGCTGGCGCATAACCTCTGGTAGAGGCATTCACCCAGAGACAGAGAAGTGGGAAACCGCGGATGAAAAGAATACTGAGGTCTTTGATAGCAAACTTCTACGCGAGCTTTCTAACTAAAAGGAATCTCTTATTCATATGCCATAAAATGGAAAAACTTGATGGAGATTTCTTCTCAATTTCCATGGTACAGTCCCTTTGCATGCTACAGTTCCATTACTTACTACCTGAATTTGCTATATACGAAATTCTGACATCTACGGTACTTGTCGTCTACTTCTGGTGGAAGCAATTCCAAAGGTGAAGATAATACTGAGCGGAATAGTAATGAGGGGAATGCAAAATCTAGCAAAGGTAAGAAGGGTCAAGGAAGAATAGCAGTAACTTATAAAAGGAAAGCACCGAATAAAAGGAAGGAGATCCGTCTTGATTTTTTGCATGTGGTCAATGCGTTTGCTGATTGATAACTGTCTAATCTTAAGATGGTTTTGTGGCACGTTACAAACATACATATACAGTCGAAAGATAGTTGTGTTGAGTTAGGTTGAAGAATTTTTACCATATTTTTAAAATGAGATATAGTGCTTTCTTTGTTCGGTAGGAGATTTTGCACTTTCATATTCTAGTTCATCATTTGAGCGTTCTTTTGCTCTGTTGGTGGGGCATAAACTCATAAATAGTTTTTGTTTTTTCTTTAAATAATAGTAAAAGTATGCATTCAAGTAGTAGCTTTTTCTAAATAGTCGAGTAAAGTCGAGTAGGGCTGGCAACAAGGACTAGGAAGATACGGGCTAGTTTGTTTTTTTAGGGGAAGGCTTTATGCAAGATATGCACGTGAGTAGGTCAGTATATGCATATTTGCCAATAGAGGAAAACACGTAGTAAGTAGGCTTGCTTTTTCGTAGCGATAGGTAGCTTGACAAGGGATGCCTGGGATAGCACATAGGAAAAGTATAGAAGGAAAGGCGGCGGGAAAGTAGCCATGGTCAAGGTAAACAAGTACTAGGTCTTTTCTTTCCGAAGCAAGTCAAGGACAACTAGGTCAGTCTGGGGGGGCAATCCTCTAGATCAATACTTCTCTTCCACAAACTAAACCAATTAATAAACAATTTACAGAGTATTCTTGCATTCCTATCTGGTCTGCATCTCTCCTATCGAAACTATAATATAACCTTATTGGAAGGGCCCCGGTTGTGCCTTGCCAAACCGACAAATCAAGAAATTGTAGATGAATTCATTGGGCTTAACGTGTGATTTCATTATAAGTGAACAGGCGGGGACGAACTGGATTCGAACCAGATAAGAGCCGTGCGTTCCCTTGTTTCCAAGCCTCCTTTTTTTTCGTACTTCAAGAAGATGGTGGGGGCAACCTCTCTACATCTGCGGGACGGTAGGCCAGCCAACTAACTCTTCAAATGAAGAACTGATTACTCCACATCTATGAACCTATCATTCCCCGCCCTTGCCCATTATTTCTTTTTGTATCACGCTAGGACTTTGCCTCTTTTTTTGAGGCAAAATATGGAAGTAGAATCTCCTCTCTTTTAGAGGCGTCTTCCAAATCCAATTTAAGATCCATGAGGTCTTTCAGAGAGCCGCTGCTCTTTCCATTAAATTCTAGGATCTCTTCGATCCTATGCGCAAAAGAAAGGTGTGAGCCCGCGACCCCTCGATCGCTCTCAGAGTCAATCGGCCCAAATCGGGTTATGAGCTCAACGAAAAAAAAGGATTTTTTGAAATTGCCTGCAAAACCGCCTTGCGAGCGTTAGCGTCAGCGTCAGTGCCATCTCCCGATGGATATTTTTTGCGCATCTCCAATAGCGCCTTGGCCCTATTTTCTTCTTCGTCTATTGGGGAAGAAGAAGAGGTGGAGTAGTAGGCGGATCTCATCCCTCCTGCGGACTTCCCCGTACTCAAAGTGACTCTGAGAGATTGCGTTTCTCTACTAATCGCATTATGTTCTAGAATCACTGTTTTCATGATCGAATGACGAAATAGATATACGAACTGTATAGGATCATTCGCTGGGATGGGATAAGTGATTCTTTTATAGGATTCCCATGGGATTGTAGAATCAACTAAGGATGGAATAGGTATTTGTGATCGATCAGCTTCCAGTATGACCGAAGACTTTCTATCTGCATTAAGAATAACCACACAATCAGATTGTTGGTTCAACCCAAAATTGATCTTCTTCTTTCTTGAACGGAATTTTTTTTATTTGCAAAATAATTGGTCAAAAATGCCCCGATCTTCCATTGAGAATCATCGAAACAATGAGAATTCATATTTCTTAAATAGCTTCTTAAATAGCTCGCCATTTCTTCCGTTATCTCATAAATAAATAAATGATTGGTCTTTAAAAAGAAGGAACGGCCTTTTTGACGACTGGGAGATCCTATAAAATGAAGAGCGTTTCGTAAACAAATCAGTGTCTTGTCTGAAACGAGAATAGCAATTCCATTTCTTGAACCACGGATATAGACTTTGAAATGGTGATCAGCTACCCGACGGCCGAGATGTTCATTCGTACAAAGTAATTTAGTACAGACAAACGAAAGCTTTGTCATTTTGTGATTTGAGTTCCGGAGATACAGGTGGTAAGTTATGGGTAATGCGGGGGCACTTTAAGACGAGATAGAATACCTAATATGGGAGTGGTTTAAGTGAGACAATAGCTCCCTTACCAAACCAACTGAGCTATTTGCCATGTTTTTGACAAATGACCTAACTTTGATGTGATGTGCCCGGCTATCCCGGATCATTCTTAGAGCAGTCGCGGTTACCGGAATTACGGCCTTGCGTACAAGAACTGGCACTATTGTAACTCGCTATGGGCCTTCTGCCTTCTCGAAAGAACCCGGCTTTTTAAGAAATTACTCTATTTTACGCATTTAGTTGAAGCGGATTCAAAGAGCTCTATCGAGCAAGGAAGGAGTATACTATACTGTAGCTGGATAAGCTAGATACCAAAACTTTGATAAAGATTGAGGCAACCCATTTGAGGAAGAACCAGACGGACCCCTGTGGAGATGGCATAAACAATCCTTTGACGAACTTTCTGGTTAACATAGAATCTATGAGTTTTTTCTTCTAATTACTACTACTATCATTATTCAATCTGGTATCCAAGAATTTATTAAGCTCATCCCGCAAGCACATGTACACATCTTGGATTTTACCGTCTGAAGATGGAAGAAGATTCGTTCTCCTACCCATTTCTAAGTTAAGCAAGAGATAACTCATAATTTGATATGCACTCGCAGTCGCATCTTGGGTCACTAGAACCTGATGATAATTACTCACTCCTTCATCCTGAGAAAGGATCTTGGCTATGAAAAAAAATGGATCACTAGCTTGCGCAGCAAATTGAATGAAACTTTCGTCCGAAGTAAACATTTCAGTCTGGTGTTCGTTATACCATTTAAGGGCATCATCTAAGTTCGAGAACTTTTGATACTTAAAGGCTGCAGCACATGCTAAGTGTTGACTGAGATTCATGAAAAAGGCGAAATACCGTTTCACCTTCATCCAATCCTCGTCGGTTATCCAATTTCAGATATTGCTTTGTTTGTGCAATCTTGCTCGCAACACCCTCTCCTCCGGCGAACCTGCGATCGCCGCCTCTAACTGAATGCTCAACTGAGGTCGTGTACAACAACCTTAACCGCACAAGCCTGGGCTGGGCCTACCCCCATCCCTAGAGGAGCCGTATGAGGCGGAAGCTCCACGTATGGTTTTGAAGCCGAGCCTAGGGACCGATATGATGATTGGTTTAGGTAGGGCGGCCGGCCTACTATGGGCACCTGTAGGGATTAGTCCGTGAGACCGCGATCCACAAACTGACGCATGGGACTCACCCTTGACTTGAGAATGGAAGAAGGGAAACATAGCATGTCACAAGAGCGAGGCGAGGGGGCTCCGCCCTACAGCGAGAGGGACGCCTCGCGAGCCGGGCTTTGGAGATGAGGCCTTTTGGCGAAGCCAAGTCAATTTCGGGCCACCAAACCCTGCAACTGAGGAAAAGGCCCTATGGAGTAAAGGGAAGCGTGTACGTCGTCACACTCCCCGCCCTCCAAAGGTGCCTAGAGGACGAGCCAGACGCAGCATAGCGACGCCCCAGGAGCGGATTCCCCACGAGCCGGGGGACAGGAGACGGCCATCTCGAGGCACATCACAACCTACAGGCAACACCGGCGAGACCCGGGAAGGTAACCCGATTGGGAGTTAGAGGATCCATAGTACCCGCAGCCTCCCGGACTTCATATTCATCATTTTCTAAAGAAATGGTAAGGGATCTCTTTTCTGCAACGGAAAAAAATAAGCTCCGCTGATTTGACTCGGCACAACCTAACGATACATCCAATACCAATGATCTGTGCCTACCGATACGATACTCCTCCAAAAAATTGACTATATAAAGAGCTAGTGTCAATAAAAAGGCTAATGACAAAGAAGAGTCAATCTCCTTTACTCCTCCCGACACCTCAAGATGAGAAAATCCCTTCATCTAGGCGGGCGCCCATGCCTACTCAGGGAGCAACTTCTACCACGGCTGACACATTATCTCCAACAAAGACCAACGACCCATCCCGAAGAGAAGTTGACTGACGGGGATGTCTCGAGAAGAAATTCCAGAATTGGTAGCCTCCCAAATCAAACATACATTGACAGGGGTTGCCAACAAAAAGAGAGGAAAGAGGCCCTAGTGAATTTGATATGGTACCGTACCCCAAGGAAGGGGTATACTATACTGTGCCAAAATGCAAAATGTTGAATGGGGTAGGGAACCCTGAACAACACCTCGCCCTTTTCAAAGCTACATGCGGGAATACTAGGGGCAATGAAGCCCTTCTTCTCCTATTCTATACTAAATAAACAATCTAATTCTAGGAAGAGTTTCGAGTACTTAAACTTAAAGGAAGGGCGGTTAGAGCAAAGCAAGGGATGACACTTTCAATGCGCGAAATCCATTTCGAGTTAGAGTGTGAAACTTCTTGCTACAGCCATTTTATTCGCTGCTTGCTACTTTCTAAAATGGAAGATAAGATGAATGAATGAATAGATTGCATTTTTTTTCTAGTTCAATCTATAGTCTAGATTCCATTCCCTCGATCCACTCTCATTTAAATGATGGGATTGGGCCATACCAACCTTCACTTAGTCTTAATAAAATATTACTTCATATCTTCAAGGATTGGGAGGAGGTGGCGAAAAAAGGAAGGAAAAAGGAATTTGAAATCCGTCCCTTCCCACAGAATCATCGGGCTTGACTTTCCTTACTTTCCCAACCCCGCTACTGTAAAAAGAACTCTTTTGTTTTGAGACTAGCTAGTCGCTATGGTTTGTGGGAAAACTCTTCTCTCTCTGGTCTCACTTCGAGTCCTTCTAGAAGTAAATAAAGGAAATGCTTATTCAACTACGGCACCGTCGGACAACCGACTGGATTCAAGCCCTAACCCCTCAACTCGGACGGACTTGTGGAAATCCTCGAAAACAAGTATTGCTCAACTCACCTATCTATAACATAGAAATGTTGCATCCAACCCTGGAACGAGAGGTACAGAATAGGCTACCATACGAGATGAGACGACTTCATTCTTGGCTTTCATCCCTACACTTAAGAAAGATAAGGGATTGGATTTCATACCTTATATTTAGAGCTCCGTCGTTCCGACTGGAAAATGTAACCTTCCACCATATGTAAACCAAACCTCTTTGCTTTCTGGCTTTTCCTTCCAATAAACATCAGGGTGCGAATCTGAGTAGTTCCTTGCTCAAGACCACGAAGCAAGAGCGAAGCAGAACCGGTTTTCAATTCATCGAAACTCTTGAAAAGTTCCTTTGCTTTTACAGCGAAAGCACCTGCCAACAAATTGGAACCATAATCCCCTCCATCTGCCTCGCTCTCTATCTGGTAGTATATGCTTTGATCGAGGCCCTATTCTTATTATGATGATTTGGATATTGAATTGCCTTTGACTGATTCATCTTACCATTTTACTAGAGTTTTTATCCAGTAAGTTTAACATGAGTGGAATTGGTGTACTTGACCAGTAGTGAACTCTCAGTTGTGTTCGATAGTCGGTTACGAGTTCCCATATCTTACGCAACCTTACCTTTTCTTACTATGGGCCAAATTGCGGAGGAAAGCAGAATCACTATTTTTCGTAGAACTCACTTTTGCTACTGGAGAGTACCTTCCACCAGGTCAGAGCCATGGATCCAAAGCCTACTAGTTAGCTTTGAAGGTTTAGGCTTGAGAGAAATCTTGAACAGAACACCGCACTCCCTCCTATCAACTTATTCAGATTTGCTTATTTCTTTATCTTTAGTTTTTGTAGATATAGGCTTTGGCGGATTCTCTCAAGGCTCGAGTGAAGTGACAAGCACATATTATCGGAAACTAGTGATCCCGCCCGGCCAGCTCAGCATGCTTTAGAGCTCCTTGATTGGTACGAGGTAGTGATAGCAAGAGGCAACTCTCAATTGTTGTAATATAGAGACCTCTTTCAATGATTATAGATCCAAAGGATCGTTATTGATAGGAAACTACCAGTAGCCCTTGACTTTGACTTGAAGAATTGAATCCGCCTTCTTCTTCTTATTCTTCTGAAAGTCTCCCAGGCGTGGTATCATCGGATCCACAAGGTCAATTTGTATCCATTTGTTCGGAAACCGGAAATGCCAACTACTCACTTCTTGCTGATGATGAAGGTGCCATGGGTGATAGCGCCAGCCATTCCCTCATTGAAAAGAAAGCGCCAACCCTGCTACTAAAGCTAAGGCCAACCGCAGCCCAGTGAAATGAAATGCGTGTGAAAAATAACATAGATTAATCTTGATGCGATCGATGTAGACACACTTCTTTTCTTACAGGCTACAGTCAAAAACAAAAACTTCGCAAATCACCCTAAGAGTGCCATACGAAAAAACAAAAGCAACTGTGGGTATAGACCAATTTCCTGCACCAGAAGAGGCTCAGCGTACCAAACCCTGCTCTTTGCCTGCTTACCGAGCTCTCCTCATACCGAGTATCTAGGCATTTCTTCTCACAGACTGGTTGGGAGAAAGTTGGCATTCTTTAATATGTCACAGGGGACCCGTACTTACTTGATGGAATGGATGGGATGATGTGTTTCAGTTCAGCCAGTAGTGGAGGTTTCCTCGGCCTAGTCGCATAAGAGCCCCCTTCTTTTTCTAGTTAGTTGAAAGAAAAGCAATGGGGAAGGTTGGCTTACCAGTTAATTGGTTTGTATCATATCTTGCTATGGTGGGACATCCTCTTTAGTTTAGGTATCCGGGCTGACTGTTAGCTTTAGTCGTTCGACACTCTTCCTTCATTCTCATTCAACAAGGAGAAGTGTCTAATCAAAATCATTGGTTGAGCCTCGCGTATATTATATGATGTCGTCCTGGAATTGAACTAGCGTTTAAGGTCGATCAAGTTCAAACAATTCAGCTCTGCAAGATCAATCAGATATCAAGTAAGAGATAGGCGCTTCCTATTAGTTATAGACTGCTTCTGTGACAAGTGGATCCCTTTTGGTTTAGTTGTTAATTGTACTATTCTCTTCAATAATTAGGTCTTCCGTATTCCTATTGGGGTCAGTGGTCTTCACCACTCACTGAGTCTGGATTCGTTTCATGGGTATTATTTGATGAGTGATCATCAATCTCTTCCATTGCTCCTATGTGCTGCTATACATACAAGGTACATGGGCCATGGGGCCTAACACACACTATACAGCCCAGCCCAATACTCAACACTCCCCCGCCTAAAGATATCTAACATGCCTATCTTGTTACAAATTGCTAAACCCTCACAAGGACCTACTCGTTTAGTAAAACAATCAGCTACTTGTTCACTATACTTAATGTTACCCCCTTCTTCGACCGAACAATCTCAATCCGAAGGAAGTATCGAAGAGGTCCAAGATCCTTTACCTTAAATGCTTCTCCTAGTCTTGCCTTCAAACATTTGATTTCTTCAACATCGTCTCCAGTAATCACAATATCATCCACATACACCGCTAAAATGGTGATATGGATTCATCTATGCCGGTACTGTATGATCTCCATTACACTGAGAGTAGCCCATACCACAAACAACTCTCCTGAACCTGTCCACGCCCGTCGCGACTGTTTCAAGCCATACAAAGATTTCTTGAGCCTACACACTTTCCCATCAGTCTGTTTGTTCCAAAACCTGGAGGAATGTCCATATGGATCTCTTCTTGTAAATAACCACCATGAAGAAAAGCATTCTTCACATCTAGCTGATGTAAAGGATCCCCAAAGTAAGTTGACTACGCATGAGATTAAGGTTCTCACCGTGTCCATCTTCGCCACTGGTGCCTTGGTCTCATCATAGTCTATCTCCCGTCTTCCTATAACCTTTTGCAATTAGCCTTGTCTTCTATCTATCCACCTTACCCTCTGGAGTCTGTTTTACGGTGAACACCCATTTGCATCCAACTGCTCTTTTTCCTGCTGGGAGTGGAAGAAGATCGCACGTCTTGTTCTTCTGAAGTGCACCAAGCTCCTCCTTCATTGCGTCTTTCTTTCCACCGGGGATCCAGCTTTGCAGCCTTCCAATCCTTTGGAATAGACACTGATCGTAGAGATGCAATGAATGCTTTGTGTGCGGGTGAGACATAAGAGTCTGAAACTCAATTTCCAATGTCATGCTCATAGCCATATCGGACCGGAGGCTTTCCAGCATTAGTCCTAGTCTCTCTGCGTAGTGCAAGCGGCAATTCCAAAGAAGTATTACCACCTGTCTCATTTTCACCTCCATCTTGCTCTTGTGGCTCCTCCTTGACTACCTCAGGTTGCTCTTGTGGTTCTTCATCCAAGACCACTAGCGGTACAAGAAGGGGTCCCGGCTCGGGGGCGGGGGTATCTTACTTCTTTTCCTCCGCGTTCGTGACAAGCTAGTAGGCACTCTTGTGTGGGTTGGCTCATTCCCCTGGAAAACGAATATTAAGAAGATAGATACCATTCCGTCGATACTAGATTCATTCTTTCTGCTCAAAAAGAAGAAAGCCTCTATTGTGGGAGAAGTCTTTGAAACCCGAAGTTCTAAAATAGAAAATGGAATGAAGAAGGGGTGTGACCTTATGGCCAACTATACTAGCTCCCCTAGAGGAATAATATAGCTCCTAAAGGATGATTGTTTATGGCGTATTACCGTAATTGGAGAATTTGACCTGGTGCTGACTTGCTGCTGTTCTGAGAAGGGGACCATGCAAAGCTTGACAAGTTTTTTTTAGATTTATCGATCCAATCTGTCTACAGATAGGCGCCTGCTATGGCAGCAATTAATTAATCTCCGCCTTAGCATACAAGGACCATGGCTCGCAGTGGGTAGTTACGGTGGTTTTGAGGAGACCCGCTCAAGGTCGCTGGTTCGGAGCTATTCCGAGATCTCAAGGAGCGCCAAGCTCAATATGTGCAAGAAGAAAGAAAGGCTTCCACCTACGACTGCAGCTGCTGGTACTTTATCTCTGTCGCTTTCAACTCCCACTCCTTCTCCCTTTGGTTTCTAGAGGAAGTGAGAAAGAATAATATATTTGTGTAACTAATCTTTCTTATCGAAAGGTTATAGTTCGTAGATCATTTCTATAAGGACTATTTGAGCCATATCCGGTGCTTTGGACCTCTTTTAGCTGCTAGGTATCTACTGGGTTCAATCCCCACTTCCGCTTGAAATGAGTAAGTCAATCCTCTTGCTCGGCTGTGATACGAATACTATTCATACGCAGACCCGGATCCAAGATATGGGGCATAGACAGATAAGAATGGCTTCTGAGTTGCATTCATTGCACTCTGGAATGTGGGGCTCCTTGCCTGATGTGATGGAGCGGTATCAGCAGATACTTGCAAAGATTAAATCAAGCAGAAGAAACAAGGAAGTTAACTCAGCGCCATCGGCCACCTTAACACGAATAGCTTGGGACAGAGGTGTAATGCCTGACAGAGAATCAGCAATAGAATGCATTTTGCATGCATTTTTCATCGAGTAAAACTAGAATAAACTAGAAGTTTTAAACCAAGTACTCTTGAAATCGCTACCCCCTGGGATGGAAAAAGAGGCTCAGGTTTTAGCCCTCCGTTTTACCCCGGAAGTCGTTGTTCGTCTTTCGATATGAGAGGATGGCAAGTGTCCGCAATGACTTAGCGACTTAGCCAATTGGTTACAGATTCTAGACTGATCGATCAGATCACATCATCTCGAGCAAAGAGCTGAGAGCAGAGAAGCTACATCGCTTCAACACTCCTTCCTCTTTTCATTATGAAACCAATATCAAGCAAGATATGAAGAAGAGTGCGGCTCCCTGGATTGAACACATAAAGTAGTGCCAAGATCTCCTCTATGCGAGAGAGAAGTTCTCAGAAATGATGGAGCTGTTGGTTTCGGTCATTGTACGCTTGGTTGCTAAACCACACCCTTTACGGCGTCGGTAGGAAGAATTCATTCTGGTCCCAAAACTTATAAGAGATCTCGGTAGTGAATGTGCAATGCTGAATTCCAATAAGTTGGTACTTCGCACAAGGAAGAAGCTCATGTTAAAGATAGTTTCATCCAGACCGAACCCTACCTTAGCGTCTCATTCCCACCCACCAAGTCTTTATCCGTGGTGAAAGGAGTGGTTTAATTCGATGCCAGGTGCAAACGAGCTTTTCCAAAGATGGAGTCCTTTCAGAAATACATGTGCCAAAAGAAAGCAGATTCTTTTTCTATCATAAAATGAATCAGCTTTCTGATGGCCATTTCGGTCCGTTGTGGGACCACGGCTTGCAAAGAAGGTATTTAGCGCAAAGAACTTCTTCCGCTTTTGGGGATTCCACTAATTGATAGAAGGAAGTGGATGCGGCAGGATTGGCCCCAATTGAATCACTAGTAGAAGAGATCCACGTGCAGAGACTGTTAGGGAGATGCAGATGGAGGGACGTTTGGATTGCTGCTAGAAGGGCTTACGACGAATAGATTGTTGGAATGGGTTGTGAAAGGGAATCATAAGACAGAAGCTACTGACATGCGGAAATCGAATGATCCAACGCAAAAAGTATGATATTTCTATTCTCTACCGCTCGTCATATAGAAAAGGTATCTAGCTCGTCCCTCTAGCGCTCGTAAAAGAAATCCTTCTTGTCCGAGAAGGCAACAACCATTTCATTTCTTTAACCCGGATTGAATTATTTAATTGGTTTACTACGTCGTGTACTACGTATTGGTTCGCGAATGCGTTGCTTGAAGGAAGGAAGCAGCTTTAGAGGAGGGATGCCGTCAAAGGGGTATGCCGGATTTTTTATATGCTAAAGATACCGGTTCAATATGTCATTTCCGAAATCGAGGACCACACCCCTGGGAGGACAACTCAAGCACCAAAGGCAAAGGTATCACTCGTAAAAGTGATTTTCATCGTAGTACTAGCTCTTGTGTTAGGTGAAATCCAGCGTTAGGTAGGATAGGCAGGTATTCTAGGGATATGCTCATCCGCTGCCCGCGTAAGGTTCATATCTGTCCAAGGACAATGGTATAAGGTTCACATCTTCCCAAAGCCGAAGAACTTCTTTGAACTACAGCCAAGGCAAATCTCTAGTATTGGTATCGGGGGCCGGTGTCTAGGGATAGGAGCCGTCAAAAGGAAAGGCGAGAAGCCCTGGCTTTGATGACATCCCGACCTGTAGAAAAAGGATCAAGCAGAAGGAAGATCTGCTAAAGATTTTGATGCCTCAGTCCTTGCAAAACAGAGTCCTAAAAAAGGAAGTGGGTTGGGCTCTTATCTTAAGTGGGATGTTCGGCCATTGGTTTCAGCACTGACCGTAAGTCTGAATCTGATGAAACTTAAGTGCCTTTTACTTTGGTTCGAAAGATGACCGTTCCATTAGCCAGCCTCATCCACAGCTTCGCTAGATTTCTTTGATCTCATGCATTTGAAACACGGTGCTCGTAATTTCCCCAAGAGGTTGCTATGGCTTGGAGGCTCATCAGGTCTAACGGACTTTCGTCCTTCGACTCCTATAGGAGGCTTCGTTATCGCTCCTGACTTAGTATAGAAACCGGTATAAAAGACAAGTGCTCACCCTCAACTCCAAGGAATGGGAGTGAAATTCATACCATTCCGTATAAGTAAGTTGATATGATAGGTTTTTCGGCACATCCTATGAAAGGCTCTCACCTAGCAGGCCTCTTTGACCCTGTGCTGGTACATTCTACAGTGGGAACCACCAGCCCCAATTGCTTATCCATTCAGTATTCGGTGCCATACTAGGAGTTATTATCATATAGTGAAGCGAGAAAACGACATATGCGACCGGTTTTGCTTTTAAGAAGAGTGCCATCCCAGTGTTGAAGTAAACCACGAATCAAAGCCTAGGCTAGCCTATCAGTAAAGAGCTTCCTTCTAGGAAAGGTTGCATGAGATGTTGATGTGCTACCTTCTAGCCTACACCAATGTCTTAAGTTTCCTCATAATAATGACATCGTTGTTGTTTCGGCCGAACCGGAAACGGTGGTACCACCATAAGTAGGTTCTTTCGGTATTGACCAACAAGTCCCTCTCATTGAGATTAATACCAGCTTGGTGAAACCGGAATTTCCTAATTAATCAAATATTCTTGTAAATTCATTGTGTAAAATAACTCGTAAATTCATTGTGCCAGAATTGATCACTGATCAGGTGTGATCTGTCTCATCCGTCTAAGGATCCGGTGCGATGAGTCTCATCCGTGTAATATTTTGGAATTCCTCCTCCAACTCGTCCCGGAATGGGCGTTATGGCCAAGAACAAGAAGAAAAAGACAGAAGGAATTTGTCCAATAGTAACAAATGGTGCCTCCACAGGTTGACATCCGATCCTGTTGGAAATATGCCCTAGAGGCAATAATAAATTGGTTATTATTATATTTCCTTGTTCATGATAATCGTTTATTATCCATGCTATAATTGTATTGATTGGAAACTCAAATACATGTGTGGGTACATAAACAACACTGTGTCCCTAGTAAGCCTCTAGTTAACTAGCTCGTTGATCAAAAGATGGTGAAGGTTTCCTAGCCATGGACATGAGATGTCATTTGATAACGGGATCACATCATTAGGAGAATGATGTGATGGACAAGACCCAAACTACGAACGTAGCATATGATCGTGTCAGTTTATTGCTATTGTTTTCTGCATGTCAAGTATCTGTTCCTATGACCATCAGATCATGCAACTCCCTGACATCGGAGGAGTACCTTGTGTGTATCAAACGTCGCAACGTAACTGGGTGACTATAAAGGTGCTCTACAGGTATCTCTGAGGGTGTCTGTTGGGTTGGCATGGATCAAGACTGGGATTTGTTACTCTGTGTGACGGAGAGGAATCTCAGGGCCCACTCGGTAATACAACATCACAATGAGCCTTGCAAGCAATGCGACTAAAAGTGTTAGCCACGAGATCTTGTATTACGGAACGAGTAAAGAGACTTGCTGGCAACGAGATTGAACTAGGTATAGAGATACCGATGATCGAATCTCGGGCAAGTAACATACCGAAGAACAAAGGGAATAGTATACGGGATTAACTGAATCCTTGACATAGAGGTTCGACCGATAAAGATCTTCATAGTATATGTAGGAGCCAATATGGGCATCCAGGTCCCGCTATTGGTTATTGACCGTAGAGTTGTCTCGGTCATGTCTACATAGTTCTCGAACCCGCAGGGTCTACACACTTAACGTTTGGTGACGATTAGTATAGTTGAGTTATTTTGTTGGTGACCGAAGGTTGTTCGGAATCCCGGATAAGATCCCGGACATGACGAGGATCTCCGGAATAGTCCGGAGGTAAAGATTGATATATGTGATAATAGTGTTTTGGTTTCCGGAAGGGTTCCGGAATTCACCGGAAGAGGTTCCGGATGTTTACCGAAGTGTTCGGGTGCAACAACACTTTATATAGGCCAAAGGGGTAAAGCCCACGAGGTATTGGAAAGTGCAAAATGAAGTTTTGCTGCTGCCTTAAGCGGTACTACCATTGTAAGGCAGTACTACCGCGCAAGCGTTACTACCGCTTGTGTGATAGCGGTACTACCGCTCAAGCGGTACTACCGCTTGTGCGCGGTACTGCAGGGATCCGAGTTGGACTCTTTCCCTGCGGGCCAAACCGACCTTGTGCGGGCAAAACCGACCTGGAGGAGGCTTTTACTCCAAGTTTAGACCCCAAGGCTCAACATATAAATAGAGGGGCAGGGCTAGCACACGGGAGACATCGAGATTTCCCAAGCCGTGTGTCGGCAACCCTAACCCTCTAGTTCTCCCGTCATAATCTCCGTAGTGCTTGGCGAAGCCCTGCAGAGATTGTTCCTCACCACCATCACCACGGCGTCGTGCTGCCGGAACTCATCTACTACTTCACCATCGCTCGCTGGATCGAGGAGGTGAAGGTGTCATCAAGCCGTATGTGTGTTGAACGCGGAGGTGCCGTCCGTTCGGCTCTAGTTCGTGATCGGATCGAGGGACGATTTGCGATTTGGATCGCGGAGACGTTCGACTACATCAACCGCGTTTCTTAACGCTTCCGCTTAGCGATCTACAAGGGTATGTAGATTCACTCTCCCTCTCGTAGATGCTCATCACCATGGATAGATCTTCTGTGTGCGTAGGAAAATTTTTGTTTCCCATGCAACGTTCCCCAACAGTGGCATCTGAGCTAGGTCTATGCGTAGATGAGATCTCGAGTAGAACACAAACGAGTTGTGGGCGTGGGTGTATACATATTGCTTGCCGTTACTAGTTGATACTTGATTCGGCGGTATTGTGAGATGAAGCGACCCGGACCGACATTACGCGTACGCTTACGCGAGACAGGTTCCTTCAACTGACATGTAACTTCGTTGCATAAAGATGGCTAGCGGGTGTCTGTCTCTCTCACTTTAGTTGAATTGATTTCAATGAAGAGGGTTCTTTTAGAAGATCAAAAAGCAATCACTACACCACGTTGTGGTTTTGCGTAGGTAAGAACGGTTCTTGCAAACCCGTAGCAGCCACGTAAAACTTGCAACAACAATTAGAGGACGTCTAACTTGTTTTTGCAGGGTATGTTGTGATGTGATATGGCCAATTACATGATGAGATATATGTGATGTATGAGATGATCATGTGTTGTATAGATTATCACGACTTGCATGTCGATGAGTACGGCAACTGGCAGGAGCCATAGAGTTGTCTTTAATTATTTTCGCCGTTTTGCTTTACTTTATCGCTATGAGTTAGCAATAGTCGTGGAAGCAACAGTCGGAGCGACAACCTCATGGCGACACGTTGATGGAGATCATGGTGTCATGCCAGTGACGATGGAGATCATGCCGGTGCTTTGGAGATGGAGATCAAAAGCACGAGTTCATGGCCATATCATGTCACTTATGATTTGCATGTGATGTTAATCCTTTTACGCATCTTATTTTGCTTAGGACGACGGTAGCATTATAAGGAGATCCCTCACTTAAATTTCAAGATAAATTGTGTTCTCCCCGAGTGTGCACCGTTGCGAAAGTTCGTCGTTTCGAGACACGCCGTGATGATCGGGTGTGATAGACTCTACGTTCACATACAACGGGTGTAAGCCATGTTGCACGTGCGGAACACTCGGGTTAAACTTGACGAGCCTAGCATGTACAGACATGGCCTCGGAACACAAGAGACCGAAAGGTCGAACATGAGTCATATAGTAGATATGATCAACATGAAGATGTTCACCATTGAAACCACCTCAACTCACGTGATGATCGGACTTGAGTTGGTGGATTTGGATCATGTTACACTCGAATGACCGGAGGGATGTGAATTTGAGTGGGAGTTTTTAAGTAAATATGATTAACTAAACTCATTATTTTGAACAATAGTCTAAGTTGTCTTTGCAATATTTATGTTGTAGATCGTGGCTCGCGCAGTAGCACCCCTGAATTTTAATGCGTTCCTAGAGAAAGCTAAATTGAAAGATGATGGAAGTAACTTTGTGGACTGGGCCCATAATCTAAGGATTATCCTTACGGCTTCCCAAAAGGCTTATGTCCTTGATGCACCGCTTGGTGATCCACCCGCTCCAGTTGAGTCTCTAGACGTTGTGAACGCCTGGCAGGCTCGTTCTGAAGATTACTGAATAGTTCAATGTGCAATATTGTATGGCTTAGAACCGGGAATTCAAAGACGTTTTGAACGTCATGGAGCATATGAGATGTTCCAGGAGTTGAAGTTTATCTTTCAGAAGAATGCCCGGATCGAGAGATATGAGATCTCCGATAAGTTCTATGCTTGCAAGATGGAGGAGAACGGGTCTATCAGTGATCATGTACTCAGAATGTCTGGGTACTCCACCCGTCTGGCTGAATTGGGGATGCCCCTTCCGCCAGAGGCTATCACTGACAGAGTTCTTCAATCATTGCCACCTAGCTACAAGAGCTTCGTGTTGAACTATAACATGCACGGGATGAACAAGTCAGTCGCCGAGCTGTTTGCGATGCTGAAAGCCGCTGAGTCTGAAATTCAGAAGGAGCATCAAGTGTTGATGGTCAATAAAACCACTAGTTTCAAGAAAAATGGCAAGGGTAAGAAAGGTAACTCCAAGAAGAGTGGCAAAGCAGTTGCTCCTCTCGTGAAGAAACCCAAGGCTGGACCCAAACCAGAAACTGTGTGCTTTCATTGCAAGGGAACTGGACACTGGAAGCGGAACTGCCCCAAGTATTTGGCTGACAAGAAGGCGGCCAACAACAAACAAGGTATATATGATATACATGTTATTGATGTGTACCTTACCAACTCTCGTTGTAGTGCCTGGGTATTTGATACCGGTGCGGTTGCTCATATTTGCAACTCAAAACAGGAACTGCGGAATAGACGGAGGCTGGCAAAGGACGAAGTGACGATGCGCGTGGGAAATGGTTCCAAGGTTGATGTGATCGCCGTCGGCACGCTCGCTCTTCGATTACCATCGGGATTAGTGATGAACCTGAATAATTGTTATTTAGTGCCTGCGTTAAGCATGAACATTATATCTGGATCTTGTTTATTGCGAGACGGTTACTCATTTAAATCAGAGAATAATGGTTGTTCTATTTATATGAGTAATATCTTTTATGGTCATGCACCCGATGTGAGGCGTTTATTCTTATTGAATCTCGATAGTAATGATACACATGTTCATAACATTGATGCCAAAAGATGTAGAATTGATAATGATAAAACCACTTTCTTGTGGCACTGCCGTTTAGGTCATATTGGCGTAAAACGCATGAGGAAGCTCCATGCTGATGGACTTTTGGAGTCACTTGATTTTGAATCACTTGACACATGTGAGCCATGCCTCATGGGCAAGATGACTAAAACGCCGTTCTCTGGAACAATGGAACGGGCAAGTGACTTGTTGGAAATCATACATACTGATGTGTGCGGTCCGATGAGTATTGAGGCGCGCGGTGGTTATCGTTACTTTCTCACCTTCACTGATGACTTAAGTAGATATGGGTATATTTACTTAATGAAACACAAGTCTGAAACATTTGAAAAGTTCAAACAATTTCAGAGTGAAGTTGAGAATCATCGTAACAAGAAGATTAAATTCCTACGATCTGATCGAGGAGGAGAATAACTGAGTTATGAGTTTGGCAGTTACTTAAGACAATGTGAATTGTTTCACAACTGACACCGCCTGGAACACCACAGCGTAATGGTGTGTCCGAACGTCGTAATCGAACCTTATTGGATATGGTGCGATCTATGATGTCTCTTGCCGATTTGCCACTATCGTTTTGGGGTTATGCATTAGAGACAGATGCATTCACTTTAAATAGGGCACCATCGAAATCCGTTGAGACGACGCCATATGAACTTTGGTTTGGCAAGAAGCCGAAGCTGTCATTTCTTAAAGTTTGGGGATGTGATGCTTATGTCAAAAAGCTTCAGCATGAAAAGCTGGAACCCAAAGCGGAGAAATGCATCTTCATAGGATACCCAAAAGAGACAGTTGGGTATACCTTCTACCTCAGATCCGAAGGCAAAGTGTTTGTCGCTAAAAACGGAACATTTCTTGAGAAAGAGTTTCTCTCGAAAGAATTGAGTGGGAGGAAGATAGAACTTGATGAGGTTGTTGAACCTTTACTTCAGCCTGAAAGAAGCGCAGCGCAGAAAGATGTTTCTGTAGAGCCTACAACAGCTGAAGAGGAAGTTAATGATGATGATCATGAAGCTTTGGATCAAGTTGCTATCAAACCTCGTAGGTCGACAAGGACGCGTACTGCTCCTGAGTGGTACGGCAACCCTGTCTTAGAGGTCATGTTGTTAGACAACGATGAACCTATGAGCTATGGAGAAGCGATGATGGGCCCGGATTCCGAGAAGTGGTTTGAAGCCATGAAATCCGAGATGGGATCCATGTATGAAAACAAAGTGTGGACTTTGGAAGTATTACCTGAAGGGCGTAAGGCCATTCAGAACAAATGGATCTTTAAGAGGAAGACGGACGCGGACAGTAATGTCACCGTCTATAAAGCTCGACTTGTGGCAAAGGGTTTTTCACAAGTTCAAGGAGTTGACTACGATGAGACCTTCTCACCCGTAGCGATGCTTAAGTCCGTCAGAATCATGTTAGCAATAGCTGCCTTTTTCGATTATGAAATTTGGCAGATGGATGTCAAAACAGCGTTCCTTAACGGTTTCCTTAAGGAAGAGTTGTATATGATGCAACCAGAAGGTTTTGTCGATCCAGAGAATGCTGACAAAGTTTGCAAACTCCAGCGATCCATTTATGGACTGGTGCAAGCATCTCGGAGTTGGAATCTTCGCTTTGATGAGGCGATCAAAGCGTTCGAGTTTATACAAGTTTACGGAGAAGCTTGTATTTACAAGAAAGTGAGTGGGAGCTCTATAGCGTTTCTAATATTATATGTGGATGACATATTACTGATTGGAAACAATATAGAAATGTTGGAAAGCGTGAAGGAATATTTGAACAAGAGTTTTTCAATGAAGGACCTAGGAGAAGCTGCTTTCATATTAGGCATCAAGATCTATAGAGATAGATCAAGACGCTTAATAGGACTTTCACAAAGCACATACCTTGATAAGATTTTGAAGAAGTTCAAAATGGATCAGTCCAAGAAGGGGTTCTTGCCTGTTTTGCAAGGTGTGAAGTTGAGTAAGACTCAATGCCCAGTGACTGCAGAAGATAGAGAAAAGATGAGTGTCATCCCCTATGCTTCAGCCATAGGCTCTATCATGTATGCAATGCTGTGCACAAGACCCGATGTCAGCCTTGCCATAAGTATGGTCGGAAGGTTTCAAAGTGATCCAGGGATGGAACACTGGACGGCGGTCAAGAATATCCTGAAGTACCTGAAAAGGACTAAGGACATGTTTCTCGTTTATGGAGGTGATCAAGAGCTCGTCGTAAAGGGTTACGTCGATGCAAGCTTTGACACTGATCCGAATGACTCTAAGTCACAAACCGGATACGTGTTTATTCTTAATGGGGGTGCGGTTAGCTGGTGCAGTTCCAAGCAAAGCGTGGTAGCTGATTCTACATGCGAAGCAGAGTACATCGCTGCCTCGGAGGCGGCGAAGGAAGGTGTCTGGATGAAGGAATTCATGACAGATCTTGGAGTAGTGCCTAGTGCACTTAACCCAATGACTCTGTTTTGTGATAATACTGGTGCCATTGCTCTAGCCAAGGAACCAAGATTTCACAAGAGGACCAGACACATAAAGCGACGTTTCAATTCCATCCACGATTACATCAAGGAGGACGACATAAATATTTGCAAAGTACACACGAATCTAAATGTTGCAGATCCGATGACTAAACCTCTTCCAAGGGCTAAACATGAACAACACCAGAACTGCATGGGTGTTCGATTCATTACAATGTAAATCACATAGTGATGTGAACTAGATTATTGACTCTAGTGCAAGTGGGAGACTGTTGGAAATATGCCCTAGAGGCAATAATAAATTGGTTATTATTATATTTCCTTGTTCATGATAATCGTTTATTATCCATGCTATAATTGTATTGATTGGAAA
This sequence comes from Elymus sibiricus, assembly GCA_039707655.1. Taxonomy (NCBI): domain Eukaryota; kingdom Viridiplantae; phylum Streptophyta; class Magnoliopsida; order Poales; family Poaceae; genus Elymus; species Elymus sibiricus. The sequence continues at coordinate 92,397,700 of CM077672.1, read as the reverse complement.
CTCAAATACATGTGTGGGTACATAAACAACACTGTGTCCCTAGTAAGCCTCTAGTTAACTAGCTCGTTGATCAAAAGATGGTGAAGGTTTCCTAGCCATGGACATGAGATGTCATTTGATAACGGGATCACATCATTAGAAGAATGATGTGATGGACAAGACCCAAACTACGAACGTAGCATATGATCGTGTCAGTTTATTGCTATTGTTTTCTGCATGTCAAGTATCTGTTCCTATGACCATGAGATCATGCAACTCCCTGACATCGGAGGAATACCTTGTGTGTATCAAACGTCGCAACGTAACTGGGTGACTATAAAGGTGCTCTACAGGTATCTCCGAGGGTGTCTGTTGGGTTGGCATGGATCAAGACTGGGCTTGGTTACTCTGTGTGACGGAGAGGTATCTCAGGGCCCACTCGGTAATACAACATCACAATGAGCCTTGCAAGCAATGTGACTAAAAGTGTTAGCCACGAGATCTTGTATTACGGAACGAGTAAAGAGACTTGCTGGCAACGAGATTGAACTAGGTATAGAGATACCGACGATCGAATCTCGGGCAAGTAACATACCGAAGAACAAAGGGAACAGTATACGGGATTAACTGAATCCTTGACATAGAGGTTCGACCGATAAAGATCTTCGTAGAATATGTAGGAGCCAATATGGGCATCCAGGTCCCGCTATTGGTTATTGACCGTAGAGGTGTCTCGGTCATGTCTACATAGTTCTCGAACCCGCAGGGTTTACACACTTAACGTTTGGTGACGATTAGTATAGTTGAGTTATTTTGTTGGTGACCGATGGTTGTTCGGAATCCCGGATAAGATCCCGGACATGACGATGATCTCCGGAATAGTCCGGAGGTAAAGATTCATTATATGTGATAATAGTGTTTTGGTTTCCGGAAGGGTTCCGGAATTCACCGGAAGAGGTTCCGGATGTTTACCGAAGTGTTCGGGTGCGGCAACACTTTATATAGGCCAAAGGGGTAAAGCCCACGAGGTATTGGAAAGTGCAAAATGAAGTTTTGCTGCTGCCTTAAGCGGTACTACCGTTGTAAGGCAGTACTACCGCGCAAGCGGTACTACCGCTTGTGTGATAGCGGTACTACCGCTCAAGCGGTACTACCGCTTGTGAGCGGTACTACCGCTTGTGCGCAGAACTGCAGGGATCCGAGTTGGACTCTTTCCCTGCGGGCCAAACCGACCTTGTGCGGGCAAAACCGACCTGGAGGAGGCTTTTACTCCAAGTTTAGACCCCAAGGCTCAACATATAAATAGAGGGGCAGGGCTAGCACACGGGAGACATCAAGATTTCCCAAGCCGTGTGTCGGCAACCCTAACCCTCTAGTTCTCCCGTCATAATCTCCGTAGTGCTTGGCGAAGCCCTGCAGAGATTGTTCCTCACCACCATCACCACGTCGTCATGCTGCCGGAACTCATCTACTACTTCACCATCGCTCGCTGGATCGAGGAGGTGAAGGCGTCATCAAGCCGTACGTGTGTTGAACGCGGAGGTGCCGTCCGTTCGGCACTAGTTCGTGATCGGATCGAGGGACGACTTGCGATTTGGATCGCGGAGACGTTCGACTACATCAACCGCGTTTCTTAACGCTTCCGCTTAGCGATCTACAAGGGTATGTAGATTCACTCTCCCTCTCGTAGATGCTCATCACCATGGATAGATCTTGTGTGTGCGTAGGAAATTTTTTTATTTCCCATGCAACGTTCCCCAACAGATCCAACCTAGTAGTAAGCAATCCGCCAAAAGAAACCAAAATATTCCTTGGTGAATTGGTCAAAAACTTGAACTACGCACATACATTTCTTTAAAAAAAGGTAAAGCCAAGAGAGATATAAAAACTGGTGCTATTGCGGCTACACCTCTCGCTTTGTTAGGTATACTGCGAAGAATGGCATGGATCAGTAGGAAATACCATTCCGGCACAATATGAGGCGGGGTGGGCATCGGATTAGTAGGTATATAATTGTCGGGATGCCCCAAAACATTAGGAGCAAAAAAAATCCAAATGGAAAAAAGATAGCAGAAGCTACCCGACCTACAAGATCCTTTACATAAAAATAAGGGTAAGAAGCAATTTTATCCATCTCAGAATGTACACCCAATGGATTATTTTATCCATATTGATGCAATGTGGCCAGATGAAGAAGACTGGCGCCTACTAAAATAAGGGGGAGTAAATGATGGAGACTAAAAAAATGATTTAAGGTGGCATTGTCCACGGAGAAACCACCCCAAAGCCAAGTCACTATGCTATCTCCTACTACTGGTATGGCGCTAGCTAAGCTTGTAATTACTGTTGCTCCCCAAAAGCTCATCTGACCCCAAGGTGGCACGTATCCTATAAAAGCTGTCACAATCATTAATAGGAATATGACAACTCCGAGACACCGAACAAATTCCCTAGGACTGCTATAACTCGCATGATATAGACCACGAAAAATATGAAGGTGAACCACAATGAGAAACATACTTGCCCCATTAGCATGCATATAACGGAGCAACCAGCCCCCTTCAACATCTCTCATAATGTGTTCTACGCTGTTGAAAGCTAGATCCACATGAGGTGTGTGATGCATAGCTAAAAAAACGCCAGTCACTATCTGAATGACTAAACAAATACCTGCTAACGAACCGAACCCCCACCAATAACTAAGATTGCTCGGGGTTGGATAATTTATCAAATGCTGGTTAAGTGTGGAGTATATAGGTTGTTTAAGAAGAGAGAATCATTGGTTCCTTATAGTCATTTCTCTTTTCTATCGTTACAACTCCTCTTCCCCCTTATTTACCCCCTTGCCTTGATGGAAATTGGCTTCGCTGCGCCCTGAATAATCAAAAAGCTGCATGAGAAGATTCATCCCATTTTGGCGAGAGGGAGGCAGCGAATCACCTGGGCTACGGATTTGTCGGTTAGTTGATTCTCGAAATAAGGTCATTCAGAAAAAAAAAACTGCCGGTTTCTTAAGGCTTCAAACGAACGACTAGTCATTAAGAAACCCATGAAATCCAAGTCTATTTTTTACCTTTCATGAAGAAGTTTTGCCTGTGTGCAAACTACCTAGCCCTTTTCAAAAGAACGTCAATTTCCATCTCAACAAAGAAAGAACTCAAAATAAATGAAAGCAATATTGTTGTCCTATTACTCTTTTTTCCTTGTGGAGCTTTGGAAAGGAGAGAATTTGAATAAAGTAACTCTCGGAAACTCTTATTGGACGAGAGATTGTCAATATGATATTGCCGTGGGTTCTACCAACTAAACGAAGAAGTTTTTGATTGGATAAACAGTGTATAATGATAGACGCTTCTTCGGCACACATGGAGACATACCTCCCATAGCTGACCCCTGAATTCAAGGATACTGCCGTCTTTGTTACTAACTAATAGAAACCCCTTAATACAACGTTCGTTTTTCATAAATGTCATAAGGTAGGTAGACCCGGTCTTGCGCTCGTCCGGTTAAGTGGCACATTGTGCTAAGTGCTCGAACCGTTGGCTGATCTCAGCTGTATCGCCTCATAAAAATTAGTTAAGCGAGAAAACAAACGGCTACATAGGAGCTCTATGGTGGACCACCAGCAGGAAGATCGAATGGCAATGGCCTAGTGGTTGTATCTGCTTGCCGATTCCTATTAAGAATACGAGAGTGACAAATGAGATGGATATCTTGGCTATCATCAAACCATCCTCCCTCCGCTTATCTCTTTCCTTTATATATGATAAGTCTACTCACACCTCAAGGGCTGGTCATTTACGCTCTCCACTGCATGAACAACATTCCCAACTAGATCTGTACGGCTTCCGTTGTCTCCTTTTCGATTCCCGACTCTAGCTCACAGGTATCCATAAGAGCAACCAGCCCTGAATGCTTAAACCTATCAATCCTCTCCTGAATTTCTTTCTTTTTGTCGTTGGTCAAGGAGCAATCCATTCAACACTTTCCGATGGGGACCAAAAGCCACTGGGCTACCAAGAAGTCGGATTCAGTTCAGTCCCGTTTTCAAGATCCGGTTCAGTGTTTGGGGATGGCTTGGTCCAAGCCCACATCCATAGTAGATGGACTTGAGCAGGCAAGTATGCCACCTACTGATATGATTGATTATGACAATTATGATATGGACTGGACGGTTGTGCAACCGATTGTACTGACTCGCTTACCCCCGAGAACACCTAAGACATGGGGGTTATTTACGCGAGTAAGCCTAGCAAGGACCAAGATCTCGATCTAGCCTAGTTGGGGCTTTAGAGTCACATGACACAGTACCAAGAACGGGAGAACCAGTAACAATTGATACGGATTTCCAACCAACGGATCTTCTTACCTTTGGACCGGAACCTTTAGCTGTTTCCTACTTGGTCTACAGCTTGGTTTGCAATGAGGAATCCATACCATGTGGTTGAAGCAGAGTACCATTTTGCAGTGGATAGGGCACTATCTCTATTCGTAGCAGCATTGCGTATTGCTCTCACTAGGAAAGGGGGACATAACCCCTACTATAGAGCAGGAATGGAAGGGAATGAGCTTGGCTGCTTCTCCCCCACACTTCTTTATTTCTCCGTGCCCCTATTTAGTTAGTACTTTCGAGTTAAGAGCGAGAAAGCGAACTATTTCATTTAATAAAAAAGGTGCAACGGTTGTAGGGTGAAAAGGCCATGAGGATGGCTACGGCTTTGAAGCTCCTTTATCTACCATAGATAGAATGGAAGAGTTTTTTATCACTGTTGTTTCTGATGTAGGAGTTGGGGATGGAATGATTGATTCAAGCTCTGGTGGTACTAATCATGTCTCTGGGACTAAACCAACTGGAGCGGCAAGGGAACATGCAGTACTGGAGAGGGGATCTCATAGCAATACTGATTCAAGTAATTTCAGAGTTACCAGAGATGCAATTGGTTTAGAAATATGTACTAGAAAATGGTAAACTAATACTGACTATTCTCTGTGGATATCTGGTTGGACACCAAGCATTTTGACCCCTATTTGAATGCAGAGTCAGAGTATAGACAGCTAAACAATGTTGTAATATATTTCTCTACCAAATTAGAGTGCACAGTCATTTTTCTATAGATGTTCCCAGAAATTCAGTTCACTAGGGAACACCTTACAGGTTGGTCATGGGTATGGGTATGCGCCATACCCCTCAGTATGGAGTACATTGGGTCAGGATTGGATAGCAAGAGTTGTCGGTAGCCGGCATTAGGTAAAAGGAAAAGCTCTATAAAAGCGAAGAAATGAAATCGAAGGCCGATGGTAAAGCTGGGGCGGATTTTGAGTCGACCAGTTCGTTGAGGGCAAGATTGGAAAGAGTGGTAGATGATATCAGGTACTCCGTATGAAGCGAGGCGTGCGAAAAGAAATATCAACGGGAAGAAGATGATTTTAATGGTAAGGTATCTTTATCTCGAGACGAATCTCACGAGATTCCAGATGATGCAGATCAAAGCGGAACCAATTCTATGGGCACAAGAGGAAAATTACTAGTTCTCTGAATTTTGCTCATGCGAACGAGAAGAGAATTGCGGAGGAGAATAGAGCTCAGCGGAATAAGGTGAGGGAAAAAATTATGATGGACTCTCAAATTGTGGTGACTACACTCAGGTAGGCCACGTCACCTCAATACTGCTGCCCGTTGGATGCATCAAATTGGTTTCGCAGATCTCGCCTCACACTCGCTTAGAGGTCGTGTCCTTTCTCTTCTCTTGCTCTTGCGGCGGACACAGTGATTCTTCGTTCTCTGGTTGATGGCTTTCAAAAGTCAATTCCAGAAAGAGCCATTTGATCCCCATCAAAGTCTGCATTGAAACCCTTACACACTACATCACCGTACTTCTACTTCCTACTGCACTTGCTGCTAATGTTAGCTGTATTCAGTCTCTTCCTGACATTAAGAAAGTTTAAAACAAGGTCCTTCAAGAAGAAAGGAAGCACATGCTTGAGACCCTTACGATTCCTGTTAGTGATGGTGCACTTGCTGCTAATGTTAGCTATATTCAGTCTCTGAGTGGTCTACCTGTTGCTGCATCATAACCGGCTGACTCCTCTATTGGTTGCTGCTGGTTTATACCTACATTCCAATCCGGTTTGATTTAGAGAGAAATCTCAATCCAGCCTCAATATTTTGGATTGATCAGACTGCCTATTGTAGAAGAGATTGCTTGCTAAAAATAGTACCGCATTTGTGCTTAAGAAAAGGCTTTCTTGTCCGGGGTCTATATCCACTTTTAATACACCACACACCCCACTACCAAAAACTTCTCTTTCAATTCTAAACAAAGAGAAAGCTCAGGAGGCTGCTCAATGAGGAGGTTCATGCTCGTTAACTTGCACTTACTTTTAGCACTTCTCTACCAGTTCTCTCTCATCGTGGGCCAAGCAGTTCTCTCTCATAGATAAGAATATCCTGCTCTTAGCACCGGTTTTCACTTCGTGTAGCAGCTTCTTCTTCTTTTGTCTACTCAAACACTTCATCCATGAGAACCAAGTTTTGATCAATGATATATTCTAAAAGTAAGAGCAACTCTATTAATCTACATACCATGTCTCCGGCCACCATGTTTTCTCCGAAGGGTGAAGGCGGATTCTCTGAACTTAAAATAAGGGCGAAGGATACATACAATATGCCGGGTCTAAAGTGAAGTAGTACAGACACAGGAAATTAGAGAAAAACTTAGAGAGTCTCCATAATCTAGACTTCTCGGTTTCTTCATCGGTGTCTATCTTACAAAGATACTGGTGCAGCTTAAGGTGCTGGTGCTCCACACCGCTGTAACACCCCGATTTTTGGCCCTTTCTTTTTCTTTTGGTTTTATTTGGTTTTTGCTCTGGTTTTCTTTTTGGAGCAGTTCTTTGGACTTGAAACCTGGGAGGTCATCATTTCTCCCACTCCCAAGTAGTATTTCATCTTAATATCTTTTCCAAGATCATGGCATTTCCTTTCTAACCCAATCCCAAAGTTCTTTTCTCAGGAAATATTGATTTTCTTATTAAAGGAATAATCCTGTTTGACCTAGGTTGTGAAGCAACCTATATTTCTACCTTGTATTTAATTCCCACAAAATTCTCATAAATCATTTGGATTATATCTTCTCCAAATATGCCAAGACCTTTACTTGCCTAGTACAAAAATAATCCAGGAATATTCCTTTTCAATTCTGGCCTGAGTAGCACTTTTGTGAAGGAAGTGCTATTTATCTCTTCTGGATTGCCCTCTAAATTTTTGTGCATCCTCTATTGACAAAACGATGGTCTTATGCCAAAATTAAGCTTTATTTGCCTAGCCAAACTCCCTGAGCAAAATCCCAAAGTTTCTGTCCAGTGGAAACATTTGTGAAGGAAGTGCTAGCTAGGAATATTCAAATGAGCTAAAATTTTGCAAGATCATTCATATGCTCAAATAATTGCTCTCCACCAAATTTCCCCTCTATCCAACCAGCTATGTGAGCTCAACATCAAATCTTTGTTTCTGGTGATATTTTCAGTCTGTGAAGCAACTACAATTTTTATTGCTTCAAATTTTTTGAAAATTTACCACAGCATTCTTACCCTTATAAAATATCACTCCACAAATTTGAGCTCATGTCATCAAGCCATTAATTCCCAGTAATTTTTCTAAGTTTCTGGCCAGGGGAGTCCATTGTGAAGGAAGTACCATCTTGGCTTGGTCAAATGCTGTGAAATTTTTACAGCAGCTTCTTATATCCAAATTATACTGCTATGCCAATTTTCAGCCCAAACCAATACCCTAGGTGAGTGCTACTTCCTGATCAAGTTTCTGGACCAGAAATGCAGTTGCAAAGCATCCACCCTCAAACCTTGTTCATTTGGCCTCAAACTTTGCAATCCTGTAGTCCTTCTAACCCCAAATCCTTGTGACAAACTCTTTTACCATTTTACCTCATGATTTGACCTCAGAGCTTTGCAAAATTTTGCTGCTGCAAACTTTGGGTGATGTGATTGATCACCCCAAAATCTCTTTTGTCGATCTATCACCATCTAGTGTATGTAGTATGGATGGACTTGTCCCTGGACAAGCTTGTCTGGGCTTAGTCGTCGCGCTCGCGCTCGTGCACACGGTGACTGCGCCACTGGCATGCGGATGCGCGTGCGCTGGCTGCAGCATGCGTGCTCTGCGCCTCGGTCCCGCCCGGCCGCCGTCCAAACCCCCTCCGTTCGCCACCTAGCCCTGCCGCAGCTCTTCCCCAGTTCCTCCTCGCCGCCCTGGTCCGTTCTCCCCTGCTAGGAGCTCGCCGGAACGAGCCAAACGCCCGAGCGCATGCGGGAACAGTGGCCGCGCGTGCCTGACTGCCCCGCCCGCGCGTGCTCTACTCCTCCTGCCTCCCCGCGTGCTGGCCTGCTTCTCAGCCTCTTCTCCCTCCGCTGTCCGAGCTCCCTATTGCAGCCGCTGGTGTTTGTCGCCTTGCCGGAGTTGGTTCTTCTGGCCGCGGCGGCAACCGGCCCGAGCCCCTCCTTCCCCCACCTATTTAAGCACTTCCCGAGCTCGTAGCTCCACACCACTCGCCCTCCTCTTCACCCAATAGACCACCAGAGCCGCCCAACCGAGCCCGCGAGTCCTTCTTCTTCCTCTCCGGCTGAGCACTCGCCGCTCGGGTTCCACCCCGACCAGCCGTTTCCAGTGCCCCTCCGCCCTATGCGAAGCCGCCATCGAGCTTGTGGTGTTCTTCTGGTTCCCCCGCACCCATCCATTGGCCGGATTGCTTCCGGAATCTTCGATCTCGCCGGCGCCAGAAGTTCGTCGCCACCGGAGAGCTCGCTTCTGACGTCGTTCGGCCACCGTTCGTTGCGCCACGGGTACGAGTAGCTCCGTTTCGGTCCGCTCGATCCATCCCCGTCGACGCCCAGCCCCGCCGTGCCCTCCTCGTCGCCGTTTCATCGCCGGTGAGCCCGCCGTGCTCTGCCTCTTCCCCCTCTCCCTTTTAAAATGCTAGCAGACCCCACCCATCAGCCGCAGCAAGGCTGCCCGAAACGTTTTCTAAGTGAAAATGGTTTCTGGCTTTGCGCCTTCGACGTCGGCCTCTCTGAAGTTTTTCAGAAATTGTTTTTATTCAATTTCAAATCCAGTTTGACCTCAACTTTGACCATGAATAACTCCTAAACTACAAGTCCAAATGAACTGATTCTTTTTGCAGTATTTTTCTTTTGATATCCTCTATTTTCTGGTAGAATTTGGGATTTTTATCTTCTGTCTAGAATTTCTGGATAGAAGTATTTGCTTTATGGTCTATTCTTAAAATGTTTGCAAAATGTTTTCAGTAGGTTTGTGGTGTGTTGGCGAAGACCAGGAGCTCTTCCCCTCTCTGTTGGAGCAAGGCAAGCCACACCCTCCATTTGCATGATTGCAATGCAATGCCATGGCTAAATTAAATTAAATTGGTTTAATATTGCATTATTTAGAAATAATTTATTCATGGCATTATGATTGGATAATATGTGAGTTTGTTACTGCCATGATGATGCTTGGATTCCTAGGACTAATATTTTGTGGATTGAGGATGGCATGTTACTTCGGAATTGCTAGTAGTAGTAGTCATGCTTTATTTATGATCATTTTAATACTATGCTCTCGAAGTTCCTACTAATGTTATGGATCCACTATGCCTTGGAGTTTAAATGATTATTGTCAGGAGTTTATCCCAAGTTTAGGTGTAATATTGGAGTAACTGTTCGTTCACAAAATTATCTTGGGGATCAATTCCGTCATTCAGTTGGTCAGGTGCCACCGAATCGAGCTCACCAGTGCAGCCACACTTGCCTGGATGGGGAGGCCCTAATTCAGTCTATTGTCATGCCTCTCGCCGGTGCCTCCAACTCGGGAAGGTTATGTGCTCGCGCTGCCCTGGCCCGGTAGGCAGTCATAACCTTGTGTGCCGAAGTTGTGTTGTACCCGGGTGTCCCCGTGTGGGACGAGTTGTTTGTTTGGCCACGACGGTGGCAGCCACAGAGGTGGTGGATGTCACGAGTTGACATCAGGGGCCACCTAGGACATAGCCGAAAGGGGAGTTTGTCGGGAGTGGCCGGGAGAGTGTCATGCAATAGACTGGTTTTGTCGGAACGTCGTTGGTCCACCCGAATGGGAGCACGAGGCCATGAGTTCCGTAGTGTGGGTACAGTGTACTAACCTCTGCAAAGTGTATAATCTATCGATAGCCGCGTCCTCGGTCATGGACACAGTTCGCTGTAGGTCACACCGTTCGATCAACACTCACGATGACGGAATGACTTATACTAGAGTTATAATTGTAAGTAAGTAACAGCTTGACAGGATACCGATGATGTTAATGTTGGGATACTTTTGAGGATGGTCCATCAGGACATGATGTGATCATGCGGTGATCACGAGGATGTCTTGATCACGAGGTGATCGAGTTGATATGTCGCTTGGCCGGGTAGCCAAGAGCGAGATGGATTCTTGTGACTAATGTTGATGGTTCATCAGCGATTCTGGTCTTACTATATTATCTTGGGTAGCTTCTTCTTTCATCTCCCAGTAGTGGGTGATAAGTTAACTTGTTAATGTTATGTTGTTGTTTTGCCTTGATGCTCTTGGTTATTGTGAGCTTGCGAGTACATTCAAAGTACTCACCTGGCTTATCATGCCAGTTTGCAGGTGATGCTGTGATTGATTGCTTGTCTTGGATTCCGTTCGTGCGAGCTAGGCCGTGTCCCAGCCAGAGTCCCTGTGGAGTGGAGTTCACCACCATCCTCGTCGTTCCGCTGCTACGAGTTGTCCCGCTGCTAGCATAGAGCTACCTTAGCAGGTGTAGTATCGCTGTGCCATTGTAACCCGTTGTAAGAGCAAACCTTTGTACCTTTACCCTTTGTAATAAAGCTGATTTGTTCTATGCCAAGCAGTGCCGTATTCCAGAAGACATTTCTGGGCTGGAATACGGGGCGTTCCGATCCCTCTGAACCGGGGTGCCACAACTGTTGGTATCAGAGCAGGTCTGGCTGTAGGACGCCCTAGTCAGCGCGAGCGTTAGAAACCGATAGTATAGAGTCCTGGTTGCTTGTTGCATTTGGTTGCTGCACTTGGTTGTTGCATGGCATGCATATAGGTTCTGTTTTTCTTCTTCTGACCATCTATTCCATGAGTGTAGATGGCCGCCCTTCCTATTGATTACAACGCAGCCCCTGCACCGCTCAGCTTCGCATCCATACTTCGCGACGCATGGCATAGTCTCTATCCCAATGGAGAAATGCCACGGTATCAAGTTTTTGAGATGCAGCTTGGAGGCAGATTATTGGAGTATTACGCCCATGTTTTTCTGGAAGCCAAGATCCCTATCGGAAGATGTACCTACAGATTCCATGGCGGATATGGTGCTACCCCAGATCGCGAAGTTCAACTTGCAGCCATGGCGGGAATCACGGGTCTTCGTCATCAAGAGCTGGTGATGCAAGAAAACCGTGCTTACTCCTACTATCCTACCTTAGCCGAGAACCCCAGGCGGATCAGGTTCCCCTCCACTCACCCTGAGAATGATGTGGCCATTCCGTCCATGTCTCGCTTCATGGCAGCTGAGTATATGCTGATTGCGGAGTTAGTTCGAGACGCGACCCGGGCCAGGAGACTGCTCGGTGCTGCAATGGCTCCGCGCCCATTGCCTCCTTCGACCTCTGTACCTCCTGCCTCTACGGCTCCACCCACTCCTCCACCAGCCGATTCGTCAGCCACCCAGCTTTAGTTTGTTCGTAGTGCAGTAGTACCCGTTTAGCTCATATTGCATCAGTTGTAGTAGCATGCTTGTTGTGTGGATTGAGTAGTAATGAATGCAGTGTCACTTATGGATGCTTATATGTCTGTTATGTACCGTTGTTCGATTGATTTGTTCTCTTTGGTTTCTCTTTTGGGCCTTTGGTGTTACCCTATTTTTTTTCCCTTGCAAAAGTTGCTCATCAATCACCATCGGACCTGAAGAAGCAATAAGGATCTCGGTTATTTGGAAGCCCAGCTAAACAACATGGCACTCTCAGTTGGCTGCATTACATTGAAAATATAAATGATGGCCTGGATTTATCAGCATCAAGTTTATCCCAGTTGCGCAACCTCTACAAGCAGTAAGGACCAAGCCGGCAGGAAGGCAAGTCTGGTGCAAGGTTAACAATCTGTTTTCCAGCGAAGATATGGATATAAAGTTTTATTTCAGCCATAGGTGGAATTTGAAATATGTTGTACTACGAAAGAAAGACAAGAGGAGCTATGAGCTCAACCAACAGCAAGGAAGACAGTCAGGCAACTCTTTTCACACACATAACCAGCATCAGAAATGTTATGGGTATATATATACACACGGATCGCAGTACGAAGCCTCTGGTGTAAGGAGCTCAGCCTTCCCCCACACAATACCAGAAGGAGCTTATGATGCAAGTCTCCTCAAGTTTCCCATGTACAACTCGTGAACAGTTTCCGGCCCCAGATACCCAGTCTTCCACAATACGCTACCGCGGTGAAAGCTGTCGGCATAAGGCAGTGAATCTTCCGCAGTAAGCAACCCAAGGAGAGGCTTCTCAGGCACGGAACCCAGCCTTCTCCAGCAAGCTACCCTGACCAGATCTTCCAGCGTAAGGTATCCAGTCTTCTTCAGCAAGCAATACAGTTTTCTTTCAGTACACTACTACCCCCTGTCTTCAGTACCGCTACAAGATATTACATAGTAAATTAACAGTATAAGGCAACTTCAGAATTTGGTCCACAACAACATTAGCAGAAGTCAATCAGGACATATGTTTGTTCCGGAAACCTTGTATGACTCCAGATTTCCGAATGAATGGGGAACATGCACCTCAGGTCATGCAAGCCACTTATACGAGGATACCACTCTGTTCACATATATTTACCAGAAGAAGGTCAGGGTGCAACAACTCCATAAATCATGTCAGGAGAGGCAAAGTCAGAGATACATTTCATATGAATCAACAAATGTTGAGGCGGGTAAGCTTGGAACAACAGTTTTGACGATAAATACAAAGGTCTGTCTTTTAGCACCGGAAAAGGGTAATATCATGAATTCGTGTTACAACTTTGTTGGATCAGCCTGAATAACGCCCTCTGTACCAACTATATGGTATGAGAACTCGCTTCATACGCAAAAACAAGGGATGATAATGAAATATTGCACCAACAACAACTATGGTCCCAAGGAGAACCAAGGATAAATAAATGAGACTCAGCACTTTTCGCGAGGGATCCAGACACAGAAAGTACTGACACTCAAGGGGTAAGCCCAACAGCAGAAACAGAATACTTACCACACGACCAACAGGGTCCGGGTACTCAAGTCAGATGGGAACCATGGTTCCATAAAGAGCAACATGGACGAGCACTCCGAGGTCTACCCTGTTCCATAAGGGCCTTCCGATAACTTGTTTGGCCGGTTATGCATGGGTAGAAGGGTCAATATGATATATCCAAGTCTGTCTCATCAGCTGCAAGATCTCCTCAGTCGTTTCAGCACGGTGACCACCACAACCAGAATAAAGTATCTTACCACCGTGTAACACGGGTAACAATATGGGTAAGACACACGCCAAGCATTAGTTTACTGCTCGCTCCCCTTCTTCTTAATTCAGACTTGTTTGCGCACACAACCTTCCTATAACTTTCTGACCTGGATCCAACCAAAGAAGGAAGATGTATGCCTCCCTCAAACAAAAGAAGGAAGTATGGGAGTTTACCGGTAGGCAATGACCACAGCTGAAGTAAAGTGCTCAGCTCAAAGAAAGAAGGTGGGGGGGGGGCTTCGAAGAGTGAATAAGTTCGTTCGCAGTGATGTGTAATCTCTTCAAATCGAGAGAAGAGGTGTCAAAAAGAAATGCTTTTAGGCATGCTTACTTGCTTAGTATGTATTTTTTATACAATCAAAGACCAAGGTCGTACGGATAGCAATTCTGGACCATAGGCATAGCACCACATAGGTATTCTCTCTTCTTTCTCAATTCAGGGAGGACAATATCTTAATTCTTGTGAAAAGTCAGCTATCAAAGTGATGTGTGGGCAAAAAATGTGTTGCATGGCAAGTAGGAGATGATCCGTCAGAGGATGACTTTTGATCATTTCCAGCTTCGACTGAGTCCAAACGAAGAGTCCTCATAAGTGAAACTAGAGGAAAGGAGAATGGATGGGGCGAGATTCACCATTTTTTTCACGTTATTAACGTAACCCATGGGAACAGGGGCTTCATAGATGGTACTCATTTTTTGCTATAGGAAAACTTATTTTTGAATAGGCCCTCTCTTTTTTCAATATAAAAGTTCTAAGAGCGGGCAGCAGAGATCTAGTAGTCTGGTTCACCAGGCTGCCAGTATGTGGGTATGAAAAGCTCGCGGAAGGCAGTAATCGGACATGTAATACGTAACTTCGGCACTAAGCAGTTCTTAAATTGGGTAAAGTAGGTAGAGGTAAAGAGATGAGGAATAAGATCGGAGCAAGGCGCGATCTTTCCTTCTAAACCCGGTGCTCCCTACTTCTTTTCGAATCCATCCAAGCCATTCCTTTCACTTACCACTCGTGCATGCCTGACAAAGAGTTGAGTCTAAGTCGTAGATGAAGAGTTCAGTAGGTGCCTATGTTGTGACTTCGATCGAGCCCTAGAAGGATAGGATTGTGTTTTTCAGTGAAGTATACCGTAAGCTTGCGTGCAGGAAGAGTTGCTTCCCGAGGGCTCAGAGTGGGCAGGCGATGTCTCTATTCGAGAGGAAGAAGCGGCTGGAAAGATGATCAGATATAAGCCTATCACATTCTACAAGACTGATGCGCCATTAACCCTAACCGAAAAGTCTAGTGCAAAGAATGAAGGGCTGGATGTAGTCTTGGTGTTGACTTGATTGACTTGAAGTGTTTTATTTAAGTGAGTGTGGGAGGAGAGTGAAATGAAAGAATATCGAAACCTACCGACAGAATAGTGGAGCCTTTCTTCATAAAAAAGGAAGGGGTATTTGTTTGACTAGGAGCTTGAGGATGACCCTTCTGAGAGTTAGTTCACGTAGCTGTGATTGAATCAGTAATCGCTCCTGCCCTTGAAAAATATTATAAAACTCTTCACTCTTCTATTGCTCTCGTAAGCTCATCACTGCTTTTACCGAGGGGGATATAGTTCTTGAGGCTAACTAGAAATAGAATTAAGTAAGACAGATCTGATCGTAGTAGCTGCCTTTCAACTCTTAATGGCCAGTCAGCTTAGCTCTTTCATTAGCTCTTTCTTAAGCTTGGCACTTTTCTTCCCTTATCTCAAAGACTTAGTTAGGCCAGCCTTATTACTCATCTTTTAATAGGTCTGAGAGGCTGCATTCTATATCTCCTTTGCTTCAGTAGGAGATAACCTCTGGTTGCATAGAATGAATGAAGCAAGAAATGACCAAGTCTCGCTCGGCCACTTTGAACATGCGGATATTGAGCTCATTGCCATTCCCTGTAAAGTAGTCCACCGCAAGAAAATTGCTTCCATCGAGCTTCACTTTAGTGCTAAGGAATATCATTCAAGGCTCAGCCCCTACCCATAGATGTTCTGTGTGAAACTTGGCCAGTCTAAACTACTCCAAAAAGAAGCAACTTCCATAAAGAAAGAAAATCACCACAAGAAAGAACCTCTGATCTTTATTTCCCCGGCCAGCCTATAGTGAGAACGAGACAAGTACTCCACTAATGAAATGAATCATCCAATAGAAACTGCATTGAGAATTGCTTCATCCCTTACGACGGATAAGGAATTACTGGATCAGGTGCTGAATAAGCAAACATATGAACCTTGTCTGCCTTGCTCGAGGAGAGTGTTCCTTTCTCACAAAGGATATTTCCCGTACGAGTCAAGTGTCGCCGTGGTAAGAAGACCCAAAGTACATGGTATATCATCCTTTTGATGAAATCTATTATATTCTATTAAATCAAATGGGACCAGTATCAAAGAGGTAATCCCACCAATATATAAAAGAGTAATTGAAAAGGGTCGCTCACATAAATAAGAGAATATTTCAAAGTCAATGGGGAATCTTTCCCTTCCTCTGATTCAAGTAGGTCAATCTATGGATAGCTAGCCTATGAGATTCCATTCTTTTCTTCAATTAATCTGCCCGGGCCTAAGTTATAATAAAAAGTATGAGTGTAGAGGTAATTCATTGAACTCATATTCTTCCATAACACTAGTATAGGAAGAAATCCAAAGTAGTCTCAATAGGAAGAAATCCAAAGGTGAACCGGCCTTATTTAGTCCTATTTATTGCTTTCAAGGCGAACCCGAAACCCAACTTTCTCTCTTTAATTGGATGGATCGCCATTACTATAATAAATAGAATATTTCGTCCGTCACCTTTCATCTGGCGAATGCTTTAATGATTTTCTTTCACGAGTCGATACTGGACTTTTCTCATAAGAGCAGAGTTGCTAGGCTGGCGAACAAGCTAAGCCAAATCCTTCTTAGTGTAGTCAAGGGAAAAAGAGAATCCCCAGCCAGTCTCATCGCAGCAATCAGAACAGAACTAAGAAAAGAAGAAGATAAGCTAGCCAAGAAAGAAAACGATACGTAGGACGGAAGAAAGACTTGATTGGATGGATTTGTACAAGGAAGACAGTAGGGAAGGAGAAATGCCATAAGCCTAAGGCGAATCAGCAAGTCAATCCGAGAAGTCAAGTAGGAGAGAAAGGTAGATGACTGGGTGTCATGGAAAAATCTCCGACATGGTGTCATGGGAAAAAAGCCGACATTGTGTAATAATATAGTCATATATGTTCTTTTCACAATTCGTCGTGAACAATAAGGAAATAAGGTCTTGCTCCTTTCAAAGCCAACCAGTCTGACTTATTCCTATGGGCATTATAATAACCTAGTAAGCCTCTTACACATTATCAACTCATAGGTAGCTGGGCTTATCCTTACCTTATAGCACTTTACCTTCCACTCGACCTCTTGCATTTTCTTTAGCAAACAATATTTATGGTAGCAAGTATTGAAATGATGAAAGTGTTTCGTTAGGTAATTGAGACTTACCACTACCATATGTTAGAGGAATTGCTTCACCAAGCGTATACGAATACGAATAGTATCCACACAATGAGCTAATAGTAACACCAACAGTCATTTTAGCATATCCATTGACGATGTATAGAAATGTTTCAACAAAGCTCGAATTACTTGCTTATACAGGAACTAAACTACATTGAGGAGATCGGCTCGCAGACTAGCTTAGCTGCAGGCTCACGGCTCACTTAGTATTTTATATATTTCTATTTTTTCCAGCAGCTTGATGCCCGGTAAGCATCAACATAACACACCAAACTCGGAGATGAGCAAGGCGGAAAACGAACACCATAAGCAATAGCCCCTTTTAGATATCTCAGAATTCGTTTGAGCCTGAAAGTCAACATCTTTAGATACATGCATAAATTTTCAAACCTGTTTACATATGTGATGTCTGGATGAGTCAAAGTGAGATACTGAAGTGACTACTCGGTATACAAAGTGCTGGCTGAAAGGAACGAGAAGTAGCTCGACCAACGGCTTCTTTGGTTCTACACGTTAGTAGTTACTCACTGGAACGAAGAAAAGCATGGGGTTTCGCCAGACGGGTTAACAAAGCCTCTTTGTCATTACGTATGGGTGCTTTGTTGTTATCGAGCAAGTAGCGAGTCTTTCTTGGTGAAAAGTGGAAACTCTATGCGGTATGCAGATGGCGTATATTAGTTATGGAAGTCCCGCTAGGTAGAGCTACTAGGTTCTCCTTCTCTACCCACATCTATCAACTCCAATATCCGTGCTTTATCTCGCTGCAGGCTCTTCCTTCTCTTTTAAATAAATCCTTAGCGGCCTCGCTGAGAGTCATATTTCCTTGGCTAACATACCTACCTTTGAATCTTTAGCAGACGACTGAACCCCCCGAGGTAAGTTAATCGGCCAACTCTCACAACCTTGTCCTCATACATACATTTCTGAGTCAACTTCTTCTTCCTCGCAGATAAAATGCTATGCTGTGTAGTAAGCCCCACACGTTGCCTTCACTCATTGAGGTGAGAGGGCTGGTTAAAGAATGAAAGAAGAGAACTGCACTTACTTACTTAACTAAAGCCAGTGGTAAAGAGAAAGGGCTCAAAGACTCTCTAAAAGGTAGGCTGGAAGAAGATACTAGCTTTTTCACTCTTATATAAGAAGAAGATAAGAAGACGCATCTTTCTATCTAGAGTGACCTATTGATACTCCGAAGTCCAAAGAAAGGCTCAGTTTCCTTCTCGTTAAACAGCATAAAATGAACTGGTGCTTGCTTTTTCTCAAATAGAGTTGCAAAGCTTCCTTTGTTCATAACATGCCATAGTTACTCACTCGGTCAGAAAGAAGGGTAAAAAAGCACTGCCAAGACTGGAATCGATCCCGCGCTGAGATCTATCTGTAGGCAGCGGATAGAATAAGCAAGCAGAAAGAAGAGAATAAGCTTGCTGGGAGAAAGAAGACAAAATCCAACTTTACACTGTTTTTCATATGCTCACAAGCTAGCTAGGGAGAAGAACAAAAGTACAACTCATAGTACCGGGAAAGACAAGTAGTTTAAATCTTTTTTCATATGCATATGCGAGATAGAAAGTCTCAACTACCGCGCCCTTGCTTGTTGAATGCGAAACAGAAGTGTTGAAAGCTACAGAATATTATGCATGAAAAGTCATGACGAGCAATCACTTCTTGAGTTTTGAACTAAAAGAGTACCATTTCCGTCTCTTGTATAGTCAATAGTGTACCCTACTAGGCAAGAAGAAGAACGCTAGGCAGTAAACCACGTAGAAAGAAGAAATTCGAGTAGTAGTTTGAAAGCGATATTGTGCATATGAACAATATCATGGATTGTAGTTAAATTCCTTGCTTATGCAGAACGGTTCAAAGCCCAAAGAAAGAATATTGTCAGAAGACATATTTGGATTTGGGAGAGAAGTTCAGTATTCGCCTATATTCTTTAAATAAGTATATAATTTACTATCAATAATATTATTTGCTCGATGCTTTGAGGTCGGCCATGTAGTCGGATATAGCTAGAATCTTCTGTTTCGCGCATTGCCTATGACCTTTAGGGTTCATGCTTGCTAATACGTGCTTCTATTCATGGGTCAATCAAGTAATGTGCATAGCTATGTTCAATCTTATCTGAATTCTAGCAGCCAAGCTCAAAAAGCTTCTTCTGGTTATAATAGAGCCAAGCATCGTATGCGCAATCAGATAAGATATGTCAGGAGGGAACGATTTACTCTATCTACGTTTCTAATAAGATGGACTGAATGTTTTCTTCCTCTCGTAAACAGCTATCTCCACAGGCGCGTAGCGACACACAATCGACACGATTATTATTGATTGCAAGGAGTAAAGAACTTCTCTATTCTATTTACTTACAAGTTTATGAAAAAAATGAACTGGTGCTTTGGAAAAGCCTGAAACTGGTACCTTTCACTGAATACCGGCACAAGCTCGGTTGATGAGGCACTCGAGCACTCTTCTAGAAAAGAGGTGCCATCCATCTCTTTAACTTCAAGTTAGTTCGTAATTATTCTTAGCGCATAGTGCATCGTGTTGTTTTCTTGTTAGCATGTTTGAATCAGCATAAGTGGAGTGGATTGTTTCTTCAGCGTTTTTAAAAATTGTATGTTGTGTGAAAGTGTAGAAAGAGATTGAGAATTTCCAACTGTGCTTGGCTTATTTCTTATTTGAAAGTGAGAGTGCTTACTCTTCAAACTCAGACTCACTCAGACCAAGCCTACAAAAAAACAGGGATCTCACCTCTCCCCAAAAAGACATCAACTATATGAATGCATTCTTTGCCACCATAACTCCACCAAGACACACACCAAGGGTAGTGAGAACTCCTGGTGGACACAGGAAAAAAATATGCAACCAACCCGAAGATGAGGATGTGAACCACATTAGTTCGATCAATAGACTTTGAAGTAAAGTGAAGCGAAGTGACTTTGTGAATTCCACTCGTCTATATATGAGATTTGTGGGTAGCCTTCAATCTCTTCAACTATATAGGCTCACATCAATAGAGAAAATCTCTATCTTCTCTACTAAGAGACTTCTTTTTCTTTCTAGAGATTCCTCTTTCCTATATATATCGAATATACAAGTTGGGTTCGAACCAACGACTCCACCCTCATATGGATTGTGATGCGTGCTCCTTGCTTATCCCAGGCTAGGCTACCAATGAGTCCCACTCCCTGCCATCTAGCGATTCTAAGGGTCATAGCGTACGAGAAATGATAAGCTGTCAATGTGCTTAGAAGGTCGTTCTTCTTTATGCAGACAGCTGGATAGCCTATTCAGGTGGTGATTCTTTATGGAGACAGGTGGATATCTTCTGAACTAGATTCTAGGAAATAAAACACTAGTACAAGCAAGCCTTCCCCTTCTCTACTCTCAACTAGTACAAGCAAGCCTTCCCCTTCTCTACTCTCAATGGTAAACTGGATCTCCTTTCTTTCTATAGAGAGAAGCACCTATCCCTATAGAAAGAAAGGCACCTAATCTTTACCGTCTCCACTGAGATTTCAGACCAGAAAGGAGTAGACTCTAGTTTCAATTGCGTATAGAAAGAGATTCGTCTTGTAATAGAAGGTTGAAGCGCTTAGGCTACTTCAGCTATATGCTTAACACATGCAAATCTAACGAAGTGCTCCTGGACGACTCTTTCTTTGAGATTCCGTAAGTAACCTAGTGCATGTTCCTTTTAAGAAAATGAAATACGAACAACCGCGCCGGTTGTAATAGATCGACTTGAATGCGTCTTCTTGCTCCAGCATTCAAGTTCCATTTCAAGGAAGGATGACGTACCATGATACTTTCTGTTTTGTCGAGCCCTGCTTTGGTCTCTAGTTTGATGGTTGTACGTGCTAAAAATCCGGTACATTCCGTTTTATTTCCCATCCTAGTCTTTTGCGACACTTGTGGTTTACTTATTTTGTTAGGTCTCGACTTCTCCGCTATGATCTTCCCAGTAGTTCATATAGGAGCTATTGCCATTTCATTCCTATCCTTGGATTCTAGGAGGAGTATTTCTCCTTTTGGCCATGGAAGTTGTAACTCGATCTATATTTATTTGTATTTGTATTTGCCGATACAAATAAGTAGGATTGTATTTGGCCAATCGTTCTACTTTCTCACGGTAAAGTTCTTCCTTCTT
Organism: Elymus sibiricus; assembly: GCA_039707655.1. Lineage (NCBI taxonomy): Eukaryota > Viridiplantae > Streptophyta > Magnoliopsida > Poales > Poaceae > Elymus > Elymus sibiricus. Next base: position 92,376,514 of record CM077672.1, on the reverse strand, counting down.
CTCTTGAACTTTTTTGCCTATCCTTTATTTGCGTCGAAAGCACTCGTCTTCGCTTCCTCATATAGCGAAGCTAGTGCTCCTGCCACTAGTAGTGATATGAATCTCATGGATGACTTATCTGGCGCTGTAGCGCCATTTCTCCCGCGGGGAGGGGGGGCTCCAGTAACTCTTCCCGAGGAACGCCCCCTCACAATGGAGGAAGAAGACCGCCTGGCCCTGGTTTTGGATTACCAAAACCAGATTGGCGCTCTTTTAAAAAGCCTCAATATTACCTGGCTCTGCAGCCACCACTTCGACAAAGAAAGCAACGAAGATCTCGCCGCAGCGACTCTCCTCCATAAAGATGCTGAGCTCAATGACCCAGACAAGCTTTGGGTTGTACATGAGGGCCTTTTGCAAAATAAACACAGCTCTCGCTACTACTTTAGAGCGATTGAGTGGGTAAGGACAGAAAGAAAGGTGCGTAATGGGAAGTTGCCTCTAACGTTCATCATCAATGATGATCAAGATAATTGATGATCAGTATGTGGGACTCTCTATCTTCTTGGGTAGATTCTAGATCGTCTTTCATTTTGTTAGTGAGTAGTTTTCTTATTAATAAGTCAAGTCAAGAATAATAAGAGAACTGTAGGAGCTTGCCAGGACGGCTTGGTAAGCAAGCTACCTGTTATGTAGGCACCAACTCCCAGTTCTTTCTCTTCTTTCTTTTTATATGATTTATTATACGACTTTCTATCAAAACTCTATACTCGGGATATGTTCTCAAAGCCTTGGAGCGCCGCGTAAATCCAATGGAAGCAATCGTTCCTTGTGATAAGTGATCAACTTAGGCTAGGCAAGGAAGCTCTCCTACACGAGAGTACTCGAAAAAGGCAATATACATACGCGCTTTTAACTCACGCTTCTATTTGTAAATAGATAGGTAAATAAGCCAAATAATAGAATAGGGAATAGGCTAAAAGGACGGAATGTTGGCATCTATAGGACCTATTTTTGGCTGGTCACAAGAAGGGTACGAGACTAGTTCATTAACTCAGACCCTGGGCTGAGACCAGAAGGGAAAAGATGCAAAGTAGAAAGCCAAATTGATGCATTCATCGCATCCTAGTGAAATACGCTTTCTTAACTCATTTCCTATCTTTCGAAAATAACTTCTATTGTAACTTTCCATCTGACTTTCACTTTAGATGCCATAGAATCTCTTCCTTTTTCATTCAAAACCATGCCTGAGACTCCTCTCATCAGAAACAACGCTGGTCAATCCAAAGACGGCCCTGACAGGCTAGCCTGATTGTACCACTCTGCCTACTTCTCCTCGAAAGGTTTCATCTTCATCAAAGGATGTATGATTAATTCCTAAACACTGAAACAACGGCAGATCAAGGCATTCGGGCTCGTGATGGGTGCAACTCGTCCATATACGATTCAATATGCCTTACTAGCAAGATACACCAAAAATACGGAAATAGGAAAGAAGGTGAAGATTCAACTTTCTCATTGGCTCGGTCCGGATTGAAATACCTCGCCGGCCTTCAAAGAAAAGCAAGCCCGGAACAATGAAAAAACAGTAAAGGGCCGTAACGCATGATCATGAAAAAGGGTTACTCACTAGCATGCGATATCCATCAATACGAGACGAGGGGCCAAAAAATAAGCTATGATGGAAGGAAGCAGTGGAAAGCAACAAGAAAGTCTCACGTAGCTCGATGGGAGAAGTTCTTACTTTACTGCCTCAATTACCTTCTTAAGCTAGAGCAATTGTTCCCGAATCAGCTGCTAGAAAGGCTTCTTTTGGACATGAAACTCCCATTTCCCCTAGCTAGTCTAGTCCAATAAGGGCAAATAGAGCAGTAACTTATACAGATTGAAAGGGGGGGGGGGGGTAAGTGAGCATGGGGTTCTCAAAAGCATAAATGCCAGTATTTCAAAAGAGATAGAGCAGGGATAATGTTGTATGCTGGCGTAACTGTACCCAGCTTAGATGGAAGGAAGGGAAGTCATAATGCCCCTCTACAAAACCGACTCTGCAAATCTAGTGCCATTTTGAAAGAACCAAAAACCCTACCTCCTCTTAGAGCGAATGATCATTCCATGCCCCAGGTAAGTCAAGCACAGGGAGGGGCTGGCTGATCTTGCCTATCGAGGAAGGACTACACTATCTTGCCTAGGAGTAAGCACTATTTGCTTATCCCTTTGTTTCCACTATGAAACGTTATACTCTGCGTGCAACATTCTATTCTACTAAAGCTGCGCTACTTTCCTACCAGCTCTCTAATCGTATTCCTTGCCCCTGACTTCTGCGCCACTGGTACAGCCAAGATCACCTCTCTATTCTTCTTCCTCATTTGCCCCTGAGCTCTTCTAGCCTTAATTTTCAAGAGAAACAATGTCTCAGCATCCTCCTCTTCTGTGTCACTTGCTTTAACCTCCTCTTTGAATTACCTCCTCTCCTCGTTCTTCTCTTGACTAACCAAACATTTTACACTCTGCTCCTTAGCACCTGAGATCTACACAGTTCTGGCATCGCCTACTAATACTGTTGAGGGTTGCTGTACCACTACCAATGCTAGGCTCTCCTGCTCTACTTTCAAAAAAGAAATTACGATTAAAAAAAGTACCCCCACTTTGTTGTTTATGCTTCCACTATTTGTGACTATTTAGTGCAATGTTCTTTTTTTCCTCAGTGGGGCTCGCTAGCCTAAGTAAGTTTGTGTTTACGACCGGTGAGAAGATTCTACGAAGAGAGGAAAGATTTCCCAGAGATCTCTTCTATTTGAGTAGCGAAACAATGAAAAGAGCTTTTTCCCTCCGAATCCAAGTACTGCCATCAAATCACCCGGTTCCGTCTTATGTCCGTCGACAACACTTCTAGAGCGATGATAAGCGCAGTGGATAAAAAGGGTATGTTTATAGTGATGATTTTCATCAACCCGGAACGATAGTGGAGGAGAGCCCGGATGCAGAGAAGGATGATGTACTAGAGATTAGGTTAGCTAACTAAAAGAAAGGGAGCAGCTATCCCCGTTCATAATACCTATTAAGGTATGCGGACACAATCTTGGTAGGCATTCCACGAATTCCAAATTTCTTTAATGCCGCTAGAGCAAAAGAGCATGCGCGAACCATACTCAAAAATTATTGCGATAAGTTAGACCTCGATGTCAGCTGGGAGGAGCTCTGAGAAACTTATCATTTTTCTTGGTGGGAAAAAAAGTTTTACAGGGTTGCTTGTCTCTTTTACAGATAGTGGGGGCATCAAAGTTAGGATTCCTTTAAAGATGTGGGGGAAAAGTATTAGCACTGGTAGACTGGTCCAGGAGTTTAGGGGTGGCCTTAACCGTCTCACAATGGCAAACTTCCTCAAGCTACTCAATGAACACGTTGAGGCCTACCTACGCACTTCTTTCCAATATCCTCTATCTCACTCCGCCTAAAGAGTCCTATTCCTATCCGGTCTACATTCACTATTCTTCATAGGCACTGCGCTGGGTCGGTAGGTTGTTGTTTTTACTTTTTTCTTCTTGCTTTAATCCAGTCACTCGATAGGACTTCCCGTAACCCGAAAAGGTTGGTTCTTCCCCTACAACCCCTACCCCTCCAAGGCAGTACTCTTCATCGGCAAATCCGAATGTCTCGATCCGACATCAGATCTGAGTTGTTGTTCACTGACTATATCTTAGACCATTGCGATCGCTTTCTTTCACTTGGTTTTTCTTCCTTCCCTTGGATCAGATAGGAAATCCTCACTTTTCCAAGACAGAAGAGAAGGAAGCAACGGATTGAGCAACTAGCGTGAAAGCCGTTGCGCGTTAGCACATCCGTTTTCTTGCTTGATTTTTATATGATTTTTTGAGCAACTAGCGCGAAAGCCGTTGCGCGTTAGCGCATCCGTTTTCTTGCTTGATTTTTATACGATTTTCTGAAGTGATCTGTCCAACAAAGTAGAAATGGACACTAGAGTGTGGCTACACGTGGTATAGGGCTGCTCGTCCCGCCTGGTGTTGAGGGAGCTAAAGTGGAACTCTCACATACATGTTCCTTAAGTTTTTAGCTCGTTAAATGATACAGTCCTCGCTGATGGATCGGCAAGTACTCCACGGTCAGCGGCTATCAGCTAACGTTATGGGCCGTTAGTGGTGGTTCATTGCCTATAGTGTTGTAATCCGGAATCCAAGTTTTGTGATAACCGTGTTGTTTACTTTCAGTGTTGTTTATTGTTCACAGCTGGATTGAGCTCAGTTGAGAGTGTCATGCTCTGTCAATATCTGTTGCAGGAGTTGTCATTCTCTGTTACTAGAGTTGTCAATCTCAGATGCAGGAGTTGTCAGTTGCAGCCATTCTCGCTCTGTCAAGCTTGTGACTTGCGTTGTATCAGGTTGGTAACAGCTTGTATCTCGATAGGACTGAATGTAGCCAAGAGTTGTCTTAGGTTAGTCTAATGTGCCAAAACGTTAGTCAAACCACCTAGGTTGTGTTTGTTCTGGAGAGTTCAGCTAGTCCGAGTGATCTGGGTTATCCTACGTTTTATCCCTGTTTCGATCTTTTTTTCGACTATAGGGGTTTTGTAGCAGCCCAGCAGCATCCATGTGACAGAGAGTCATATTAAGGATATAATAATGCTTTCCCCTTGAACCCCTTGCAGAAAAAGTAGGAAAATGGACTAAATTTTTTGGATAAGTGGATTTGCAGTATCTCAACAATCAGAACAACGAATATTCCATCATCCAAACTAAGCTTCCTCAGATCCTAACCCATTGGTCATTATCGAGCCTCGTGACTCCGGCTGTGTTGATATCTTCGTATTACCTGTTATCATTCTATCTATCTGGTTATTGCTTTATGTGTTGGTTGGTATTTCACTATTTAAGTTTAAGTAGAAGTGATTTCTTCCTCATTAGCTCCATTTTGATTATCATTTGCATCTTGTGATGAATGAAGTGAACTTGAGCTCTCTAGTGCTTCTATTTTCTCTTCGAAAACATTTACTAGTATTTAATGAGATTCTGAAAGACCAGAAAGACAAGTGATATGAACTGGTTTTGTATCCACCCACTTTCCTTCGTTATCTTCAACTCTTTCTCTTTTGGTAGAGGAAGGCATTCCCAGTATAAATGATGATTCTTGCTTTCGTATTGTTAATGTTTTCAATTGTACACGGAAGGGGTTTGTGACCACTACCATTTTAGTAAGGGATTTATCCTCATATTGTTGGAGAAACCATTCTTTGCTAACATGGCTCAGCCTAGCAATGGCTGGGAATTTCTTGTCCCAGAATGCAAAAAAAAAATGTCCGCCACTTTGTTGCTTTCAGCACGTTTTCTAATGAAGTCAAGCCCCTTCTGGATGTCTGCTGTTGCACTATGCTGTGTCTTACCATAGACAAGTGGCATATACACCTTCTTCACCAACTTTCAGTTAAGGTGACGGCTAACGGCTTCCTTGACACTAGCTTCCAGAGATTATGATGGAATCTCCTCTTTGAAGTCCTCTAATAGTGAGGAATATAGGTCATATACTTGATCCTCACCATCAACCCGTCAAAAGTTAGTACGCACTGCTAGATCCTGGAAATAGCTCATTATCAGGTAAGCAGACGAGGATGCATCACATATATATAAGTGACATCCGCAACCTCAGATTTGGGTTTAGTATTTACCTGTTTCCTTCCATCCAACCTGGGAAGGGATCCCTCCATGTGCTCTCTATGACACTTGGCCTGATTGTTACCACCGGTATCTCTCCTCGCATGCAGTTGATGACCATCTCGCCCATGGCCTTTGTGAACACATAAGTGTCTTGCCAACCATAGAGTTTGGCCCTATGAATAAATAAATTGCACAAATCAAATACTTCATGTGTGTGTTCGTATCTACAGACATGAGAAAGTAACAGGGAAATACTAGAATACCTCGACTACCTAACTCTTTCATTTCTTAAGTAACAGAAGCAGAGGCAGAAGAATGCCTTCTGGAGTCAAAAGCCAACTTGATCTCAGCCTCGATATCCAACACGGTATTCTGATGTGCCGAAAAATCTGAGGAACCTATCCCCTTTGTTATGGTATACCCTAAGCAAAATGGCTTCTCTAGTATCAAACCTTGCCTCTGCCCATTCACATATGCTGTTTGGCCAAAAACATGACATGCAAACATACTACTAAAGCTTGTTTGTAAGCTTTTGAGATTAATAGAAACAGGTTACCATTTGATTTCGACCACAAGAAACTCTTATTTGGCATTCTGACCTGTTGATACTTGCAAGAAGAGCTTCAGTCTTCGAAACCATTGCGCGAAACTCATTATCCGGAATGCCCCCATGGTGTTGATGTCTAGTGCTACATCATACCTGCAAGTTGCAATACTTTTATTGCTATGGAATGTGAACTTACACATTTAGTAATGGAAGCAATCCTTGGTGCAAGACTAGTATAGCTTCACGAACCTCTCATCAAAAGTGGTATTTGCTGCAGAGTTTACGATAACATCCACTTCTTCCGCGATCTCTTTGGCTAACTCAGGAGCAATGCCAATGTTGGCTTCCCTGAAATTACCAACGACTGGAACCTGCTTGCTTAATACAAAGTTGTGGTAGTTTTTCCCATGGATTTCCTGTAAACATCTGAACAACTCAGTATCTTCTACCTGTATTGCAGACGGAAAATATGGTCATTTGCATGAAGAACATAAAGTAGTCCGAAGTAATCTTCATACCTCGTTCTTCAATCTTTTCATGGTTGCTTCATTGTCCTTGGCCTTGATCAACACATATATTTTACCAACATCAGGATTTGTCCTTAAAATGGGATCGATAAGAACTGATGATCAGAATCTGACAAAGTAGAATGGAAGAACAAAGGAAGGAAGTCAGGTAGCTTAGAGCAAGACAAAGGCAGAATGGAAGAACAGCCTAAAAGTGGGGGGCCAGACAGAAACTGTCTCACTCAAACTGGCATTTGAAAATGCTACCCGCCCTTCCCCTATTTCTGCATTTCATTCTTCTATTCCTTCTGCTTGATTTTCTAGTTAAGCTGCTCATAAACTAGATCCATAAAACTCACTCAGCTACTGTCTTCTTTCTATAATTGGTCTCTAAGTCCAAGTAATCGATAAAGTATAATCCTCTTCCCAGCTCCGCCACCTCCTTTCTACCGAGTATGCTCTACTTGAAAGAACATATTTATCAATAAATAAGTGCATTACTATATTCACAGCTACAAACTAAGCCTAATTTCCAATATGTCATATGTATCACTTTGATGTTGTGGGATCAATGGCTTCTTGCTTAACGGATTTCGCTTCTGCACTTGACTTGAGAAGGGTGAAGCCTTCATGACCGGTACCGGTATCTGTTCAAGAAGTCAGTACTTATGCGGCACTGAACAAAGGGTGAGATCGATGAAATGCAATACATGTTTGAATATTTCCTATCTTCTTCCAGCCATCAAACTTGTTCAATTCGTTTTCTTGAGATCTGTGGAATAGTGATATCATACTTGAATCCACATTCCCAGTATTTGAGGAAGAAGTAGAATCTTAGTCCTTTCTAATTTCTAAATTGGGAATTTGATATCGACTAAATCAAGAAACTCGATTTCACTATGATATGACCACTGAACCCTTTGATGCAACATTTCTTGTTTCCAGAAGATCTCGGATGGTTTCTGAAGCTTCCATGATCTTGTAAAAGAAAGAAACCCTTTCTATAAGTCATAAAGACATGGACCAAAAGACTAAGAAACTGCAGAATCTATTGGTTGACTGAAAAACTTAAGCTGAGTAACTTGTTGGAATGATCGCTCCGGCTCTAGGCCGTCTGATCTTCGGGATGCAGAATAGGGGATCGCTTGCCAACCATTAGTTAGGACCAGTGAAAACCAACGCTTGGTGAAGGCGAAGTTCAATTTGGAGATCTAACAATTCCTTATGTCATGTATCCTTGATTGATGCAGCCTCAGATGCTTCAATTGTAGATTTGAGTATTGAGCGAAAGGTTACACCACCTATAGGTTCTGTATTACAGGCCAATCCTACTCCACTAGTACCAATAGGCGGCATAGGGGAAAAAGCACAACACCTAGGAATAGGAATCAACAACACAAAAACTTTCTGAGAAATTACCCAGCAAGAAAACATATGCGCGTGGGCGCAACGGATTTTGCTCCCGTGCGCTCATCCCTTGCTTGTTCTTTTGGACTAGCACTCTTTCCCTGTCTTTGAAGTAGATTTCTCAGCTCCATGAGTCAAACGAAATAAGGCGAAAGGCCCACTACTTCTTCATTCATGGCTTATTGATTTGATTGATCCCCCTTTCGTATTCATTCGACCTGAGGTGAGGTTGGAATAAGAGTTTTCATAAAAAGAATGGTTCTTTTATGCAATTATGAATGGGCAGGCCTCTTGTGGATTCCTCCAACTCTATGAATGAAGGGGGGAGTATGAGGAAGGCCGATTTTATTTCTATATGAAGATGAAAAAAGGATCAGGGTCAAACATTTCTTACTTTTGTTGAGTATGACTGAATGAGGAAGAGCTCCTTATGTGGTATCACCTTACCACCATCTGAAATGCGCGAAACTCCGATTGGTGGAAGCTAGTCCATGAAGATTCTCCCTTCTCTTACGTGAAATTCCCCTCTTTCGGTAAGCATCCAGTATCTCAGCAAATGAACATTTATCTAAGCTTATCCTGTAGCTTATATGTCGTTTGAAAGCTGCTCCAAGGATCCAACAAATAGCTAAGGTTTGTTGACGATCCCTGGCTACAATCCCAGGAACATCATAAATAGTACCTGCGACTCCTACTTTGACCACTTCGCATATTAGCTTTATATTATCTACGGCGTCAACCATAAGTTTTATTACATCGCGTTCAGTTTGAGCTAGGCGGTGAAAAGTTTTATAAACAATAGCACGAACTCTCGTTCTTTTACCATCGATCATGCGAAAGTTTACCAATTTCTTGATCAATTCTTTTTGCTCACCATCAAAGTCCCCCATATAGCTGAGAATTTCCGAGCAATTGGAAGCCGCTTTCGATGACGAGGCCGGTAAATTGATATTACGTGATCGTTACTGTCCATCTTTTTCAGCTCTGCTCCCGAAAAGAGAAAGGGGACTGATCTTGACGTCGGTGTTGCTTTTTCCAATGAAAAACAAGAACATTCTTTCATGAACTTCCATGACAAAATGCTAGTTGCCTTGTAACGCAAACACTGGAGCGTTTGTCCCATCGACGAAGGCCACTATACACGTTTTCTGAAGAGCAACATTATCCTTTCTTTTCCTCTGGCTACTAAGATGTTTCAGTTCGCCAGGTTGTCTCTTGCTTGCTCATGGATTCAGCACGCAGTTCAAAAGGTTGACCTATTTGGGAATCTCCGGATCAATGCTTATTTTCAATGCCCCGAAGCATTTCGTCGCTTGCTACGCCCTTCCTCGTCTCTGGGTGCCATCCTTTCTCCTGCATTTTCATGCACATAAGCATAGCTCCAACCACTTTTCATGCTTAGCAAATGCTGTAATGAGGGTGCTGAATGTATACGGATCTGGCACAAGATCTCTGTCTGCCTTTTCTTTCAGCTGATCCTCTACCTAATGGTTCAGACCCTGGCAGACACCGGTGTGAGAACAGAGGCAAGTCAACTATACCAGCATTTCTGAAGATAGGCAACTCTTTATTTCTGAAGATAGGAATTCAAGATAAATAGATCCGCATTCAAGTTTTAGGCTTGTGTCCTTTCATCTAGAATGCCTGCTGCTTGGTCTTCAGTGAGCGAAGTCATTTCCTCAATAGAGTTCTTTGCCCGACAAAAGTGAATCTTGATCTTTCTTCTTTATAGTTTGTGATCGAGCCAATCTCACAATTTCGATCTTGCTACTACCACTATAGCCCTGAGTGACTATGGCTACCTGAACTGAAGGAGTTCCCACAAGACTTGTGAATGTCAACTTCACTCAAAGGGTAAAGCATGCTCGCTCCTTCACTCGTACGAACAATCACTCGTTGCTGGGAGCTCTATCCTCCTCGCACTACTAAAAACAGGGTGAAAGAATCTCCCACGTTCAGTCTGTGGAGGCCGACCATCACAGTCGCATCTACACCAAGTTGGTCTTAAAGTCTACTCTGACTTGCGGAAAGTTGCCTCAACACCGCTGGTCCTTGTTGACTCGCGGCAAGCTTTCTACATCAACCCCTAAGGTGCTTAAAAGTCTTGTGCTCTCTCTATTTTCCTATCGTGGGGAATTAATTAGGAGACTAGTGAGTTCGCCCAAAACGTCACCTACTGTGAGAGGATACTATTCTCCCTTCTCTGCCCAGTGAATCTGGAACCCTAGTTGTTTGCCTGGGGATTCTCCTCCTATTCCTCGACTCTTTATTAAGGAGACAGACCGGTAATCTAAACTTATATTCTTTTTACATATATTGCTTTGCAGTAACAGCTTCAATACTCTTCTTGACAGGAGCAAACTCTACTATCTTCGTCTTAGGACATGTGCTAATGTCATGACCAAACTCCTAGCAAACAGCACTGGATTTGGGCTTCCATGCATATTCTGCTTTAATCTCAATCTCGTCTCCTTAATAAGTAAGTAATTACTAAGATAGTTTCCAAGATCCTTGAAAAAGTATTTTTTTTACTTTTGCAAAAGCAAATATTGTATTTTTTTAGTGACTTTATCCATCTAGGGAGGCTTCCCCAAACCACTAGCTCTAGCAATATAGCTCAGTCCTTCTTTTTTAATGTACTCCTTAGGAACTCCCCACGGTTTTCTAAAATTGGGATTTTTCTTTTTTCCCATTTTTTCAACTGAAATTTTGGCTGCCATTGTCTCAACAGTAATGGTATGTTAGCAATGTGCCAAGGGTCCACCTTCTAATACCCATTGTCTGGTTTTTTCATCTGGAAATGCAAAATAGAAAGTCCATTTTCCACCTCTGATACATCAACCCTGCCTCACGTTACCTCCTTCCGAGCCTGCGGCATTCCGGCCGGCATATCTCGAGATCGAGTTTCAGTTTCTTTTCTAGTTGGGGATTAAGACCCGGCATCAAATCCACTAAAAGTCTGAGTAGCTTTGTGAATGACTTCAAACCACCATAGGTAGACCCATCCACTTATTCCTCTATTGGCCAAGCTTTTGTCCCTATCTATGTTTGATTTAAAAAAGAAATGGAAGGGCGCTCTTTTTTATCGAGAAACAAGGTTTGGTTGAAATGCTACTGGTGGTTGGTGCTTCAGGCCGCAGTTGGTATATCATAAACGAGTTATAACCGGAAAAGCTTAGAAAGAGTAAATGCTATATACGTGATACCGGAAAGCAAAGCGTGGTGCTAACATGACTAAAAAAATGATTCGGAAATCTGTCTTTATAACTTTCTCTCATGCGGAATGAAGAGAAGTTAGTAAATATATTGGGAAGCCCTTGATCGAGTAGTTCATCCGAAAGCATTTGATCCATCAGATCAGTGCTTGATCTTCTACTTAATAGGTTCAAGACCTAAATAAAGGAATGAAAACAGCTGCAAGATCCGCTTACTTCTTTCTCTTAGTCAGCTCTATCTCATATTGCCTACGAGCTCTCGTAGTATCTCACAGCAGTATCGAATAATGAAAAGAAGGAAAGCTCTATTGAATAAGCCAAGGATAGAGAGAAAAAACTTAAAGAACTATTTGAGAAAAGGAATATATCTCCAGGTTATTCATTCCATCCTAATTTTCAATCTCGTGAATTCAATAAAAAGAACTCAAGGCTGCGACATCAACTTTAAGACTAGTTAAAAAGAAAAGGTTCCACCCTTGTAGTTAGACAACCGATATGCGACATCATACTTAGTATGGGAGTTGCCGTTGATCTGCGACATCAATAGATAAGCATGGTATGCGAATATGTGTTGTTGATCTCCGCATCGCGATGCTACTTTCGTAGGGGAGAGCAGTCAGTCCCCACCAAGGTGAGTATAAGGGCTTTTTTTGGGGGGTAATTTCGCTTCGTTCATCTTCAAGTGCCGACAGTTTCTATTCCCGAGTGTGAAAAGCCAGTACTGGATAGACGGTTTAGATACGTCACTGAGTGACCCATGGGTCATCTTGTTTCCTATTCATTGGAAGCTACATAAAGCATCCCTATATTAAGATGAAGTAAGAAAGCATCAGTCCTCTTATTTTCTGTCTTCTATGAAAGAATGTAGTTCGCTCTTTCAACCCGGGGTCCCCTCTGGGGAACTGTTTTAGCATCGAACCCATTTCCTTTTGATCGTATTATGCTTGAATCGCTGCAAAACATTTCGCTTTCTGCGCCACGCTCGTATGTGGTTTACACTCCTTGCCTTTCATCTGACTTTGCCATCGGGCAATTGTTTGTTTTCAACTGGATTGGATTCCGAACCAAGAAAGATAGGCAACTTTCACTTGAAAGAAAGGAGCTTCAGAACTCTTGTATTCCAACGAATAAGAATAAGAATAAGAATAAGAGCAAGAAGGGGCTATCTTTGTGAAGGGACCGGCACCAGAAAGTAGATCATATGGCCTTTCTTTTGCCAAAATCAAGTAAAGCCCCGGTCCAAGAAATGCAGCAAAGCAAGTCGTCTTTGGTTTGGAGCTAAATTCCCGGATGTATAGGCTTGATCGAGTGCCTTACCTGAAATCGACGATATAAAGTGGGCACTTTAGCTTGCTCCGATAGAGGTCTCCTTCTTCCTTAGCAGCGAGACCAGTCCCTACCTCTTTTCAATCAATCTTTCATACCGTATGCCTTTTCTACGCCTAAAACAAGTTCATGTCTCTCCTCTCTGAAGTCGGACCTTATTGAAAAGTAGTACGCTTTCTTTCGTGGTGTTCAGGATCCCATGCTTTGTAGTTCACGCATGGCTTTCTCTAACGAAGCTAATGCCGAATTAAAGACCTTAAACGGAAAGACACAGGAGGTGGCGAAAAACGAAAAAAGAGAAAGAGCTTACAAACTTCTCTAAACCCGGTAGCCAGCGGAGCCCTTATTCATGGGTTATGGACTAGCATTGAACAATGTTGGTGACAGCCAAAGAAAAAGTGAAAGGGAAAGTAAATAATCTAAACATGCGGGTAAGCAGCAAAAAAAGAATAAAAGTAACGCGCCCTACCTGTTAGTAAAGTAAGGCCTTCCAGAGCCTATCTAACACAGACATACACGCGGATGAGGACACAGAAATAAATGGACGTCGATCCGGTACTGAAATTGCATAGCAAAAAATGCAATATGTTCATACTTGATGAAACGCACATCATCCAATTCATGATTTAAGAACAAGAGAACGAGATATTGACTTTTTTGACATCTGTAACTACATTCTCACATTTCTTTTTTGATCTCATGACTTTTTATGCGATCGGAAAACGAATGAGATCAGAAAGATAGGCGGACGACTTGACCATAAGGTCGGATGTTTCCGTGAGCAGTAAGCAGCGGATCTCCCCTTTTTAGGGGAAAGCTGGTGGCCCTTTTGGCGTGTTAATTCTTTCGATGGGGTGGCCTTCTTCGTTCGGTAGATCCGGTCGAGGTGGTTTTCGTTTACCAGCGCATAGGTGGTCTAAGTTCCTATGACCGAGTCTTTCTGGCCCCTGTGAACATATTTTCTTAATGTATTAAAGAGGGCCTCTCTAACCGGTGAAAAGTGGTAGGTGTCCACTAACGGCTATTCCTGGCTCGGCTCCGATAACGCAATTCCGGGAGGAGTTGGTAGTTGGGCACTGGATCCCTTCGGACCTGGAGAACGTGTGACACTGGGTCGGGGTTTGGTGAACCAACAGGTCGCTCCTTTAGTTGAAGTATCGGGCCCCTTTTTCGTTGCCTAGGTTACACCTTCGGAATACCCCAGACGGGGATTTCGCTCTATTCCCCCCAATCTTCACTTTATGCCACGCCGACTCTCCATCGTGGAATTAGACCAAGGGTCGAAGACCCATACCATAGGACCCCGTCTCCCGTATCTTATCTTTCGCGCGTAGGAGATCGAGACACAACCTTAGGGCTATGGGGAAAGTGGATCGATTGCCCTAGAATTACAACTACGTAGAGGGTCTCTACAAGTCTATAAAGAAGTTCCAAAAAATTGATCGGTAGTAGTCCGGTCACACCCGAACAATAATATTCCAGAGGGAAATGCACCTAAGATCAAATATTTTGAGCCGGCTTCCGTGGAAAATTCAGACTTTCTTTTTGATGCTGCGATCGCATAAAAACATAAACTTTGAAGCTCAATAGCTAAATACATGGCAATTAAATCATGAGCCGGGACCATTAAGAGCATACTGCGAGTAGGAAGTGGAATTAATACAATGAATTCAGAAGCATCAAACCTCTCTTTTTCTAAAAAATCGAAACACATCGAAATGGTACCAGCCGTACTTAATAATAGAAGGATTTGGCAGAAATATGTAAAATTGTCCCTCCTAAAAAAATTATTCCAGAATGAATGGGCAATAGTTAGGAGAGGTGCGCCAGCGGCGAGCAGAAGCAAGGTTATTAGATACCGAAGGAAAGCCCGGCCAGAACCACACGTGCAAGTTTCCCTGCATGTGGCTCGTCCGTGATAACTTCTTCGGATTTGCGTGAACTAGCGGACCGATCACGAAGTGGTTAGTACCTCCAGCATGAGCGAACCTTTTCAGAACTAGTTAGGAATGGGCGCCACTATCCCAGCCCGGATCCAGCCAGGTTCTATTGATCATGTCCCCTTCCCAACAGTTGTATCTTGTCTTGGGGCGTCTTTCTTTGGCTTTACTATCAAGCCAGACAGGGCGCCCTTTCGCATTATCATCTACTGCCCTTTCTTTCCTCCCGTCCCTTCACGCATGAAGATCGTCGTATGTATGTTCGACTTCGGTTGCCGGTGCAATAGAATTGGCGGGAGTATATTATGGCAGGATCAGTCACCTGGGCAAACCAAAACCCTCCTCCAAGAAGAATTGTGCAATGCCCCCCCGATATCCCTATAGAGCGAAAGAGCTGCCTGGTGATCCCTAGGTTGCAGCATGTCCGGTCGTTAACTCCTCGCTAGCTGCCGCCGTTTCTAGGACCAACCGACGCCTCACCTACATGCACAGGTACCTACGTAGTGTAGTGTCGGTCGCACATTCATAATAGCGTTCGGACTCATGTGCCTTCCTGAACCAGGGGAGTTCCCTTGCTCCTGCTGCGTACGATTAGTCGGCCTTGCAGGGACAAAAGGATTAGGATGTCCCCCCATGCTAAGGTTCCCTGTGGTCCGGCCGCATTAGGTTAGGGAGCTGGGTGATAATAGCTCCTCCGCATCCCAAGCGCGCTGCCCTCCTAGGCGCGCAACACTAAGTAATCCTAGCCAACCCACATTACTAACTAACGGTGGATAATCATCTTTCTTAGAGGTACTAAATACAACTCCATGAATGAGCAAAATGAAGGTTGCGTTAATGATAAAGATATCTAGGGAAACCGCTAAAAAAGATGGAACATGTGGTTCCGAGTTTCGATAACTTCTTCTACTTTCATTTCCTCTGTCTTCCAAATCGCAGAGTTAATTCAAAAGCCTAGGTGTTATTACTGAGCTGCTGCTCTTTTTTCTCTAATTCCCTCCTTAGATCCTCCGACTACTCCTCCTTATCCTACTCACTCGAAGTTTCGTTGGTCATTTATTGTTTTTTTAGCCTCTTTGAAAAAGTTAGTAAGAAGAAAAACCTCGATCTTCAGTACACTTCACACCCACACAATCTCTATTTGAAACTAACACTCCATTTCCAGATAGCGAGCGATCACTCAGCAATGATACCGCGCCGGATGAAGTACCTATCCCCGGGGACCACGCTTTTTTACTTGTTTCCTTTTTTTTCTATACGAAATTCAGACGATTTCGTTTGTGTTCATGTTGGCGATTTCAGATGTGAATGAGGCCAGTCGTCTCCCCTTCCTACAGGTTCCCCAGTGACACATCAACCACGCCCCTTCCTTTTCTCCGATCATAAATAACCTGATCTCTTTCTTTCTAATTCATCCCCTTCTTTCTAATTCAAAAAAGAAAGGGGGGCGGTAAGGCAGGCTCGCAACTTACAAAGGGCACTCGCTGCTCGCAGGCCTGCTCTTTCTATTATGATTTCTATGTCTATGAAAGCTCCTTTGACTCCAGCCCCATAAGCTATTCTTTCACCTGCACCAGCTCTTGGTCTTTGTCCAGGACAAAGATATCGCAATAGTGGAATAAGGAAGTGCAAGTTGGCGATCGAAGCAAAGGAAAGATCAAGCCGAAAAGGATACCTGGGGCCATCTAAGACAGATGTAGTAAATAGCTTACACGACTGATCAGGCTCATCAACCTATGGAACCTCACGCTATGTTGCTATGATTCTTTTATCACGAAAGCATGTCGGGCGAAGGAATAAAACGCGTACAACACTAGCAAGAAGAGACTTGCCAAAGAATTCGATGCCTCACAGGATCCTGCAAAAGCGGAGTCCAAAAAAGCACGAGTCGGGTCGGCGGTTTCAGATTCAGATAGTTCAGTTCAATCATCATCTGACACCTTTCGGTGCCATTCCTTTTGAAACTGGCGTTTCTTTTGTAAAATAATTCGATGCCCCTGCGAAAAACTGAGTCAAGAAAGAGGTAAGGGTCGGGTCAGAGGCGGAACAGACATTCAACGCAACCTAACCATAGATCCAGCTTTGCAGGACAAGCATAACGAAAGTAAGCATTTGGCCAGACATTCAAATAAACCCTATATCTAGAAATCCATCATCCCTGTCTAAACTGTCTAAGCATCATATCTTTTTCTTTTCACTTCCGCTGCATCGTCCGGACATCAGAAATATCTGCATTAGCAGCATCTCGCTACAACTCCCTTGGCAACCCTAGCACCAACAGGAACAACTCAGTTCAAGCTAGCAACAACTAACAATTTCTACTTCCTCGAACAAGAGCTTGCTTTTAGTTCACATTAGCTACATTCGTTTTAATAGAAAGATGGGAAAGGCTAGGTTAGCAGAAAACTATGCTTGTGCCACAAACTTATTGCTTCTCCGAAGCATTTCTTCAATGAATCTTACTCTGTACAGTATTCATAAGGGACCTGTATCTAAATATTCTGTTCTAACATTCCTATTTTGGTTGCAAGTTTCTCAAATGAAAGAGCACAACCCTTTCCATCACTTCTCTACATACTGGCATTCGGAGCTAGGAGCAGAGAAGAGAAGTCAATCGAAAGAATCGTAAAAGCCTGGAGCTCAAACATTGCGTTCTACACTTTACTTTTGTTTTGTATCTCTGAAACAGGAGTGAAAAGAAATCAGTTCATCCACCGCTAACTAAACAGGGCAAAACTAGCTCTTCTTTGGTTTCCCTGGGTCCAAGTTGGGGCAAAACCTGTTCTTTTCCCGAAAAAAGTCTATCGTACTAGGTGGCGCGACACGCGAGATAGGTAGTAAAGTAGTGATTTTGGGCCCAATTCATACTTCTTTTTTGATTGGAATTCTTATCCTAGCTTGGCCTACTCGCGAGATGTTAGCCTTCAGCCTGATTACATAAAGCATAGCACTTCTGATCGATTTGAATATTCCATTCCCTATTTCCTTGAGCGCTTTCACCATTAACCCATGGGTGCCAAGACCATCCCCCCGGCTCTTTCTTCTTCTACTTCATATAATAGAACACAAGGATCGAACCTACTTTGTTTTAAGTCTGTTTACTTTTTAACGCCGTCTACGGAGAGACAAGATGAGAGAGGAGAGAGGAAGCTGAACGACAAGAGCTGACGAAGTCCAATCAAGCTGAGGCCTGGAAAGAGTTAAGAAAAAACACCTTCTACCTGCATTCATGGGTGCTCAACGATAGATTCCACATCAAGATAGGCAAAGCGGGATACAGCTCATTTATTACCTCAAAGAAAACTAGAAACAGGTCTTTTCTAATCAAGGAACACGAGAATAGCATGCACGGGAGAAGGATTTAGGGAAAGGTACACGCTGCTTTTTCGGAGTCTATAGGGGAAAGGTACACGATGATTTTTTGGAGTCTATAGGGGAAGATTCCACCAGCCCCAATTGCTTTGGGTGAGAGATCGAACCTCCACTCGTTTCTGGTTTCTGCTTTATCCCTAGGGAAAGAAGATATGATACTTTTCGAAGAATGCAATCCCCGCATTCCGGCCCTGCTCTGCAAATCAACATCTGAAGATCTACGGGTCACCATAGTCTTCTGATCCACTAATAAGATTCCGCGCTCGAGATGATGTGATCTGAACGAAAAGATAGATACATCCGAGCTTCCCAAGGATATGGTCTGGGTACCGATCTGCTAGGATAAGGGGGAGATCCTAGTACTCAAAAGGCTGGATAAATTTCGAAATTAAGCGGAGGAAATCCACCAATAAGAGAGTAATAGAAAATACTGTTATCATGAATAAATTCTTTCAATCCATTAAGAAGATACTTAATTCGTTATACAATAGAGACGGGGAAAAAGATGATGATAAAAAACTCCACAATAATAAGAAATCCAAGAAAAAAGATATAACGGATGAGGAAGGAGCTAAAGAACCTATCAACAATGATGCATCTAGTGGCAGTAATGATGCATCTACTTCTACTTCCCCTAACCCTAATGGTGGTTCTAGTTCCACTAATGATGGAACAAATCCAAATGTGAAAACTAATGCACCTAAGCACGATGATCATGGTATAATCCACCATTTTA
Organism: Elymus sibiricus; assembly: GCA_039707655.1. Taxonomy (NCBI): domain Eukaryota; kingdom Viridiplantae; phylum Streptophyta; class Magnoliopsida; order Poales; family Poaceae; genus Elymus; species Elymus sibiricus. Next base: position 92,357,820 of record CM077672.1, on the reverse strand, counting down.
TATGGGGTGGTGGTAGTTCAAACGGTGGAGATAGTTCCAACAGTGGTTGGACTTCCTACTTTAATTCACCTATTGATAGATTTGTGAAAAATCGGAAAACATTTACCAATTTAGAACCACCATTAGGGTTTATAGGTCCAACAACAATTGTGCTTCAATTCTTTTATAACAGTTGGATGCCGAGGATAGGTTTGTTTTCCATGTTTGTTAGAGAGCCACACGACTTTCAAATAGGAGTTAGCGTACGACCATATACCACGTTTCACAATTATGGAACTCTAGTTATGGAATATGTATATATAAAATATTTGTTCCATGCTCAGGTAGGCTGGCAACAATATAAATGTATGTATATATTTGATAAGTTTAAAGAAATAAATGATTCGCTAGGTTTGTTTTTTATCGATAATATTTACTTAAGGGATACTTTTGACGTTATTCAGCGATTCTCACATAGCGGTCTTGGTTTGAAATCCCTTTTGAAACGTGAAATCATAAACAAGTTGGTTGAAGTAGTAATACCATTTTCTGATGAGAATTCTAAGTCGTATGTGTACGGTTATTTTGCTTTTCTAGTATACGCAGGGTTATTTTGTACTGTCTGGTATAAGTATATACCTTGGGATCCATATATAAAACCTGCTGATTTAGCTCCACCATCACTGGATGTATTTAATACCTATCATGCCGATGTCGTGGGTTATAATAAGGTCACATACCTGATTACTAAGGACATTGTCCAAACAAACTATGGTAGACACCTTTAAACAGCCATCATTTAACGAAGTAGTAAATTCAAATGACTACAACCTTGATCAATCTGATCACAAAGTGAGTTTTTCATGCATATGCACTGGTATCATGGTTTCTATGTTGTTAGTAACAAAAACACTTCTTCCACATTAAACAGTACTGCATAGATACAAGTTTAGCACAATGAATTTCTGAGTTATTTCACACAAGGAATTTACAAGCTAATGAAAATAAATAGATTTATAGGATATCTATCTAAATACGGCTCCTATCGTTTAAGGTTAGTAAATACATACTAGGAAATGCTCTTCAGGGATACCAAAACTGGAAGATCCTGTCAAGGGGAAACAGGACCTTAATAAGCGCCATCCCGAGACTTGGACTCGAGGGATGGTAAGATCAATAGGAGAAGGAGATATGATACAATTACTATGATCAGGATACCTTATATGAGCCATACTTATCTAGGGAATCAATCGCGTGAGGGTGTTGTTGATAGAGGGAGCTCTGGCCAGGAGAGGCTAGAGCGAGTGATAGCAACAGAAAGGTAAGATCAAGAAGGAAACAAGGCTTAAGAGGACCCTAATGCACCAATACTTTAGGCATTCCAACTTCCAATACATACTTATCATGGAATGAAATCCAAGAGGAGCAAGCATATCACTGAGAATAGCTAGCTGAAATCAAGGATGCTATCACAATATTCAATGGAATCGTTACATCAGAATAAGATAGACCCGCTTCGATGCTGTATTCAGTATGTCAGCTAGGAGCCTGAACTCACTATGCCATAGTCATACAATCAACCTGTGTATTAATAGCAATATCTAGACAGGCAAGATGGATTAATTATATTGATGGCCAAGATAAGGTGCTCAAAGGGGAAGCACTCTCCATCAAGTAATGACCCCTGGGGGCGGGTACTGCGAAAAGAAAGCAACGCATAAGCTCTTGTTCCTGATACGGTTCGAAAGTAGTGCAAAGAATAGCGGTACTTCGGTCGAAAAGAAAGCTAGAGGAGGGTTAGTGCTAAAATCTTCTTGTTCGGATGGTTGAGAGAAGGAGGTGTGTCCTGTGGCGGATACACCGATTGATCGAGACGCCTCAAGGCCACCGGAGGGAGAAATAGTGATAGCAACGCTTATAAGGAATGCTGGGATAAGTTGGGAAGAAGGCAAAGATACTGGCGACTAGATCCTTGTGGCAGATTGGAAGATACCGATATCTCTATTTCAATTTGTTGATTGATGGTTTAAGGAAATGGCAGTGGTTCAAATCTTGCACATTTACTGTTACTTCTATGTATAAGTTCCTTGCTCAGGTGTGGCCCAGCTTTCATATCTTTTTGGGATAGCTACATTGCCCTGGCCGGGTATTGCGAAGGAGGACACACCTTGTCCGAGTCAGGCGATGCTAAAGGATGGATTAAAAACTCATGGATGCTATCTCTGTTATTACTGCTTAATGCCCTATTTATACCGATCTAGCTTATAGCTGGGATTTCTAGAAAGATAAGCTAATGCAGCCCTCAGGGATGGAGTGCCTAAACTAACCTTCCTGAACAGAAGTAGCAGAGGTAGAAGATATGTAAATCGTACCATCAAGGGGAAATGCAATATTGTTATGCTTGGGCCAGGTTAGCTGATCAAGGGAATATTCCTATCGAAAGAACAATCAGAAAATAAGGAGATAGTCAGTTGGCACTTTTCACACAAGAACCGCTTTTCGTATTAAGCACGGGAGTCGTAAGGAAAGACCTCTGCGTAGCTATCAGAATGAATTAATGAACAAAATAAACGAATTCTGGTGAAACCAAGGAGAATTTATGAGCCAGCAGTGGGAAAAAGATGCCAAGTATTGAGATGCAACATTATGAATGGTGCGATCCGAAGTCTTACTATTTACTCAAAATTGACTCAAATGGTTTACTGAACTTCATAGAGGACTAAAGTCGGGAACTTAAACTAATGGTTTTGCCTTTCCACTTCCCAATTGACTCTCATAAAAGGCTAGGCTACCTCTTCACATCACACCTGATCCCGAATCATGTGCTCTGTTCAGGGGATCAATAGTGGCTATTAAGCTTTTCCCTTTCTATATATTCTTGAGAATAAGTAAATACCATCCTTTTTCCTATCAGCATCTCTCTATCTGACAGTAAATATTGCTTTCAATCGATCAGGCACTAGGTTATTAAAGTATGGATATGCCATATAATAAGGGAAAAGGCCTCAAGTTTTTTTTAGCGCAAAAGAAAAGCCGATTCCAAATTTTCTATTTCTCGGCAAGTCTATGAGAGTCCTATTATGGATCCTCTGATCTTTAGCTTGAATGGTCGTGTTTTTATATAATTAGGTCTTTCTTCTGAGCTCTTCTATTACGGTACGGAAAAATCAAACCTATCACTCTCAAAGAATGGGTAAAAAGAATTCAAGCTAGGGGAGCCTACACTCTCTAACTACCTATACTACGCCCCCATTGATTGGAAACCCTCGGGGAAAATGATCCCATAAACAAAGGAATTATACAGTACGAAATTGCAAAAAAACAGACTAATTCGATTCTAAAAAATCGATAATAGATATTTTATTCTGCTTAAATTGTCCCGACAAGGAGAGATATTCAATATTTGAATCAGATTGGATTTCGTAGTATACCAATGTGAGCCAAACTATTACTATTTCATCTAACTTGAATAACCAAGGACTGAATTTGACTATGGATTCTGATAACTCGAGAAGTTTTTATTTGGTTATGATCCAAAAATAAAAAAGAAAGGTTTAACAAGCCATGAGAAAATAGAGTAAAGTAACCATACGTTCTGTTTGCATAACGTGTATACGCCACGCCATACAATCGAAATAGAAACATGGGACGATTCCAGAATTTTGAATAGATCCGTGGGGATGAGAGAAGTTGTTGTTGAGAAATATGAAATTGGAAAGGAAGTCAAACTCCCTATGGAACCTGTGATCGGTTGTACGTGTACTTTAGTGATACGAAAACTCGCTATTCACTCAGTTTCTGGTCAATAATAAGATTATGTAGGAGAGATGGCCGAGTGGTTCAAGGCGTAGCATTGGAACTGCTATGTAGGCTTTTGTTTACCGAGGGTTCGAATCCCTCTCTTTCCGTTTCTGTTAATTCCCCAACGTTACCGACCACAATGAAATTTCTAGTAAGAGGAAAATCCGTCGACTTTCTAAATCGTGAGGGTTCAAGTCAAGTCCCTCTATCCCCAATAAAAAGCCCATTTTACTTCCTAACTATTGTAACAACCTCTATTTTTCATTAATGGTTCAAACAAGATTCACTATCTTTCTTATTCTACTCTTTCACAAACGGATCCGAACTGACTTCTTTGGATCTTATCCCATTCATACAAATGAACATATTATAGTATAGGCAAGTAATCCCTATTATTAAGTAAGTCATTAACAATCCATATCATTATCCTGATATTTACTAAGTCCAATTTGAGAATACTTTTTCTTTTTTAGTCCCTTTAATTGACATAGGTACAAGTACTCTACTAGGATGATGCACAATAAATAGTTAGGATAGCTCAGTTGGTAGAGCAGAGGATTGAAAATCCTCGTGTCACCAGTTCAAATCTGGTTCCTGGCATAGAACGAACAATGAATGAATGCCTTTTCGGGAAAGAAAATGGCCGCATATTTTCGCTAGGAAAAAGATGAAGCTAAGGGGAAGCAGAATAAACAAGAAATCCAGGAAAGAACAGTGAAAGAAAAACATGACAAAAAAGTGTTTTCTCGACTCGAGATGTTAGAAGGTGCTAAATCAATAGGTGCCAGAGCTGCTATCGGTATTGGAAACGTCCTCAGTTCTTTGATTCATTCTGTTTTTTATGGGATTGCACGTGTTTATGGATTGAACGAGATTCAAGCAGGAGAAATGGTGGAATTTGCCAGCGGTACAGCTTGCGAATTTGCAGCACCGTAGTAGAATCATTACCAACGACAAAGAAAGGAAAGTCTCATTGGCCCTCGTCGACGCTCCAGTGTATGCGTTATGAGGCAACTAGCATTTTGTTTTGTCATGGAAGTTCGTGAAAGAATGTTCTTGTTTTTCATTGGAAAAACCAACGCCGACGTCAAGATCAGTCTCCTTTCTCTTTTCGGGAGCAGAGCTAAAAAACATGGTGTTCTACAAAATGGAGAACCTTCACCTGGTCCTTTCGTCAGTCGAGGGAGTAAACATAGTGTCTGAAGCCGTTTCTTCCATGACTTCGGTCAATAGTCCCCTTTATTTGGAAGAAAGCATGGGTGAAAATTTCACGGGGGGCACCCTCCAACCCCAAACTGCTCGGATTCCATCTCTATCTACAGATGAAATGTTTCATCATTTTTGTCATAATATCTATTATTTGAATTCTTTAAATTATTATACATATATGTATATGCTGATTTTTTTTCATTATATACAGATATTTTCCGTTCTTTTTCTATTTTTAGCTGATTTTTTGTGGTCTATATCATGCGAGTTAATGACTATAAGGAACCAACGATTCTCTCTTCTTAAACAACCTATATACTCCACACTTAACCTGCATTTGATTGATTATCCAACCCCGAGCAACCTTAAGACCAAATCACGATCTACTCAAAGGATCAATTGTGGCACAATGAATTTATGAGTTATTTTACACAATGAATTTACAAGCAGATGATGATTTTGGCTATAAAGATACGCTCCTTTCGTTTCAGATTTAGGAAATGCTTGGAATTGGAATTGGTTGAAAGGAAACCGGAACTGGAAGATCGACTCGGCGAAACATGACCTTAATAAGCGCCTTCCGAGACTTGGACTCGAGGAAGGTAAGAACCCCCGGTTTTCTACACGCGGGAACCCCTAAGCTGCGGTTGGAAAAGCTCTCTAGTTTGATTGTCTGGTTTTTTTCTAGGCAAAGGAAAGGGCTTGCATTGCTCAAGTCTTCCTGGACATCTAAGATGGAAGATCCTTTGTATTCTGTTGATCTTGCTCTTATTATTTGTAACGAAAATGCATTCAAAGATGGATTGTTATTTTGATACGAGAAACTCAAACTCTACAAAGAAGTTCTCAGTTGCTACAAGCAAGCTCTCTATCACGAAGGTTTAATTGCATGCTGTAAGAAGCTAGGGGACTCATCTCAAGGGGGGGATCCATCTCTGTGGGGTGATCTGTTGAAGTTGGGGATCTTGGGGAAGATTGCTCTAAGGAAGTGAAAGAGGTCTTGACCTACATTGAGAAGGAGGATGTTTTGCCTCCCATCGTTGTGCTACATACACTATCAAAAAACCCATGCTTGATGCTCTCGGTTGTCAAGGATTACATTGCTCGCAAACTTGAGCAAGAATCAAATCTTATTGAAGATGCTAGAAAATCTATGAACAAGTACCAGCTTAGTAATTCAATTGTGATATCTTCTGCAGCGTTTTCTCTCTGTTGCTATTCTCAGCACTTTTGAAAGTATCTATGCAAAGGAATTAGTATTAAGAATAGCTTGGTTTGGTGCAAATGTAATATAAAAAAGGCATTCCCCTATATGCTGTTAGATGTACTGCAAAAAGGTCAAGTTAAAGAAATATTAGGAAAATTGTTTCGGATGTCTGTGCTATCATTTTTCTGGAAGCTTTTAAGCCTATTGTCCAGATGCTGCCGCCTCCAAGTAGTTCTTGTAAATTGTTTTCTTGTGGTCTTGTTCTCTGTATTGTTTTTGGAAACAAAGTACTCTGTATTGTTCATGTCTGAACTTCATAGTTGGAGGTAGCACAGCAGCAGCAGCTACTCTCACCAGGTGCCTTTCGCCAAGGATACCGTCAACCGATTAAACCTTTGCTAATGGTGGAATTGCCAAACCTTTGCCCATGCCGAAAAAGAAGCCAAGTCCGATTCAATAATTACCTTTCTTTTGTCTCTATCTTTGGACTGAATCAGAATCAGAAGAAAAGCAAGGCTATCCTTCGTTACACACCTAATGGAAAGCACTGGCTAGATTTCCGATGAAGGAAGCCGTCTACTAACCGGAATACTACAGCTGAGGACAAAACTAGGGACTTCAAAAACGAGGATAGTTTGCCAGGTAGGGATACCGTTGTTCGAATTGAAAAAAGATACCTTTCCCCGGAGAGATAGGATTCGAAAACAAACCATTCATGAAACTCATGCAGGAGCATGCGGTGGTCACATTAATGGACATGCGCTAGCTAAGAGAACTTCTTAAGTTAGGGTACTATTGGCTGGCTTACTATGGTGAAGGGGAGAAGGCAAGCTGCGTATGGATTGATCCCTAATTCAGTTTTTTTTCATGGTTTTCTTTCCATCTCACAACTTCCATTTCTTGAGCCAACCTTGACCGCTGGAGGTATGATTCCGATCTTTGAATCGAATTGGATTTTTTGTCTTAAAGTGAGGGCGATGAGTGGGGAAGGAAGCTGACGATTTTATTAGTGCGTAAGGTGGCCCCGAGAGCTGAACCAAAGCTGGCCGTTTCGAGACCAGGGAGCTTTAACAGTTTCTACTTAAACTATGTGTTCAGCTATGTGTTCAGATTATGCTATTTTATTAGTAGCTTTCGGTCTCGATTCGCCCTTACCTCGGAGGGATCAACTACTTCGCTTAGGCAAAAGATTGAAAAAGTATGTATCTGTCTACATGTGCCTCCGTCTATGTTACCCCTTCCCCGGAAAGGAGATTATACGTTTAGTAAAAAATGAGAATAAAAAATCAAAAAGAAAGAAGAGAAAGAACTGGGAGTTGGTGCCTACATAACAGGTAGCTTGCTTACCAAGCCGTCCTGGCAAGCTCCTACAGTTCTCTTATTACTCTTGACTTGACTTATTAATAAGAAAACTACTCACTAACAAAATGAAAGACGATCTAGAATCTACCCAAGAAGATAGAGAGTCCCACATACGAGAAACGGTCACAAATGGAGTTGAACCAAGTAACTTTGCAAAGGCATAATGATAGTAGGGTCGGGATATCCCCGCCCTCCGAACCGGACGTGAGGGTCTCCCCTCATCCAGCTCTCCGCAGGGGAATCTCCACTCACTACTTCCCCTAATATCCTCCCTTTACCACATCATGGGGGTTTACAGGAGATCCCAGAGACTCGCTCGGAAAGGCTGCTATACCAAACATTATTACTTAACTACAATGAAAGAAAGGACTATAGTAGTCACTAGACTGACTATAGTAGTCCATCCGGCTGCTCTTGCTTAAATCATTACTCTTCACTCTCCCGTGCTCTAGCAATTGCGCTCCCTAGACCACTACCATTTAGTTAGGTAGGGACAATCAATCCATAGTTACGGGAATAATGGAATGCATGGGGATAAAAATAAATAGAAAAATGCAGATTTTCGATGAAATCCTTTCTTTCCATAGATGTATCTGGTCTGAGACGGTATAGTACTCTACGAGAGGAATGCAATGGGATGGATGGTAGAGGGCTTCCTGTGCCCAAAAGCGATGATTCACTTGTCCCCTTGTCTATAGGGACCTTGTGGCATACAACCGCCACGACTCCTGCGTTATAGCCGCCCCTTTCTCTCTTTCTTTTGACTGCCTCGTGGACGGACGAAAGAAGGGAAGTTACAGAAGGGGGCAGTGAAGGCTCGCCAAGTAGACAGCAAGCCCCCACCCCGTCAGTCCTGTGTTGCCGTAGAGTGCCCTACTTCAATAAGGTATTACCTTGCCGATTTTAAAGGGGATGGGATTGGATTCATTCACTTGCATTCCTGCTAGCACTACAAAAAGCTCCGGTCTTAACTCCCCTACGGAAGCTGTGCAGCCTTTCCTCGGGTTCGTAGAGTCGGGTTTCCCGTTTACCCACAACGGAGGAGCCGCCCCCACCAACCAAAGCAGGTAGGCGGCCACTGTTCATAATGCACTCTTCGCACAACAGATCCACTTTGAAGTTGACTTATTCGCTCGGCCAATCGTCGGATTGTGTACGAGATACCATAAGGTCCCAATATCTCAATAGCACCCTTGTCTAAAGCTTCGAATGAGACTGAATATCCGAAACGTAGGAACGATCTGACTAGAAAGTCATTCAAAACTTGATCGATGAACCAGCATTTATTGAAGAAGCTATAGAGTCGATTACAAAAAGTACTAGTTTGAAAGGCTCGTCGGAATTGATCCGCTACGAGATTTACATTATACGCTAGAGAAGCACCTGAAGTACTAAACAGAATAGGTATTAGTTTTGTAATGGTTGGGGCAGCAAACTCGGATTCGGCAAGAATCTCATTTTTTGGTAGTACGAAGGGGGAATTGGCCCAAAAATTGGATAGGGGTAAAGACACAGCCGGGTGCCGGCGGCTTATTCAAGTGCCCCCCGAACCGCGCGAAATGGTCGCCTATTACACGGCTCACAAACTCTACCTGGGGTGGGGCTACCTATTATTCATAGGCGGTACATACGGCGCACGCAGGGCCTTGGTTTGCTGTGTGGACTGTCTATGCATTTCCTATAGAGTGTAATGGAACCCAGCTCAGCTCCGCTGAGCCAAAAGAAAAGAACAGAACAGCCGGAGGCGAAGAGTAGAGTATAGCCAAGGGGCTTTCGTCGTCCATAAAGGACCTAACGGAAGACCATGCTCCGAAGTGTGCACTGAGAGTTTTGTTTCAAGAACACTTGGCCTTACCCCTTCATTTTGAGCCATGTCTAGGTAGAATCGGCAAGATTGAACCAAGGCCCGCCCGGGCACCGCCGGGGGACAACCAGACCAACCAGTAGGCTTTCTTTCCGAAGTTTCCTCCCGGGGCCCTTAAATCATTGAATTCATAGGCATAGGGGCGTCCCAGGCAGTGGTTCATTCAATGAGAAAGAAAGACAGGAGGGCATGATTCGTCGTGTCGGGCTAATTCATTCTGGGAAAAAAGGGGGAAGGGAGTCACCTGAGCTATGCGAAGGGAAGGAAGTCGTGGGCTGAGCCGGAAGTCACTTTTCCCGATCCATCCCGAAGGGTTTTTTCCCTCTCTCGCCCCATCATCGTACCCAGTCCTGCTATCGGCTCAGCCCTATCTATTCATCTCTTTTTTTTTACATGGAGATTTTTTGGATCTCTCTTGTTCATAGATCTTGAAAGCGGATCAATAGAAATTTCTCAAAGGATCTATCTATAGAAAGATCTAGATCTCTATCATCACCTATCTCTATATCTAGATATGGAAGAACCCTCGAAGCGTGTCCCCGACGATGATGCCCCCTAGGCGAAAGGAAAGGGGCCGCCATTCTCTTTCTTTCCTCAATCATTCCGATCATTTCTCTCATTCCCTTTTGTTTGTTTTTTCGGGTTGGTTCGTTTCCTCCTCCTATCTACGCAATTCTCTGTCTTCGTTCGTGATCATCTTAGGCGAAAGGATAGGTATAAATTTTGTGGAGGGGCGGTTGTGAAAGGGCGATTCCCCCTTTTCCATTGAAGTAGGGAAGGGGGTGATTGATCTTTTTTTGAATCAGGCCTTACTGACCAAGTGGTGGCTTCATTGCGGATGAAAAGAAGTCCTTGTGAGCGGAGCTACAAAAGGAAGTTCAAGCTCAAGAAATCCTCTCAATAGGGATTGGGCAAGCAAGCTGTTTGTTTATTTGATCTTACCCGGTTGTGAGACGGGACGTGAAGTCAACCAAGTACATGTGTGTTCATAGTGTCCCCGGCACCTTCCTCCTAGCTGAGTATGGATGCTGAAGTTAGCTAGAATGTGGGGTGAGTGCGTGGTAGATGGAACTCCTATTTACCGCATTTCTTCTTGCACTTCCAACTTGAAGAGGAAGAAGCATCTCTCTTTGCATCTTCAATAGATAGGAAAAATGATATTGACCTGAAGCCTTCGACCAAAGAAAGGGAGACTTGGTGAAGTCAGAGGTGGTTTCCCTTCCCTAGATTCATGGAAGGACTTTTTGAAGTTTGAGTGAGGAAGGAAAGTAAGGAAAGCGGGAAAGGTCCGATAAAAAGGAAAGGGTTGCGAGGCTTAACGATTTAGAATATAGCTGTTGAGGTGGCACATGTTCCCCCGGGGCAGGGGTATATGCCCGTAGCTTTCTTCTGTCACTTCTTTCAGATCAATGAAGTGGAAAAGTAATAGAGTAAGGGACCCTTGTTTACAAAGAAAGCTGTCACTCCAAGAACTCGAAGTCAAGCATCTTCGGGAATATCCAGATTAGTCTTCAACTAGAGAAAGGATAGGAATCTCCTTTGCTGAGTTTTCTTCTCCAGCGGATGTAGCGGTAAAAGATTCTATTCTTTTCGCGGTCTAGTTACGTCTTTCCTCTCCCTATCTAAAGAGCTCTATTAACATAGACCCTCTCTTGACTCTCTATCATTTTAAGAAAGCAGCAAATCCTTCTCCCTATTCTACTATCCGATCTCGCCTGTTGAAAATCGATCTGAAATATGGTCATATCTTCGTTATCCCAATAGTAAACCTTCTTACTTCTCTTCGCATCTCGAAAGACGCAAAAGATCTGTTATTAGCTTATTTATAAGCTGTCGAAGGTCCTTAAAAGCCTTTATTTTTGGCATACAGCTTACTTGCCTTTTTCCATAAAGCCTATATAGACAAACATAGACTGAGGGCATTCTGGGCATCCATGCTCCTGGCAATGGCAAGATCCGAGATGTCAGTTGCTTGTCTTCAAGCCTCAACATTATTCTGACTCCTACTAGGGCAATCAGGTTTAAGTTAAGCCCGAACAGCTTAGTTTTCCACTTCTCTTCCGACACAAGCTTCTTTGCCAAGCCTTCCCCATCAACTGGAAATCCAGTAAGAAAGGCAAGGGGCGCAATGGCAAGGCAATCTCAAATCATAATGGGAGTTTTAGGTTTATTTAGATAGATTTGCCTTTGGGGTTGTTACAGAATCGGTTCTTCAAGAAGGAGCTCTTAGTACGGTGGATGCATCGAATGCAAGCTGTAAGGAAGAATAATTCTCTTAGCAGACAAGAATGAAATTCAATTAGTCCCACACTTCCCGCAGGAATCGAAGAGTACGCAAGCACATTCATTTAATGGGAAAGCTTTCCTTGGCTAGGCCCCTACGAAGAAAGATGCCAATTCCCAAAAGCAGTAACAATAGCAATAGCAGTAGGAGTAGCATTAGGAATTAAGACCGTCAGGCCTCATTCATCAAAGTAGCAGTCCTTAGGGGCTGAAAAAGAGCCCAGATTCCCCGCAACAAGCTTCGAAAGGAAGAAGAGGCGGAAACGTCGGCCGGCCCGTCCGAGTCACGGAAGCGCCCCCGAGAGGAGGAAACAGAGCAAGGTTCGAGGAAATTGGCAGATTTTCATTCTCAGGGAGATTTTGATACTGATTCGTGGGAGGACTGATAAGCAGGAAAGGTTGAAGCTAGAAAGAGTTGGCTTAGACCTTATATTCTGAAAGAATTGCGTGGTTTCTTGGGACTTAAGGGATACTACAGGAAGTTTGTAAAGAGATATGGCATCATTAGTAAATCACTCAAGGAGCAATTGAAGAATGATACGTCTCCAACGTATCTATAATTTTTGATTGTTCCATGCTGTTATAATATCAATCTTGGATGTTTTTATAATCATTTACAGCAATTTTATATCATTTTTGGAGACTAACCTATTAACCTAGTGCCCAGTGCCAGTTGCTGTTTTCTGCCCTGTTTTTGTTTCACAGAAAATCAATATCAAACGAAGACCAAATACAGTGAAACTTTTTGGAGATTTTTTCTTGGGCATGAAGAATACTGGAAGCTTCGGGAGAGGGCCATAGGAAGAAGAGGTGGGCCACGAGGCACAATGGCGCGTCCCAGGGGGGTGGCGCGCTCTGGTACCTCGTGGGCCCACCCCAGCTCCTTTTGACCTAAAACCAGCACTATAAATTCAGAAAAAATTTGAAACCCTCAGGGGAGTCCATGAAATACTTTTTACGCCACCGCAAGCTTCTGTTCCAGAGAGATCCCATCTGGGGTCCTTCTCCGGTAATCTGCCAGAGGGGGAATCGATCACGCAGGGGTTTTACATCATCCTTGCTGCCTCTTCGATGATGAGTGAGTAGTCTACCACAGACCTTCGGGTCCATAGGCAGTAGCTAGATGGCTTGTTCTCTCTCTTTTTGATGTTCAATACTATGTTCTCCTTGATGTTCTTGGAGATCTATCCGATGTAATTTTTCTTTGCGGTGTGTTTGTTGGGATCCGATGAATTGTGAGTTTATGATCAGATTATCCATGAATATTATTTGAGTCTTCTCTGATCTCTTTTATGCATGTTTATTATAGCCTCGTATTTCTTCTCCGACCTTTGATTTGGTTTGGCCAACTAAGTTGATTTATCTTGCCATGGGGAGAGGTGCTTTGTAGTGGGTTCGATCTTGCGGTGCTCAATCCCAGTGACAGAAAGGGACATGATTCGTATGTATCGTTGCTACTAAGGGTAAAAAGATGGGATCTATTCATTGGGTTTATTAATTCGTGAGTTTGTCTTTTCTACATCATGTCATCGTTCTTAAGGCATTACTCCGTTCCTATGGACTTAATACACTAGATGCATGCTGGATAGCCCATCGATGTGTGGAGTAATAGTAGTAGATGCAGGCAGGAGTCGGTCTACTAATCTTGGACGTGATGCCTATATACATGATCATTGCCTTGGATATCGTCATGATTATTTTCTTTTCTATCAATTGCCCAACAGTAATTTGTCTACCCACCGTATGCTATTTTCTCGAGAGAAGCCTCTAGTGAAATCTATGGCCCCCGGGTCTATCAAAATCATATTACTAAAACCCTAAAAATATTGCTGCCATTTTCTTTTATTTATTTTATTTAGTATTTTTGCTGCAATCTATCAATCTATCAAATATAATTTAATCTTGCAATCTTACTGCCAAGAGATTGACAACCTCTCGTTTGCGTTGGCTGCAAGGATTTGTTGCTTGTGTGTAGGTACTGCTTACTAGGTGTTGTGTGATTCTCCTACTGGTTCGATAACCTTGGTTTCATAATTGAGGGAAATACTTATCTCTACTGTGCTGCATCATCCCTTCCTCTTCGGGGAAATACCAACGCAAGCTACAAGTAGCAGGAAGAATTTCTGGCGCCGTTGTCGGGGAGACATCATCAACATTTATCAAGTACCTTTGCACATACTCTCATCTCCTTGCATTTACTTTATTTGCCATTTGCCTCTCGTTTTCATCTCCCCCACTTCTAAAAAGTTTTTACAAAAATACAAAAATATTTTTTGTTTGCCTTTTTTGCCTTTTTTCTCGTTTGCTTGTTTACTTTTTGCTTGCATTATCGTCATGGCTAGTTCTTCGCTCGTTACTATTACTCCTGAAAATGAAGTACTTAATTTTAAACAAAGGGGAGGAGAGAATTTAAAATATGCTTGGTATAGGATTTGTGATGCTCATAATAGATCAACTCGTAAGCAATCCTCGACTATTCTCCTTCGCAATTTTTATGTGGGAATTACTACTTGGTATAGATTTGTGCTTGACACTATTACTGGAGGGAATTTCTTGATGTGCCCCTCTACGGATGCTTTTAATGCTATGGGAAATTTAGTGGGATCACCACCTATCACTATTAATGAAACAACTTTGACTTTGGAACATGTTATGCAAAGGTTAGAGGCTATTGAAAGTAAGATGTCCACTATTGAACACCTAGAGAATTTGGATAAAAAATTGCATAATCATATTACTCAATTTGGTTCTAAGGTAGGAAATGCATTGAAAACCTTAAAAGAAAAGGAACCGGTAATGAATGAAAGAATAGAACAAAGTCCCGCTAGAATCGATAAGATAGAAGAAATTATTACCAATTTGGGATCGGCTTTTTCCTCCGTTAAGAATATTGATAAAACTCCTCCCAATAAAAATTGCAAGTTCATTTATGTTCCTAAAACCAATGGTGCTACTTCCAGTAAGGGAAATGAGGATCTTAAAATGATTAGCGTGGACCCTAATTTCATTGATATGATTAAGGAACCTATTCACAAAAGTAAAATTCTTGATTTTGTGCCTAGAAGTGTGAGAATGAGAAACAATTATGTCAAATCTATTAGAAAAAATGGATGTGTGATTGAGGAGTTGGAAACCAAAGATGACAATACTTGAGATTATGCATTATGCCTAGCTAGGGGCATAAAACAATAGCGCTTGTTGGGAGGCAACCCAATGAATAAAATAAATTTTTGCTATAAGTTTATGTTATGGTGTGTTTCCACTGTCATGCTACTGGTATGATAGTGTTTTTATGTTTTTAATTAGTGTTTGTGCCAAGTAAATCCTTTAGGATGATTTGGGAGATAGTATGATTGATTCTGTTTGAAAACAGAAAGTTTTGCGTACAGTGCTGGAATTTTGTTTTTTCACTGTTACGTCAGAAAATTCTGAATTTTTTACAAAGTATTGGTACATGAATTGCCCATGTTTTCCTAATGTTTCAGAATTTTTTGAGTTACAGAAGTATGGCTTATAAATAGATTGCTACAGACTGTTCTGTTTTTGACAGATTCTGTTTTTGATGCACTACTTGCTTGTTTTGATGAATCTATGGATTGTATCGGGGGGTATAAGCTATGGTGAAGTTAGAGTACAGTAGGTATAATGCAAAAATAAAATATGAATGGGTTTGCAACAGTACTTATAGTAGTGATTTGTTTTGTTATACTCACGGATCTCACGAAGGTTTTGTTGAGTTTTGGGTGATTGAAGTTTTCAAGTTTTGGGTGAGATCACGATGGATGAAGGAATACGGAGTAGCAAGGTAATATTTAAGGAAGACTCAAGTGTCTAAGCTTGGGGATGCCCCGGAAGGCATCCCCTCTTTATTCTACCGACCATCGGTAATTTTACTTGGAGCTATATTTTTATTCGTCACACAATATGTGTTTTGCTTGGAGCGTCTTGTATGATATGAGTCTTTGCTTTGTTTGCTTTTTAGTTTGTCACAATCATCTTTGCTGCACACACCTACTTTGACAGAGCCACACGTTATCATCATAATTTGTAGAATACTCTATGTGCTTCACTTAAATTTTTGGAGCTAGGCAGTTGCTCTAGTCCTTCACTTAGTTCTTTTTGAGAACGGTGGTGGCTGAAATTTTGAAGAAATAAACTCTCATGCTTCACTTATATTATTTTGAGAGTTGATTAAAATTTTGTAGAAATTAATTCTCATGCTTCACTTATATCATTTTGAGAGTTGACTTGATTGAAATTTTGAAGAAATGAATTCTCATGCTTCACTTATATTATTTTGAGAATTGTTAAGATTGAAATTTTGAAGAAATATTTGCTCTCTCATGCTTCACTTAAATATTTTTGAGAGATAATGATAGTAACGACAATTTGCACATGTTATGCAATTGGTCCCAAAGTGATGAATATTCAAGAGGGATATAGATAAAAACTTTCATATAGATCATTGGATACGACAAGTGTGATTCCTTGCAATAGTTTTGCGATATGGAAATGATGATATGTGATGCCATGTTAGTGAGTAATTGTGCTTAAGTAAGAATATTAGTGTTAAGGTTTGTGATTCCCTATGCAAGCATGTTAAGTCAATAGTTATGCAATGAAATTATATCCTACTATGGTGCATTATTCGGTGTTAGTTATGTTCAATGCATGTTTATGACCGTTTTTGTTTTTTGGTTGGTTGCTTCTCAATCTTTTGCTAGCCTTCATTTGTACTAAGTGGAAATACTGCTTGTTCATCCAAAATCCTTAAAACCAGTTTTTGCCTTATGAGTCCACTATATCTACCTATATGCGGTATTCCAATGCCGTTCCAAGTAAATTTGCGTGTGCCAACTCTAAATTTCAAAATAATTTTCCTGTTTTGTGTGCTCGTACCGCTCATGAAGCGGAAGGGGGTAGCCAATATCTTCCATGCTAGGTGTGTTATTCTCACGATGAGTGTTTATTCACTTGTCCTTGCACGAGAGAATGGTTGGTAATAGGGATGCCCGTCCCGAATTGTTAAAATGCTAAAATGCCAAAATTGCAGCAATGCAAAAATAATGAAAACAAAAACAAATCTCCCTCGGAAAGAAATAAAAAATTCTTAATGAAAGGGGAGTACTCTCGTGGAAAGAAAAATCTTAATGAAGGAGAGTATAATTTATTTTCTGTTTGGGAACCACCTATGATATATGTAGCATGGAAGATATTGGGAATTCTCATTCGTTTTGGTTGACAGGTAAAGCATGCCTCCCAAAATATTTTTATCTCTTTAATTTCAGCTTTGAGCTCTGGCACATTTGACAAATCCCTGCTTCCCTCTGCGAAGGGCCTATCTATTTACTTTTATGCAATTTTTATTTTTCTTGAGTCTCCATCTTCTCTTACAAAAGCACCAGCTAGAGAACACTATTGTCATACTTGTGCATTGGTTGTAGCTAATATTCGAGTGTGTTTCATGAATGGATCAATGATTGAGCATAATGGGCTAGGGATAACTTTCTTTAGCGTTGATATTTTGAAAGACGTGGTTGCTTGCTAGCTTGCTTGAGTATCTATGTTTTCATGTCAAATTATAGACTATTGCTTTGAATCATATAAGTCCAATGTCCATGCGACAAAAGAGAAAAGAATATGTGATAAATATGTTAGGCAGCATTCCACATCAAAAATTCTGTTTTTATCATTTACCTACTCGAGGACGAGTAGGAATTAAGCTTGGGGATGCTTATACGTCTCCAACGTATCTATAATTTTTGATTGTTCCATGCGGTTATAATATCAATCTTGGATGTTTTTATAATCATTTACAGCAATTTTATATCATTTTTGGAGACTAATCTATTAACCTAGTGCCCAGTGCCAGTTGCTGTTTTCTGCCCTGTTTTTGTTTCACAGAAAATCAATATCAAACGAAGACCAAATACAGTGAAACTTTTTGGAGATTTTTTCTTGGGCATGAAGAATACTGGAAGCTTCGGGAGAGGGCCAGACGAAGAAGAGGTGGGCCACGAGGCACCAGGGCGCGCCCCAGGGCGCGCCCCAGGGGGGTGGCGCGCCCTGGTACCTCGTGGGCCCACCCCAGCTCCTTTTGACCTAAAACCAGCACTATAAATTCAGAAAAAATCAGAAACCCTCAGGGGAGTCCACGAAATACTTTTTACGCCGCCGCAAGCTTCTGTTCTAGAGAGATCCCATCTGGGGTCCTTCTCCGGTAATCTGCCGGAGGGGGAATCGATCACGGAGGGGTTCTACATCATCCTTGCTGCATCTTCGATGATGCGTGAGTAGTCTACCACAGACCTTCGGGTCCATAGGCAGTAGCTAGATGGCTTCTTCTCTACTAATCTTGGACGTGATGCCTATATACATGATCATTGCCTTGGATATCGTCATGATTATTTGCTTTTCTATCAATTGCCCAACAGTAATTTGTCTACCCACCGTATGCTATTTTCTCGAGAGAAGCCTCTAGTGAAATCTATGGCCCCCGGGTCTATCAAAATCATATTACTAAAACCCTAAAAATATTGCTGCCATTTTATTTTATTTATTTTATTTAGTATTTTTGCTGCAATCTATCAATCTATCAAATACAATTTAATCTTGCAATCTTACCGCCGAGAGATTGACAACCTCTCGTTTGCGTTGGGTGCAAGGATTTGTTGCTTGTGTGCAGGTACTGCTTACTAGGTGTTGTGTGATTCTCCTACTGGTTCGATAACCTTGGTTTCATAATTGAGGGAAATACTTATCTCTACTGTGCAGCATCATCCCTTCCTCTTCGGGGAAATACCAACGCAAGCTACAAGTAGCAAAGAAAGGAGGGTGGAATTGACTGGTGTACGCTTACTCACCGACTGAATCCTATAAACTCGTGTCGAGGATTTCAGGCCAATCAGTATCATCTCGAGATTCATGAAAATCATTTCAAAGAAGAGGAACAAACATTGTCTTTAATAACACTCATCCACTTATTGATATTGACACGTATCAATCGGCGTTTATCAAGGGTCGCTCACTCATAGAAACTTTCTTGGTTGTGACAGAACCGCTTATCTTTCGCCACAAACATAAGATCCATATGGTCCTACTCAAGGTAGACTATCGCAAGTCATTTGACCGAGAAAGAGAAGAGTTGTGTCTTAAAGTAAAGACGAGGATGTGGAAATCCACACACACTTGTCTTTCAGGCCCAGCCCACCAGGGATTTGCAAATCGTTAGCGACGGGTCTTTCTTCTTCTGGGCGAGCTGCGGAGCTACTTTTTCTTTCTTTCATTCCATCTGTCTCTGTATGCTTGGGTGAATGCCATAAGCGGATTTATATGCCCCGGTTCCCAAGGTTAGGGTATTCCCTATGTTGAACCTACTCACATCAGAACAAAACTTTTGGATTCTCTTTCGCCTATCGGCCGGCTTTAAACAACCTTCACATTTCCTGCAGAGATCCCAAGTCTCCAAGTGGGCCCTCTTGGCCACCCAAGACCTTGGCTTTTTAGAGAATCCCGCTCCTGTGTCGTAACGCTTGTAGCTCGGCAGTCCACCGGGTAGGTTTGTTTATCCTTCCTTTTTCGAGTGTCTTCTTGGATAGTTATAGCGGCCCATAGGCGCAAGATGTACCTTGTGGAGGGCGGCGGTCCCCTGGACATAGCATAGTCCTTTCAGGCAGTGGCTGTTTAGCCCATGGTCCGTTGGATGGTCGGTGCAAGGCCAGAAATTGGAACACATTGATTCCGCTCGTTCCTGTCCTTCGCTTCAGGGCCTGTCCCTCGGTGTGGTCAGTACTCCATACTGTCGGGCAGCAAAGCTTACACTTGTTCACTTATTATGACGGTTCACCAGGGCCTCTTTCCTCCTCCCTTTTCTGCTCACTCGTAGGGGTCCAGAACCCCACAAAGGGGGAGGGAGTCGACAGAACATCTCAGCCATTGGTGGGAATTTCGCCCGCATCCGATCCCCAATTCTTGTTCACCCCGGATGATCGTGTTGGGTAAATTGTGACCTCGTACAATCATATCGGGTGAGCAACAGCCGCTTCGTCACAGTACTGACTTATGGGCTAACAGGTCACACTTTGGCCAAGTATCCTACAAAGAGACTCCCGAGAGCCAAAAGTATTAAAGGAATGGCCATAGGAATGGGCGCATCATGACATCGTAATCTGTCTCGCCCGAATGAATTAGTTGGTACTAGAAATGTTAGAAATAGTAAACGAAAGGAGTAATAAGAAGTGAAAAGGACAGAGACACTTCCCAACCAGAAAGCAAAGTTCCCACTGATGGTATACTTTGTGTAAGCGAGCTCTAAGATCACATCTTTAGAATAAAATCCTGTTAGAAAAGGAAATCCAATAAGAGATAAACTGCCCATGAGCATCATGGCATAGGTCAAAGGAAAGGAGGAGGCAAGCCCCCCCATCTTCCACATATCTTGCTCATCCGACATGGCATGAATCACCGAACCCGCACTCAGGAAGAGTAATGCTTTGAAAAACGCATGATTCATTAAGTGAAAGACGCTAGCCGAATAGTTAGAGATGCCGCAAGCAAAGATCATATAGCCTAATTGACTG
>CM077672.1:92305036-92335036 GCA_039707655.1 Elymus sibiricus | reverse complement strand
AAATCCTAGCAGTCATTGAGATTGAATCCAGAGGAAATCGCAATCCAATTACCGTGAGAGCGAATTAACAGAGTCAGTTCAACTAAATGGTCAAAATCAGAATAAAGGAAGGTAACGAAATACTTCATTAACAAGGCCCGTTTAATTAACAATTTGAGCTTTCTTTGCTCACCAGCTTTTTTCTGCGCCCCTTCACTCACTTCTGAATGACTCCTTTAGCACTCTCTTTTGGTTGGTTACTTCATTGAAATAGAAAGTACATCTCTAACTCCTGGCTAACGCGAATCATTCAAAAACTACTACTTATTGGGTTGGGCAACCGACACGTGAAATCGATGCCGGGCTACACTTCCTTCAATTAATTGTTTAGGTTTACTTTGGCGGAGCATTCAATCTAGGTGTGGGAATCATTCCGACTTCATGTATTTGCCCTGCCCTAGCCTGTTGGGAATGTAGGTGTCCGAGAATGGAAGCTCGGCAACAGAGCAGACCGGAAGAAGTATGTACCTCATGAAGCAAGGACTAGCCAGAGCTCTTAGTATGGCCACTTTTGCAGGATGCATCCGTTCACTGCCTGCTTCTCTATCGCATTGGACCTAGAAAGAGTGCAAACAGGAAGCATAGATCCTTGAGAAATAGAGGAGCTATGAGTGCTGTCCACAACCTCTAATGTTCCAAAAGAGATAATCCGTCACTCGCTCCAGAGACCTCAGTACCGTGCTAACTCCAAGAATTTCCTTCTTTACTACATAAAGCATCAGCTGCTGGATAGAAAGCAAAAGCATTTATTTATAGCTGACAGTTAGCTTTCGCTTGATTTCTTTCTTATCAAATTACATTTTGTTGATTGTACATTGGGTCGGTGTAAATAAAGGGTGTTGTCGTGGGAAGCGAACACCTATGGGATCAAGGAGATCCCTTTACGGTTCGGCAAGGGGAGAGGATTGCACAAAGAGCAGAACTAACGAACAGCACACGGGGATTTACCCAGGTTCGGGCCGCACGGATGCGTAAAACCCTACTCCTGCTTTGATTGTATTATTGTGGATGTTCTTGGCCAAGTTCTGGGAGCTACAGTACTCGGTAGCTGCGCATGCAAAATGGGCCCTCGGAAGTGCTATCTCCCAGAAGTGCCATCCCCCCCTCTGTACGCCTCGGGCCTCCTTTTATATGAGTCAAAGGGGCTACCACAGTGGCGTACGAGATAAGGCATGAGGTGGAAAGTAGCTACAGTGTTATCATACCTAACCCTGACGGCTTAGGACAAGCTCATTAAATGCACTGTGAGGTGTCCGTCGAGGTGTCCCTCAGCGTCTTGGGCTTGGAAAAGCTTTACAGGGGATGGGCAAAAGCAGCCATCCCATCAGCACCGCTTAAGCATCTCGTGGCCAGCATCGCACCACGTCACCATGAGGACAAGCCCTAAACGACAAGGCTGGCCGCTGCACTGGAGCGATAGCGCTGCACTGTGTAGAGCCTTGCCGGGGCTGAATCCTTGCCGGGCCCGGGGCTTGCCGCGACCGAATCCTTGCCGGGCCCGGGGCTTGCCGGGATCGGGTCTTGCCGGGTGCGAGGCCTTGCCGGCAAGGGTCTTGCCGGGCCTCCGCAACCCTTTGGCCTTCTGTCTTCTGGTCTGATCGGATCGTTGATTTGAACGCCTTGTTGGCATCTTAGTCTTGTGATTACTCCTAGCTATTCCCCGGCAAGGCTTGCCGCGGTACGGCTACAACTGCCCGTGCACAAGTAAGGGGTACTAAAAAGACCCATACTTTAGTACACCGACAGGAGCCCCCAGGCCTAGGCCAAACACGGGAGCCAGGCCTGTTGGGCTAGGCCCAAAACAGTGCACGGGCACGCGTAGCAGGGAATAACAGCTCGCAATCATTATCTCTTTTACCACGCC
Organism: Elymus sibiricus; assembly: GCA_039707655.1. Lineage (NCBI taxonomy): Eukaryota > Viridiplantae > Streptophyta > Magnoliopsida > Poales > Poaceae > Elymus > Elymus sibiricus. The sequence continues at coordinate 92,333,133 of CM077672.1, read as the reverse complement.
CCTCCACTACGCGCATTAATCTCGCGACGTGGGAGACGTGGGCGGAAACTCCACTGCAAAAGCGGGCGGTAAAGAGCCTGCCTCGCGCCTTCCCCATAAAAAAGGGAATCGCAGAGGGCGCTGCTCATTTACCCCCTCCGCCTTTCCAATCTCAATCCCAGAGCCGTCGCCATCGTCTTCTTCCTCGCGGCCAAAGCAGAGCTCTTCTCCCTCCACCCTCCTCCACCGTGCTCTCGATGTCTTCAGCGCCCACTTCCATAGCGACCATGCCGCCCAAGCCGAGCAAGGGCAAGGCAGCGGAAGCGGCCATCGCGGAGAGCAGGTTGGCGAAGATGCGGAAGGAACACACTGTCTTCCCCTCGACGCTTGACGCGGAGACCTTGAAGAAGAGGTACCAGTTCGCATGGGTGAAGGAGACCACGGCGCGTCCAGCCACCAGAGTGAGTGCAGCTTCTCATAGGGCAGAGCCAGGAGATTATCCCTTCTTTGCTGACTACTTCTGGTGCGGCCTCTGCCCTCCGTACTCGGATTTCTTCGTAGACATCATGCTCACCTATGGCTTCCAGCTGTTAGATTTCACGCCGAATGCCGTGACTTGCATGTCCATCTTCGCGCACCTTTGCGAGAATTTTGTCGGGGTCATCCCGAGCACTACACTTTTCCGGCACTACTTCTACCCCCGCATCCAAAAGGGCGACGCCCTCTCCGGCAGCATCACTTGGATTCCGAGGACGGCAACCAAGGAGATTTACCCAGAGGGGCTCTACCGCGAAAGATGGGATGAGTGGCGCGGCAAGTGGTGCTGGGTCTGGGAAAAGGAGCCCCAACCGTTCTGCGAGGTGCGGAAGCAGAAGGTGGTCCGCGGCAAGGATTGGAGCGCCGTGGACCCTGACGACAGCAAGCTCACCATCGCCGTCACCAGGATACTGCGCCTCAGGGCTGCCGGGTTGAAGGTGGAGATGATTGCTTCAGATTACCTTCGCCGGCGCATCGCCCCACTGCAGAACAAGGGGTGCCCTGCTTGGGAGTACATGAACGCTGCCGACGTCATGAGGGTGCGGCCTGGGCTGGATAATGATCTGATAGCCATAGGGCACGTAGCCCTCTGCCAACAGCTGTTCAAATCTGGAGCAGTGGGAGACTTGCCGGCAGGCGTCGTCCCACTATGCAACAACTCGTCGCTGACCTCCATCATCGCCATGATGCAGGTGCTCAATGCCCATAGCATCGACGAGAGGTGGATCGAGCCGTCCGCGGAGCAGGCACTGGCGTTCTTCGACAACTTGATGGAGAAGGCCATCCGCGAGGAGAACCTTGTCCGCGCCACCACGGAGGAGGAGCTTGCCTACATCGCCAGCAGGGCGGAAGAGGCAAACCTTGCCGAAGAAGCCGGCAGCGCTGAGTCCAGCGAAGGCGAGGACTTGCTGCGGGAAGATCTTGCCGGGCGAGGTCAGGCTGCCGGGGAGCCGAGCGGAGCCGCTGCCGGGAGCTCTTCTGCCGGAGGCGCCGCCGAAGAGGAAGAAGAGGAGGAAGAGCCCCCAGCTCTTCAACACAGGAAGAGGCGCGTCCTCCGGAAGAACGCCACTGGCGCTCCAGCCCGCCAACCTTCCTCAAGCAGCGAGGCTTCCGGCAAAGGGGCGAGGCCGCACCGCAGCCTGCCACTGCCAAGCGGCCCAGGACCACTCCTCCTCCTCCTCTGTCAGGAACTGCGGCGGGGGTCGGCTTCGACCTCTCCGCCATTAGCTCCGAGGAAGAAGAAGAAGAGTAAGAGTCCCACCACAGCTTTGATTCTTATCCTTCTAGTTTTGCTTGATTAACTTGCTCTGTTTTTGCCTCCTCAGGGATACGGAGACTCTGGCGCAGAGGATGGCGAAGAGGGCCAAGACCTCAACAAGCGTCGAGCCGCCGGCAAGCACCTCGGGCGCGCCGGAAACGGTTCTCGTCAGCTCAGAGTCAAGCCCAGAACACAACCCTCGATGCAGCCCTCGACGCAGCCCCCGGCGCAGCCCCCAGCGTGAGTCTTCTACTCACTACCCACTGGCGCGTGCCGGGGTGTGCATCTTCTCTGCTAACATCTCCGGGCGTGCAGGAGCGGAGCAACAGCGAGAAGCAACAGCGGGAGCGGCCTCTGCCATGCCACCTCCGTCGACCACACCGCCCAGGGGCGAGTCTTCGGGCAAGCTCTTCCATGACGATGAGGAGGGGCCGGCAAGCGTAAGCTCCGGCAACCCCTTCCCTGACGCAGGTAAATGGCTCAGCCCAGAACTCTTGTCGCTTTGGTTTTTCTTCTTTTTGTCTTCTTGAACTTCCTTCCCAGCTTCATCTTAATCAACTCCTTGGCTTTCAATCTTCTTCTGACAGAGTACATGGACACTGACGTTGTCATTGAAGAGACTGCCAAGGATGCCACCACTAAAGCCGACAAGGTTGCCGCCTAGGAGGCCTCCAAGCATGCTACCGCCGAGGCCGCCAAAGCTGCTGCCGCCGAGGCTGCTACCGTTGAGGCCACCAAGGCCACTGCCGCCGAGGCCGCCAAGGCCGCGCAAGAGGAGGCCGCCAAGATGCCCGCCTAGGGAGCCGGTGAGGAGACCCGCGGCCATACTGATGGCGCTTCCGCCCCAGGAGCGCCAGGCGCTTCTACTGCCGCGGGGTCCTCGACTGCCGAAGACCAACCCTCGTCGTCCCAAGCCCCTTCCTCAAGCCAATACATCAGGGCCGGCAAAAACGTTGTCAGCATGCCGGGGTCGGCAAACATCGAAGAGCTGGTTGAAGGAGAACATCTTGACGGGGAAATCACCGCCGCCACCGCCAGTGAGCTCAAGGAGGAGCAGCTACTTCAAGCCATGAATGACAACTATCAGAAGCTCCAAACGCTCTACCGTGCCCGGAACGAGAAACTGGACTCCCGGGCAGCGCTCGTCGAGGCCGCGGAAGGAGACTTCCAACAATGCGTCACGGAGACACAGGCTTGGTATGGCGAGGCCCTCCAAGAGTTGAATGTTTATCAGGAGCAGCTGGCGGAAGAGCGGAACGTCCTCCTACTGAAGCAATCAGACATCGAGAAAGCGCGGGAGGAGGCCGCCCGGCAAGCCGCCGCGGCAGAAGCCCTCTTGACGCAGCGCCGCATCAGCATTGACGCCCAAGAAGAGGACCTTGCCGCGCGCGAGGCGGCGCTTGCCGCCAAGCTTCACAACAAGGATGAAAAGCTCGAAAGTCTTGTCGCACGGCAGGTCCAGGAGCTTGAGCAGAAACACTTGAAGACGCTCAGAGCTCTAACTGAAGACCATGCCGGCAAGCTCAAAGAGGCCCTCGACGCTGCCGGAGCTGCGGAGACCGCCAAGAACTTGCTGGAGGAGAAGACGAAGCAGCTGGAGGCCGCTCTCGAGGACCACGGCAAGAAGGTCTCAGCACTCGAGGCCAAGAGAGACAAGGCTCTCCACAGCCTGATGGAGACGCAGGCTGCCGCATCCGAGAAGGTCCAGCAGCTTTCCTCTGCTAAGGACTCCATTGAAGATCTGAAGCTGAAGCTATCCACGCTGGAGAAGTCTCTTGAGGCCGCCCGAGTTCGCGAGAGGACTCTTATGAAAGACCTCCACGACGAACAGGAGCTGCTCCAGAACGCCGCCGCCACCCACAATGAGTACACTTCTAGCGTGAAGCTCTGGACTGCCAGGCTGGCGGACGTCGCCGAGAAGCTTGGCGCAGAGCTGGAGGCCATGGACTTGCCGGGCTTCGGATACGCTGTCGACGACAACGTATCCTCAAGCGCCAGGCTAACCATGTTCTTCGACAAGCTCGTCGACGCCCTCAAGCTACTCCAGGCGAATCAGACAAGCAAGCTGGCCGACGAATCCCGGAAACTCTGCCAGCTCGTCCTCCGCAAGGTGTTGATGAAGGTGGCGTACAGGAACCCTGGCGTCGACCTCTCCAAAGCCTCGAAGATCTTGCCGAAGGACGCGGACGTCAAGGCTCTCGAAGAGATTGTCGCGCCCATCGTCGATCGGGTGAGCCAGGTGAAGAGGGTCGAGGGCGATCGCCGGGACTAGCCGCACCCGCCTCATCTCTTCTTCGTCTTGCCGCCAACATTCCATGTAAAAGACAATTCGTCTTATGTCAGAATCGTGGCAAGCACTGGATGTAATATAATTTGCTCTATTTGAATTATGGCATGCTATCCCCTTTGTTCAATTTCCTTCTGTATAGCATATACCCTACGCTTTGCTGGGAACTTGCCGGAGCATAACCCCGTCGCGAGCGCTGGATTCGGGTCGTCAGCAGCTTGCGGGCAGTGCTGCTCACGGCAAGAAATCTTGACGCTTTCAGCGCGGCCACCTAGACTGTTGAGCGGACTCGAAACAGAGTAAGGGCGCAGCCGATCACGACAAGATTGCATGGCGTGCAGGTTTTCCATACAAAGCCGAAATCGTTCAAGGGAATACAGCCTTACAAAAATCAAAATCTGCTTAAGGGGTTTAGCAACTTAGCTCTGGTTTTCGTCGCTATTCTTTTTCTTCCGGCAAGGCGCCAACCTTGAACGTCGTCTGGTATCCATACCACCATTCTCCTTCCCCCCCCGGCAAACTTGCGCGCGAGGGAATCTTCTGTCTCTTGAGAAAAAGAAAGAAGAGAAAATAAAGGTATGGAACCTTGACGATTCGTTAGCTCTTACCGGGATCGAGTGCAATACACATCTCAGATAATACATGCATATAGAATGACATGAAATCAACAAGAAACGTAAAGCACACAGATCTTATAAAATATGCACAGGGATGTGCCTGCTCTGTACAAAGGATTACATGCCAGCGGCAACACTTGTACAGAATGGCGTTGCCGGGATCTTGCTGGAGCGTTACGCTGACGCGAGCGCTGGATTCGGGTCGTCAGCAGCCTGCTGGCCGTATCGCTATCACAGCAAGAAACCCGAACAACTGCGCCTTACAGGTAGAACTTGCGAAGGTGCTCGATATTCCAGGAGTTGCTCACTGGCAAGCCCTCTTCGGTCTCCAGGCGGACAGCGCCAGGCCTGGTGACTCGCACTACCCGGTAAGGGCCTTCCCACTTCGGCGTCAACTTGTTGGAATTCTTGGCCGACTGACCGCGCCGAAGAACAAGGTCGCCTTCCTCAAGACTCCGGGCATGAACCTTGCGGCTATGGTAGTGGCGCAAAGCTTGCTGGTAGCGAGCGGCTCGCACAGCAGCCCGAAGACGGTTCTCCTCAAGGAGCAGCGCGTCATCTTGCCGCAGCTGCTCTTGCTCAAGCTCATCATAAGCGAGCACTCAAGGTGACCCGTATATGAGTTCCGTGGGGATAACTGCTTCCGCTCCGTAAACTAGAGCGAAGGGTGTCTGGCCGGTGGCTCGATTTGGCGTCGTCCTGATCGACCAAAGAACCGCCGGCAGCTCATCAATCCAGCGTCTTCCATGCTTGTGCAGCTTGTCGAAAGTTCTGGTCCGGAGACCACGCAACACTTTAGCGTTCGCCCTTTACGCTTGGCCATTGCTTCTCGGGTGAGCAACAGAGGCAAAACAAATCTTGCCGCCAAGGTCTTGGACGTACCGCATGAAGGTGCGACTAGTGAACTGCGTACCGTTGTCGGTGATGATCCTGTTCGGCACACCAAAACGGCACACAATCCCCTTGAAGAACTTGACTGCTGACTGTGCTGTCACCCTCCTCACTGCTTCCACTTCTGGTCACTTCGTGAACTTGTCGATGGCAACGTACAAGTACTCGAAGCCCCCGGCAGTGCGGGGGAAGGGACCCAGTATGTCGAGCCCCCAGACCGAGAAGGGCCAGGAGAGAGGGATTGTCTGGAGTGCTTGAGCTGGCTGATGAAGTTGCTTTGAATGAAACTGGCACGCTTCACACTTGGTTACTAGTGTAGTTGCATCCTGGAGAGCAGTAGGCCAGAAGAATCCCTGCCGGAATGCTTTGCCGACAAGGGCTCTTGAGCCTATGTGGGATCCACATATGCCCCCATGAATCTCTGCCAACAACTCTAGTCCATCCTCCCGAGGAATACACTTCAATTTCACCCCGTTCGGTCTCTTTCTGTACAGAACGTCATCGACGAACTGGTACATACTTGACTGACGGGCTACTTTTTCAGCTTCTTCCTGCTCTTCGGGGAGTTCTCCTGTCTGAAGGAAACAGACTATTTGCTGTGCCCATGCCGGAGCTTGTCGCTCGACGACAAGGACTAAAGGCGACTCTTCAGCTGCGGGAGCATTTGCTTCTATGGCAAGAATCTGAGGTTCTTGGCGGAGCAGTTGCTCATCGGCAACTGGTATTTCTTCGGCAGCAGGGGCGCTTGCTTCGGCGGCAAGAACCCGAGGTTCTGCGCGAAGCCGCTGCTCACTGACAACCGGTATTTCTTCGGCAGCAGGGGCGCTTGCTTCGGCGGCAAGAACCCGAGGTTCTGCGCGAAGCCGCTGCTCACCGGCAACCGGTATTTCTTCGGCAGAAGGGGCGCTTGCTTCGGCGGCAAGAACCTGAGGTTCTGCGCGAAGCCGCTGCTCACCGGCAACCGTGTCATTCCCGGCAAGATCCTTGCCGGGGGCTTCGGGAAGCCCTGCCGGGAAGTACTCGCCGGTACTTAACTTTCTTCTCTTATCAGGCCTTGTCGATGGCGACATGGATGGTTGAGTCAAGCGGAGCACAAAAGTCCCTGGTTCCACAGGCAGCATGAGTGCGGCACGCTTCGACAGGTCGTCGGCAATGATGTTCTCTGATCGAGGAACATGCTCTGTCTGAAGACCGTCAAAGCGCTCCTCCAGCTTCCTCACTTCATCAACGTACGCTTCCATCAACGGGCTCTGATAATCTTTGTTGACCTGCCTCACGACGAGCTGGGAGTCACCTCTGACGATGAGCTTCTTGATCCCAAGGTCTGCTGCGATCCTGAGACCGGCAAGCAGTCCTTCATACTCTGCCATGTTATTGGTCGATCTCTCCCGGGGAAAATGCATCTGGATGACGTACTTGAGGTGCTCTCCGGTGGGTGCGACAAGCAGCACGCCGGCACCGGCGCCTTGCAGCGAAAAGGCCCCATCAAAGTACATGATCCATTCGCGATCTGTTTCCTTGCCGGGAATCGCTGATTCTTGAACTTTGTCGTCTGGCGTTGGGGTCCATTCTGCAATGAACTCTGCCAAGGCTCTGCTCTGGATAGTTGAAGAACTTTCAAACTTGAGACCAAAGCATGACAGCTCCAACGCCCACTCCACGATCCTGCCGGTTGCTTCTGGGTTCCGAAGAATCTGTTGCAGCGGAAAGCGAGTGATGACGGTGATGTCATGTGCTTGGAAATAATGGCGCAGCTTCCTCGAGGCCATAAGGAGGCCGAAGAGCAGCTTTTGCACGCCAGAATATCTCGACCTAGCCCCCTCCAACAGGGAGCTGACGAAATAGACTGGGCGCTGCACCATCTTCTTCTTCTGCACTGCTTGACTTGACTGCGCGGATCTTTCCTCGTTGGCACCAGATTCTGCCGGGGCTGGCCCCGGCAAGTCACTTGGCGGGCCTGCCGTTGCCGCTGTATCCTCCTCTGCTTCTCTCTCTGCCACCAGCGCAGCACTAACCACTTGATTTGTTGCCGCTAGATATAGCAGTAACGGCTCTTGTGGCCTAGGCTCGACTAGTATTGGCGGAGAGGAGAGGTACTTCTTCAAATCCTGCAGCGCTGCCTCCGCTTCTGGAGTCCATTTCATTGGACCTGCCTTCTTCAAAATTTTGAAAAACGGCAGGGCGCGCTCAGCAGACTTTGAGATGAACCTACTCAAAGCAGCGACGCAGCCGGCGAGGCGGCGCACATCCTTGACTCGTCTTGGCGCTTCAATCTGCTCAATTGCTTTGATCTTTTCGGGATTGTCTTCAATTCCATGCTGAGATACAAAGAACCCGAGAAGCTTGCCGGATGGGACGCCAAACACGCACTTCTCAGGATTGAGCTTCAGGTTGATCCTGCGCAGATTTGCAAATGTCTCCTCCAGATCTTGAATGAGCGTTGCCTTGTCCTTGGTTTTGACCACTATGTCATCCATGTAAGCTTCCATATTTCTATGCAGCTGGGCCCCGAAACCAATCTGGACAGCTCTTGCGAAGGTCGAACCAGCACTTTTCAACCCGAAAGGCATACGCAAGAAGCAATATGTGCCACACGGGGTGATAAATGCGGTCTTCTCTTCGTCTTCTTTCGCCATGAAGATCTGGTGATAGCCTGAGTATGTGTCAAGGAATGACAGCAGATCGCAGCCGGCATTGGAATCCACAATCTGGACGATGCGCGGCAAGGGAAAGGGATCTTTTGGACAGGCTTTATTGATATCTGTAAAGTCAATACATAGCCTCCATTTACCATTCGCCTTGCGCACAACAACTGGATTGGCCAACCATGTAGGATGGAGGACTCCTCTAACCAGGCCTGCCGCCTCAAGCTTCCTAATCTCTTCGGCAATGAATTCTTGCCGCACCAAAGCTTGCTTCCGCACCTTCTGCTTGATGGGACGCGCGTGAGGACAGACAGCTAGGTGGTGCTCAATTACCTCCCTGGGAACACCGGGGATGTCAGATGGTTGCCATGCAAACACATCGACATTCGCCCGCAGGAAGGCGACGAGCGCGCTTTCCTATTTGTCATCAAGGGTGGAACTTATGGTGAAAGTTCCCCCCGTCCCGTCCTCCTTGGCGGGCACCTTCTTGGTCTCAGGTGGAGTAGCCTTGGATTTCTTGGTCTGGTCGGCAGAGCTTTCCGGTGCATCCTCGACGGTAGCGCAACACTCCGGCGAGGCGCGCTTGCCGGAGTTTGTCCCAGAGGTCTTGCCAGGCTTCTTCTTCTTGCCGGGATCTTGAGCGGCAGGAGCATGCGCCTTGGTGGCGGACGCTGCAACTGCTTCCCGGTAGAGCTTCTCGGTGCAAATGAGCGCGTCTTTCTTGTCGGAGTGGACAGTGATGACGCTCATTGGACCGGGCATCTTCAAGACGTTGTAGGCGTAGTGCGAGGCCGCCATGAACTTAGCCAGCGCTGGGCGGCCAAGGATTCCATTGTACGGCAACGGAATCTTGGCGACGTCGAAGACGACCTTCTCCGTCCTGAAGTTCAACTCGCTGCCGAATGTCACCGGCAGCGTGATCTTGCCCTTCGGCTGGTTCCTTCCCGGATTGACCCCTTGGAAAGAGCCTGTTTCCTCGAGATCTTCGTCGGGAATTTGCAGCCTCTTGATGACGTCCGGCGAGATCAAGTTCAGGCCGGCCCCACCGTCAACTAACATTTTCGTCACCTGGAGGTTGCGGATCGTTGGTGAAACCAACAACAGCAAACACCCGACCTCAGTTGTGCGATCAGGGTGATCCTCGGCGTCAAAAATGATAGGCGTGTGGGACCACTTCAGTGGCTTCCGGGCATCGAGGGATGGCTCTGCCGCATTAATCTCGCGCGCCCACTGCTTGAGCTGGCGGTGAGAGGAATGCAACGAAGCGCCCCCGTCGACGCACATGGCCTCTGTAGCATTCTGGAACTCGTGTTCGCTGGACTCGTCGCCCTCTGCATCATCATCATCATCTCCTTGCTCTTTGGCGCGGCCCCGGGCAGGCTTCTCTTGCTGCTGCCTGGGCTTGCCGCGGCGACCTCCTCGACCGCGCTTCCTGCCAGACCCTCCGATACCATCTTGGGCTCTTTCCTTGTCGCGCCTTTCGTACTCGGCGCGCTGCTTCTCGGCAAGCTCCTCAACTTGCCGGCAGTCTTGGAGATCATGGCCCTTGGTGCGGTGGATCTTGCAGTACTGCTTGCCGGACCCTTCCGGCTTGTCGGCAGCCGCCAAGGCCTGACACACCGCACACCCGGCAACCTCCTTGCCGGGGTCGTCGGTCTTGGCCTTCTTGGCGGTGCCGGGGTTGCTGGAACCTTCGACGGCAAGTACGGCCTTGCCCTTGCGCTTCTTGTTCTTCCGCCGCCCCTTCTTTGCCGGGGCAGGAGCGTCTTCGCTCTCGGAGTCGACTCCGGCGCCAGCGTTCTCGCCGGGGAGCCTCCTTCCTTCTTCTGCCCGAGCACACTTGTCGGCCAAAGCGTAGAGCTCGGAGACATCTCTGACTTTGTTCATCGCCAGCTCCTCCCGCATCTTACGATTGCGCACATTCTGATGAAAGGCACTGATGACGGCGGCGGGATGAACGTCAGGAATGTTGTGCTGGATGCGGCTGAACCTCTGGATATACTTGCGCAAAGTTTCGCCCTCCTTCTGGGGAATGATGTGCAGATCACTCTCCTGGCCAGGAGCTTGATGGCCGCCGGTGAAGGCGCCAACAAACTGATGGCACAGGTCGGCCCAAGAAGAGATGGAATTCTCGGGCAGGTGCATCAACCACGATCTCACGTTGGGCTTCAGCACCAACGGAAAGTAGTTGGCCAGCACCTTATCGTCACGAGCCCCGGCAGCCTGCACCGCGATGGTGTAGATGCTCAAGAACTCGGACGGATGAGTCTTGCCGTCGTACTTCTCCAGTACTTCCGGCTTGAAGGAGCGGGAGCTGGGCCACTGGACTTGCCGCAGCTCACGAGTAAACGCTGGGCAACCCACCTCGTAAGGTAGGCAGCCAGGGTACCCTGCGCGGGCTCATCAACAGCGGTCCCAGCGCACTTGTCGGACTGGTGACGCGCTTCCCTTCGGCGCTCGATGGTGGTTCGAGCGTCCTCCTTCTTCCGTTCCCGAAGAACGTGACGTTGATCGCGGCGAACCCGCGGATCAGACGACGCCGTGGAATCATCCTCACGGGCGCTGGTCCGTCGAGTTAACGACCGCTCTTGATGCAGCGGAGGGGAACGCAACGTAGTAATTCCAGCTCCGGTCTTCTCTCCATCGCCACGCACCAGCCTAGACGACTGCAGCCGCAAGGGTTCACCCTGCTGCGGTACGTCGTTGTTGGCTAGGCCGATGAGGCTCTGGATAGCGGCTTGCCACTCGTCTAGCTTCTCCGCGGCGGGAGGGAAGTCTAGGAACAACTGAGCTCGCGCCAACGCCTCTGCTAGTGTAGGCGGCGGCGACAGGTGCGAAGAACGTGAGGTGCTCAAACTCCTAACAGGGTTAGAAGGAGCACCATCACGACTCTGCACCCGCGCGCGGCTTCCACCAGCGCGCTGGCGGGGATCTTGGCCCTGCGCACCCTGGGAGTGATGCGCAGGGGTCTTTCCATGCAGACGCCTAGAACCACCAACGTCTTGAGGCCGCACGTCACGCGCGTCCTGAGAAGGTCGTGGTGCATGCGCCGGCGTATTCGTCCTGGAAGGGGCCGCTCCATCCTTGGAAGTCGCTGCACCACCCGCAGGTTGCGCAGCTCCATCCTTGGACCTGTTGCTCGTCCGGCTCGGATCGCCGGAACGCCGTGGAAGCTCGGAGCCTCCACCTCCTCCACCCGCGTCTACCCCGTCGCCTGTGCGCACAGCATCAGGCACGACGGATGCAGATGGACCAACCGCCATGAAACCCTTTTTCTTGGGAGCCATGGTGGTGAAGATGATCGAAGATCTGACGCGCTGATCGCTAGATCAGGTTCGCACAACCTCGATACCCCTACCTGGCGCGCCAAAGATGTCATGGGAAACGAACACCTATGGGATCAAGGAGATCCCTTTACGGTTCGGCAAGGGGAGAGGATTGCCCAAAGAGCAGAACTAACGAACAGCACATGGGGATTTACCCAAGTTCGGGCCGCACGGATGCGTAAAACCCTACTCCTGCTTTGATTGTATTATTGTGGATGTTCTTGGCCAAGTTCTGGGAGCTACAGTACTCGGTAGCTGCGCATACAGAATGGGCCCTCGGAAGTGCTATCTCCCAGAAGTGCCATCCCCTCCCTCTGTACGCCTCGGGCCTCCTTTTCTATGATTCAAAGGGGCTACCACAGTGGCGTACGAGATAAGGCATGAGGTGGAAAGTAGCTACAGTATTATCATACCTAACCCTGATGGCTTAGGACAAGCTCATTAAATGCACCGTGAGGTGTCCGTCGAGGTGTCCCTCAGCGTCTTGGGCTTGGAAAAGCTTTACAGGGGATGGGCAAAAGCAGCCATCCCATCAGCACTGCTTAAGCATCTCGTGGCCAGCATCGCACCACGTCACCATGAGGACAAGCCCTAAACGACAAGGCTGGCTGCTGCACTGGAGCGATAGTGCTGCACTGTGCAGAGCCTTGCCGGGGCTGAATCCTTGCCGGGCCCGGGGCTTGCCGGGACCGGGGCTTGCCGGGCCCGAGGCTTGCCGGGATCGGGTCTTGCCGGGTGCGAGGCCTTGCCGGCAAGGGTCTTGCCGGGCCTCCGCAACCCTTTGGCCTTCTGTCTTCTGGTCTGATCGGATCGTTGATTTGAACGCCTTCTTGGCATCTTAGTCTTGTGATTACTCCTAGCTATTCCCCGGCAAGACTTGCCGCGGTACGGCTACAACTGCCCGTGCACAAGTAAGGGGTACTAAAAAGACCCATACTTTAGTACACCGACAGGTGTGCTCCAAACTACAGTGGGAAAGGCCGAGTATACACCAACCATACTTTGGAGTGAGAAGGAGATCCTAGTTAACAAAATAAGGCATCTGATACTATGCTGAAAAGTCCCATTTGGTCACTTTTCAAAAGAAGGATGCGCCGCTATTTTATCATCATCTGGCACTGCTTGACTTGCTTTCACAGCTTTTAGCTTGAACGTGGCACTAAAGCCTCCATGTCAACATAAGAAAATAGTTCAAGACAGTAGAGCACAGAGGGAATTACCAACATGGGTTCAGCATTTCGTTTAGTGAATGCGGAGGAACAGCTTCATCAGATTCATTCCCTTGCTAATCCGCCTTCAAGCCTTGTTCCTTCTTCCGCTTCATCTATCGTAAAATTCTATATGCCACAAATAGAAGTAGAAAGAAATCCTAGCAGTCATTGAGATTGAATCCAGAGGAAATCGCAATCCAATTACCGTGAGAGCGAATTAACAGAGTCAGTTTAACTAAATGGTCAAAATCAGAATAAAGGAAGGTAACGAAATACTTCATTAACAAGGCCCGTTTAATTAACAATTTGAGCATTCTTTGCTCACCAGCTTTTTTCTGCGCCCCTTCACTCACTTCTGAATGACTCCTTTAGCACTCTCTTTTGGCTGATTACTTCATTGAAATAGAAAGTACATCTCTAACTCCTGGCTAACGCGAATTATTCAAAAACTACTACTTATTGGGTTGGGCAACCGACACGTGAAATCGATGCCGGGCTACACTTCCTTCAATTAATTGTTTAGGTTTACTTTGGCGGAGCATTCAATCCAGGTGTGGGAATCATTCCGACTTCATGTATTTGCCCTGCCCTAGCCTGTTGGGAATGTAGGTGTCCGAGAATGAAAGCTTGGCAACAGAGCAGACTAGAAGAAGTATGTACCTCATGAAGCAAGGACTAGCCAGAGCTCTTAGTATGGCCACTTTTGCAGGATGAATCCGTTCACTGCCTGCTTCTCTATCGCATTGGACCTAGAAAGAGTGCAAACAGGAAGCATAGATCCTTGAGAAATAGAGGAGCTATGAGTGCTGTCCACAACCTCTAATGTTCCAAAAGAGATAATCCGTCACTCGCTCCAGAGACCTCAGTACCGTGCTAACTCCAAGAATTTCCTTCTTTACTACATAAAGCATCAGCTGCTGGATAGAAAGCAAAAGCATTTATTTATAGCTGACAGTTAGCTTTCGCTTGATTTCTTTCTTATCAAATTACATTTTGTTGATTGTATTTTGGGTCGGTGTAAATAAAGGGTGTGCTCCAAACTACAGTGGGAAAGGCCGAGTATACACCAACCATACTTTGGAGTGAGAAGGAGATCCTAACTAACAAAATAAGGCATCTGATACTATGCTGAAAAGTCCCGTTTGGTCACTTTTCAAAAGAAGGATGCGCCGCTATTTTATCATCATCTGGCACTGCTTGACTTGCTTTCACTACTTTTAGCTTGAACGTGGCACTAAAGCCTCCATGTCAACTAAAGAAAATAGTTCAAGACAGTAGAGCACAGAGGGAATTACGAACATGGGTTCAGCATTTCATTTAGTGAATGCGGAGATAAAAGCAGTTGCTTGTGATGTGCAATTGGACCGCTCGCATCGCTCCTTGACACGAAGGCTATAAGAATCAAAGGAAATACTGGGTGTAAATGACTTTGGAGTTCAAACCTAAGATGTATTGTGAGCACAAATGTGATGGCATGCTATGGGTAATGCAAGGGAAGGAGTTTCAGTTTGACATGAAAGTCATGGAGGTAGGTTCGTATGAGGGGGAGATTGGATTTTGTTGCTATAAGAAGGAAGGGCCAATTATTTTCTCAACCAGTGCACCATCCATAACATTGGTCAAGGAAGGCAAGAAAGTAGTTTGGAAGGGAATTCAGGATCAGACAAGGAGGTCAGTAGAAAGAGGAAGGGTGCAGTTACAACAAGGAGAGATTTGTATGCTCGTGCAAGCTTTTCAATGCCACCAACAAAGAAACCATAATACCTAACAGTATGAATAAGTTACTTACCCGAGACTCTGGCATTTTCAATGAGCCAAAAGAGTTACCACCAGACCCATGATCATGTAATACCTCTTCTGGAGGGAGCTGAGCCGATTAATCTCAGGCCGTATAGATACTCGCACGATCAAAAGGCAGCCATTGAAAAGTTGGTCGATGAAATGCTAGCAGCTGCTGTGATTAGGCCAAGCTCAAGCCCTTTGCCCTTTTCAAGTCCTGTACCTGTAGGTAGGATGGGTGGGAGTTGGCGATTGTGTATAGACTACAGGAAACTAAATAGCCTTACCATTAATAAAAATATCCCATTCCTTTCGTGGATGAACTCTTGGAAGAGGGCAGTCCCAAATGAAAAAAAGCCATTTATCGATCCCAAGAAGCAAGTGAATTAGTTCTATTGCTTTTCTTCCTTTAGCTTATGTTTATTGCAAGCACATATTTTATAGTATTATTTGAGATGCTGGAGTAAAAGGGAGTCAGAGGTAAGCCCTAGCTAGCCGCCCCCCTCTTCCCTATCAGCTGAGAGTGTGCATTCGCCAGTGTGCCACCATTCCTTATTCATATTGTACTTCACTTCTCTATGCTTCAGGAATTCCGCTTTCATCTTGTGATACCCCAGACCTGTTTCTTTGGATCCTTAACTACAAAAGTAAGCACCTCCCCTAACTAATTAGTTAGTATCGAGAGACTAAAAAATCATTAAAGTTGAGAAACAAAGGTACTCTTGCCGATGGAAGAAATTCCATAAATGTCCCATAGAGTCAAAAAGCTGTTTTGAGGAACCAGTATCAAAACTTGACCCATTAGCTGCTGCCCTACTTCATCCAAGGGCTAGGTGTGGGTGTGACTAAATCCCCTCCTTCCTTACTTAATAGTTATTTTAGTCTCCTTGGGCAATCGACCCCTTCAATTGGTCATGCTTTTCTTGTTTATCTGGATTCGTTAGGCATGCGACGGGCAAGCAATCTCTTGATACTATGCCTAGCCGTGGCTTGCTCTTCTTTTTGACCTTGCTTGATCACTCACTAATAGGGATTGGGCTGATCCAGGCATGCAAGCACTCAGGTACCCTTTTCATCCACTCCTTCATCCGCTGATTGTCGCTGTCGATGCCCAGCTGTTTAGTTTGGAAAGTGTTAATCCGAGTAATGAGCCCTGTGGCATACCTCTGAAGGTACCAACGCTTGTCATTGTGTTAATGGATCAAATACTTAGTAGACGTTATCAGATCAAAGTACCCGCCTTGGAGGAGTTGGTATCAAAGAAAGACAGCTCTCAAATGGATTTGCTGGTCTATGATGACCAAGTAGAAGCATCCGTTCCACATAGGTGATTTTTATAGAAGCATAGGCGCAAGCTCTTCTCAAAAGAATTTCGTTTATTGGATTCAGTCGTCAAATACCGTTTGTTTTGTTTTGAATTGACATAGAGAAATCTTTCTCGCGTTCCCTTAATTCAGGAATAGGTGGCGAAGGCTACTTGTTCCTTGTATATATATATATAAAGGAAAGGGGTTATTTTTCCTTTACGACAATAAGAGTTGATTCCCTTGCTTGTAGTTTTGGATCGATTCCGTGTATTTCACATATTTAAGAGTGGTTAGGAGAGAGAATCAATGTTTAGTAGTAGGCTCGGTTCACCAGGTTCTACCACTGTTCGGCCCAATCATAGTCAAAATCTGAGTTTGATCCTGGCTCAGAAGGAACGCTAGTTATATGCTTAACACATGCAAGTCGAACGTTGTTTTCGGGGAGCTGGGCAGAAGGAAAAGAGGCTCCTAGCTAAAGTTGTCTCACCCTGCTTCAAAACTACAGGGCGCGCGCTACGGCTTTGACCTAACGGCCTTCGTTTGCTGGACTCGGAATAGTTGAGAACAAAGTGGCGAACGGGTGCGTAACGCGTGGGAATCTGCCGAACAGTTCGGGCCAAATCCTGAACAGTGCGCAACCATGACAGGACTCGAGGAAGAAGACCCGGCTAACTCCGTGCCAGCAGCCGCGGTAAGACTGGGGGGGGGGGGGCAAGTGTTCTTCGGAATGACTGGGCGTAAAGGGCACGTAGGCGGTGAATCGGGTTGAAAGTGAAAGTCGCCAAAAAGTGGCGGAATGCTCTCGAAACCAATTCACTTGAGTGAGACAGAGGATAGTGGAATTTCGTGTGTAGGGGTGAAATCCGTAGATCTACGAAGGAACGCCAAAAGCGAAGGCAGCTCTCTGGGTCTCTACCGACGTTGGGGTGCGAAAGCATGGGGAGCGAACAGGATTAGATACCCTGGTAGTCCATGCCGTAAATGATGAGTGTTTGCCCTTGGTCTACACGGATAAGGGGCCCAGCTAACGCGTGAAACACTCTGCCTGGGGAGTACGGTCACAAGACCAAAACTCAAAGGAATTGACAGGGGCCTGCACAAGCGGTGGAGCATGTGGTTTAATTCAATACAACGCGCAAAACCTTACCAGCCCTTGACATATGAACAACAAAACCTGTCCTTAACAGGATGGTACTGACTTTCATAAAGGTGCTGCATGGCTATCGTCAGCTCGTGTCGTGAGATGTTTGGTCAAGTCCTATAACGAGCGAAACCCTCGTTTTGTGTTGCTGAGACATGCGCCTAAGGAGAAATTGCCACCGAAGTGAGCCGAGGAGCCGAGTGACATGCCAGCGCTACTACTTGATTGAGTGCCAGCTCATAGCTGTGCTTTCAGCAAGAATTTCACCATTGGGAGCCGGTGGCTTTCGAAGCACTTTCACGTGTGAACCAAAGTCGTCTTGCCCAAGACCCACGGAGACCTACCTATAGTGACGTCAAAGTACCAGTGAGCATGGAGGTTTGGTTGAAATTGGTTACTACGATGTCGACTTGGCGGCGGAGGAAGACTCGGCATGAAGGCCAGCCGCCCAGTGGTGTGGAACGTAGTGGTAATAGTACGCGCCCCGCTCCGAAACAAAGAAAAAGGTGCGTGCCGCACTCACGAGGGACTGTCAGTGAGATACTGGAGGAAGGTGGGGATGACGTCAAGTCCGCATGGCCCTTATGGGCTGGGCCACACACGTGCTACAATGGAAATGACAATGGGAAGCAAGGCTGTAAGGCGGAGTGAATCCAAAAAGATTGCCTCAGTTCGGATTGTTCTCTGCAACTCGGGAACATGAAGTTGAAATCGCTAGTAATCGCGGATCAGCATGCCACGGTGAATATGTACCCGGGCCCTGTACACACCACCCGTCACACCCTGGGAATTGGCTTCGCCCGAAGCATCGGACCAATGATCACCCATGACTTCTGTGTACCACTAGTGCCACAAAGGCCTTTGGTGGTCTTATTGGCGCATACCACGGTGGGGTCTTCGACTGGGGTGAAGTCGTAACAAGGTAGCCGTAGGGGAACCTGTGGCTGGATTGAATCCTTCGCGATGGAAATGCCCTCGCCTACTTGACTAAACTAAGGACCTCAATGGTATAAACATGTAGATTTTCTACTTTTCCATTTTCCTTCTTGTTTATCAATCACCAATCAAGACAAACCAGGCACTACGGTGAGACGTGAAAACACCCGATCCCATTCCGACCTCGATATATATATGTGGAATCGTCTTGCGCCATATGTACTGAAATTGTTCGGGAGACATGGTCAAAGCCCGGAGAAAGAGCAAGAAAACTAAAGAAAGCGTTAGCGCATTGGACTCGAAATCCAAATTGTGCTAGCTGACAAAGAAAAAACAGAATATAACAGAGAAATATTGGTTTTGACTGGTTGGTAAAAGGACTCTAAATCCTTTGAGTGGTTCGATTCCACAACAGAACAAAGAATGAAATGAATGAATGAAAGCCATGACCATGCCTCCAGTAGGAAGATCTTGGAACCGGTGCTGGCGCTCCTGGTTCATGGGATCCTAACCACGATGGGGAAATTAGATATTATTCTTTCGTAAGTCCATCCAATGGAGATAGGTTGAGGAGAAAGAAAGGAGAACACTAAAGAGAAAGATGGACAGTAGATTGACAGTATCCGAATCAAATAAGAAAAAAACATAGCTATTTCATCAAATCCCGATTGTGTGGGTGTGAAGTGGAAAAATCCCGTTCTGGCTGGCAGCGGGCATAGGACTGAAAATCCTCTTTCGCCGGGCCTTTTGGACTCGAAATCCAAATGGAGAGAGTGGTTCGAATCCACCTCAGAACGAACAATGAAAAAGGCGTCGAGCAGGTGCAAGCTCGAGGAGCTAGGAAGGATGGAAGAAAGCTTGACCATTTTTTCACTGAACTACTCAAACTTTTTGTTCAAAAAAGCGGAAATAGCTCAGTTCGAGAGAGGGTTGAGCTTCATCGGTTAGTGTGCACCAAAGGATGAGGTTTCTTTCCCGTATTACAAATTGAAACCATTCTAGCTTGATACTGCGATATCATCAAATCATCCAATGGAGCATGGAAACCATTTCGGTGGCGGTAATGGCCTCCAGTAGTTTTCTGTGGAACCATACCACTATGGTCATCTATATGATTAGACCGTGCCGCTTCACTAGACTTTCCTGAACCATCCATTTGATCCCCACGGTCTTGAAACCACTTTCTAAACAAAAGTTTCCAAAATCCAATGCAGAACCAAGCATTAAGAGAAATTCATCATGGTAATTATTAGTCGAAAACCAAAGTGGAACGGAGAGTCAGTTACAATGAAAAAATTGTTGAGGAATCATGTTGAAAGAACAACATTTTGTGTCATAAATATCGTATATAGAGATTTGTCATGTATCGACGCTTTTGATTCAATTATGAAAGTACGCTGTACTGGACTTGCACCCCTAGTTACGCAGAAGTGCAAGCACAGAAGCGGATGACCGGACCTTACCAACATACTCAAAAAAGTATTCTATACTGGGGTCTGTGCTCTTGACAAGCAGTGTTTCCAGTCTAGCTGTGTCAAATCGGGTGTGAAGTGTCCTAGGTTCTGGCTGGTAGAGCAGAGGACTGAAAATCCTCTTTAGTTTCACGCATGGGACTCTAAATCCCAATTGCGCTAGCTCTGTGGTTCGATTCCACAACAGAACGAACAATGAATGAATGTGGGCGGTCAACCAGGTAAGCCTGTGCCCAGGAAAGAAAGGACTAGGGACGGATTGAGAGAAGCTTTCACAGTGGAAAATGAAAAAAAGCATACCGTTCTTAGAAATTGTGGAATTTGACTCAGTTAGAGCTATGGTTTAGCATCAAGAGGGAAGTTTTGTAAAAGCAACAGGAAGAATTGCCCAGATACCCGTGACCGTATATAACTTGGGTCGTGTTATAAATGCTGGCTAAACCTATTGATGGGAGAGGCGAAACTGTAGCTTCCGAATCTCGCTTAATTGAATCTCCTGCTCCAAGTAGAATTTCCAGGCGTTCCGTATACGAACCTCTTCAAACAGGGCTTATTGCTATCGATTCGATGATCCCTATAGGGCGCGGTCAGCGAGAGTTCATTATTGGGGACAGACAGACTGGCAAAACAGCAGTAGCCACAGATACAATTCTCAAGAAAAAAAGGGAAAGATGTAAGAAGAACGAGAGCGAGCCTTCACGAAAGAAAATGCAAGTGAAAGAGAATTGTCAAAATTTCCTAAAAGCGGTGGTCTTTCAATTCTCAATTAGGGAATGGTGTTATTTCATGCTATGGAGCTTCAAACCCACACGGATCCTCGTATCCCAACCAAGTACTCGAGATAAGGCAAAATTTAGTAATTTCTACAACTGATTAGGTCTTCTGATTCAATATCATCCCTGCGAGAAAATCGATCAGACGTATCACGAGAAAAAGAGCGGTGCTGGGCTAGAAGGACTCTGGTTTCGCTTTACGTTACCCCGGCCCGGTAGCGATGCCTCTCACGCGGATGGGAGTTACTTTTCTTTATCACCATAAGCGCTACGAAATAGACCCGCATTCCCCTTTGCTTTTCTTTTGCAACTAAGCTTAAAAGAAACATAGTAGTCTTTCAAGCCATTAGAAAACTCATTAAGTGCTCTGTTGAGTGAATGCCTATTGAGAAGCTTAGGTCATACATTTCCAGCTAATTAGAATACAACCATGAATGTGGGGTTCGAATGCCATACAACTATTTATTCTGGTGAGTAGGATTGGAATGTAGTCCCTTTTTTTTGGATCTGCCGCTCTGTTAAGTTAAATTCAAAGTAGGTGTGGGTCTAGGTAGAGGAAGTCATGAATCAAGTATCAAGTATTGTTATAAATATCGTATATAATAGTTGCCAAACTCACAAGCATCACACACTTCGATCTACTTTATTGAATAACTTAGCTAGATAGAACCGACTCAAGCTTTTAAATGAAAGAAGCAATAATGGCATAATTTCTGTCTCAAGACCTCTTGCAGCAATAGCCAATGCAGCACCTCGACACAGCCCATTACGCCTTGCTCCAGTCGCAGTATAAAGAGAGACTAGAACCTACCGGGGAGCCCTCGGCAGAGTCCCTATCGTTGTTGCAACAATTACACACAGAGTTCCGGAATTTCACATTTGTGAGAAGAAAGGGTATGTGTGTTTGAAAGGAGTGGTGCAAGAACGTATTCTGAGCCTCAGTCAACACAACTTGTTTCGCCTTTTCCGAACTTCTTATCAGTACCCTCCTTTATATAAACCACTCGTAGATATATACCTGCCTGTGGCCTCAGATGAATACATCGATAGATAAGAAGGGAAATGCATCATCTAGAAAGGCTTACTGAGGTTTAGGGACGCTTTTGTGATGGATCGTACGCTTACTCACGACGACTTGGCTATTCAATAAAGGACGGAGTCAACGTGAGCCTTAGGGTCCAAAAATATTCCATTGGTGTCAGCTATTAGCGATTATTCAAAGTCGTAATGGTATAAATTATTGGTCAATTCCACTGATTTTTCTTTCCCGTTCCTTCACTGGCTATAGCGCCTTACCTCTTCTGTGACTTGTCCTGAGATGAGAAGTATCAAAAGTGTCGGGGTTTGGGTTTATGTCATGCTAGACTCACGTTTCTCGTTCTTACGCCGGGTCCGCGACCTTACAAGGAGCAATTGAAGAAAGGAGGGTGTGATTGTCATCACAATGGAGTGATCGAGTAATCAGCCCTGTAGGTTCCTCTCTATTTAGATAGACCCCATCAACATGGCCATTCCCTTCTCCTGGTAGCAAAAACCCATTAGAGGTTTGATTCTCAAAAGAAAACAGACCAGAAACTCGAAACTATTCCTACTCGCCAGGTGGCTTTATGAATTTGAGTTTAAAAATAGGAAAAAAAGGGTGTCAAAAGTAGAAGTATCATATCTTCTTAAGGAGCCCAACTCTAGCTAGAGAATAAGAGGATTAGGTTTTGGCAGGATGCGAGGTGCCAACTTATTAAGCACGAGAGTCGTAATATCCCGGTTATAGAAGAAGAGTAGGCCAATCCCAATCTTAGGCTGCAACAAACAAGGAAATTCCTGTCATCAAATCGGCCTGATCCCCAAAAGGAAATCGCAATCCAAAATTCCTATATACGATAGATTCCGGGCACCTTGCTACAAGAAACTTGTCTCGCATTGCATTACTGACTGCTTCTTCTTCTGATTTCTTTGCTTTGATGATGCCCTTGTCCCAAAGTGAGTTCTTCAGCTGAAGAGTACTTTGGCACCCGAGAACACATCTCCCTCTGGATGAAGCCAACAGGTCTCAGACAAGAGTAGTATCTGTGGCTTCATCGAAATCTATCAGCCAAAATCCAAATAAAATGCATCATAGACCCAGCATCATCCTTCACTGGGAACTACAAAAGCAACATCCAACTTCAACCTGGCGGCCTCTGCACACAAAACCTCCGATATATCAGAAAAGAAAACCTTTTTTTACAGTATGGGAATTTGGCCCAATAGTCCCTCCAATTTGAAGTGATCAAGCCACCACTGGTACCAGTAGGGAACAGGTACTACCACCTCCTCCAGCTCTAGCTGAGATGTCCAGTTCTTCTCCATCAGTGAGTTGCAATGGGAGCATCTCAACATCCTCTGGTAGAATCTGTGCAATCCAAGCCTTCTGGGACATCATCCACCCGCAACTGCTTTCTCTCTTGCAGCTCTTTCATAGCAATGGCCTTTATGTTTGGAGGCTAACCCAGGCATCCATCACTCTCCTCCCAAAGAAAAAAGATGCCAACACCGTCGAGGATTTCAGGCCAATCGGTATCATCTCGAG
Organism: Elymus sibiricus; assembly: GCA_039707655.1. Taxonomy (NCBI): domain Eukaryota; kingdom Viridiplantae; phylum Streptophyta; class Magnoliopsida; order Poales; family Poaceae; genus Elymus; species Elymus sibiricus. The sequence continues at coordinate 92,310,408 of CM077672.1, read as the reverse complement.
ATTCATGAAAATCGTTTCAAAGAAGAGGAACAAACATTGTCTTTAACAACACTCATCCACTTATTGACATTGACACGTATCAATCGGCGTTTATCAAGGGTCGCTCACTCATAGAAACTTTCTTGGTTGTGACAGAACCACTTATCTTTCGCCACAAACATAAGATCCCTATGGTCCTACTCAAGGTAGACTATCGCAAGTCATTTGACTGAGAAAGAGAAGAGTTGTGTCTTAAAGTAAAGACGAGGATGTGGAAATCCACACACACTTGTCTTTCAGGCCGAGCCCACCAGGGATTTCCAAATCGTTAGCGGCGGGTCTTTCTTCTTCTGGGCGAGCTGCGGAGCTACTTTTTCTTTCTTTCATTCCATCTGTCTCTATTTGCTTGGGTGAATGCCATAAGCGGATTTATATGCCCCGGTTCCCAGGGTTAGGGTATTCCCTATGTTGAGCCTACTCAGATCAGAACAAAACTTTTGGATTCTCTTTCGCCTATCGGCTGGCTTTAAACAACCTTCACATTTCCTGCTGAGATCCCAAGTCTCCAAGTGGGCCCTCTTGGCCACCCAAGACCTTGGCTTTTTAGAGAATCCCGCTCCTGTGTCGTAGGACTTGTAGCTCGGCAGTCCACCGGGTAGGTTTGTTTATCCTTCCTTTTTCGAGTGTCTTCTTGGATAGTTATAGCGGCCCATAGGCGCAAGATGTACCTTGTGGAGGGTGGCGGTCCCCTGGACATAGCATAGTCCTTTCAGGCAGTGGCCGTTTAGTCCATGGTCCGTTGGATGGTCGGTGCAAGGCCAGAAATTGGAACACATTGATTCCGCTCGTTCCTGTCCTTCTCTTCAGGGCCTGTCCCTCGGTGTGGTCAGTACTCCATACTGTCGGGCAGCAAAGCTTACACTTGTTCACTTATTATGACGGTTCACCAGGGCCTCTTTCCTCCTCCCTTTTCTGCCCACTCGTAGGGGTACAGACCCCCACAAAGGGGGAGGTTGTCGACTGAACATCTCAGCCATTGGCGGGAATTTCTCCCGCATCCGATCCACAATTCTTGTTCACCCCGGATGATCGTGTTGGGTAAATTGTGACCTCGTACGATCGTATCGGGTGAGCAACAACCGCTTCGTCACAGTACTGACTTATGGGCTAACAGGTCACACTTTGGCCAAGTATCCTACAAAGAGACTCCCGAGAGCCAGAAGTATGAAAGGAATGGCCATAGGAATGGGCGCATCATGACATCGTAATCTGTCTCACCCGAATGAATTAGTTGGTACTAGAAATGTCAGAAATAGTAAACGAAAGGAGTAATAAGAAGTGAAAAGGACAGAGATACTTCCCAACCAGAAAGGAAAGTTCCCACTGATGGTATACTTTGTGTAAGCGAGCTCTAAGATCACATCTTTAGAATAAAATCCTGTTAGAAAAGGAAATCCAATAAGAGATAAGCTGCCCATAAGCATCATGGCATAGGTCAAAGAAAAGGAGGAGGCAAGCCCCCCCATCTTCCGCATATCTTGCTCATCCGTCATGGCATGAATCACCGAACCCGCACTCAGGAAGAGTAATGCTTTGAAAAACGCGTGATTCATTAAATGAAAGACGCTAACCGAATAGTTAGAGATGCCACAAGCAAAGATCATATAGCCTAATTGACTGCAAGTTGAATAAGCTATGACCCTCTTAAGATCGTTCTGTAATATTCCAGTGGTTGCCGCAAGGAATGACGTCATAGCTCCTGCAAAAGTAATAACAATCAAAGCCGTAGGGGAGTATTCAAATAAAGGGGAGCACCTTGCTATCATGAAAATGCCAGCAGTGACCATAGTAGCTGCATGAATCAAAGCAGATACTGGAGTGGGACCCTCCATTGCATCGGGTAACCAAGTATGCAATCCTATCTATGCATATTTACGAACAGCACCAATAAAAAGTAAAATACAAATCAGGGTTATGGCATTCAATCTCATATTGCAAAAAATCCATTCATTTCTGGGAGCACTAGCACAAGCAAAAATGGTTGAAAAGTCTACTGTTTGAAAGAGAGTAAAACAACCAAAAATCCCAAGAGCTAATCCAAAATCACCTACTTGATTGACAAGCATAGCTTTTATAGCAGCTTTATCCGCCTGAAGTCGTGTAAACCAGAAATGAATTAACAAATATGAAGCAACACCTACTCCCTCGCATCCCAGGAATAATTGAAGAAAGTTATCTCTAGTCACCAACATTAGCATAAAAAAGTAAAAATGGATAGATAACACATAAATCGAGGGCTATGCAGATCCTCAGACATATATGAAATGGAATAAAGATGGACCAAGCTACTTATGAATGTAACCACAATTAACATCACTACGGTCAGGCTATCGAACACAGAGTCAAAAGTGAATTACGAGTCAGGCCAATCTGCGAATCGAGCGAGCTCCCATTGCAATGATGTGGTGGTGAACCTCTCATTCGTCTTCACTGCTCTCCGAACCGTGCGGGAATGTTTCCCATCACACGGCTCACCAACTTGATCTTCTGCGGGAACCTTAAGTAAGAACAGGCCTAGCAAAAGAAGTACGGTCTCGCTTTCCTTTGCCACTCAAGTGTAAGGCATCTGCAGTGCTTAGGCCCCTTCTTCCCTTCCCTAATCCAAAAATGAGTCCACCGCCTGCCTGGCACTGTATGGGTATAGGTATGGCGTGCAGGCCAGCCTCCCTTGGATTTTAGGTGATTAACTACCGAAGCGAAGAAAAGGCCGGATCAAGAAAATGGGGGTACTACGAGCCCTCTGCCCCACGCATCTAACCAGCTCGCGTGGTTCACCGGTTCCACCGACGTCACCCTTAGATAGAGTTATTCAGTCGATACAGAGATGCGCTTAAAGTGGGGGGTGTGCTGTCCCTATTAGGCTGGGCCCTTCCCCATAAGGCCCCACCGTCGGGGCTTAAGCGCCCTCTTGCTACCCATATGCAAGGCGCCGTCTTAGCCTTGCCTTCCCAGGATCGCTCCCACACCTGTCATGTTCGTGATCGGCCTCCTCAACTGTGTATCGATCGAAAGGCAGGGCGGCAGAGCCCCCAACCGACGGGAGTAGTTACGTCCAGTATGTCCCCCCTCGATTCCCGACATGCTATGATACCCCAGGGTGGGTCGGAGAGGGTCGAGTCCGTATCACCACGGAACAACTGCAGCGTCCGGATCTGATCTATCTACTCGGCAATTCATCCGGTGACTTCACTGTCGCCAAAGAAGCCCCAAGAAGCATCAAACATTTCCGATGAGATCCATGGAGGTATTCTAAGATAGCAAGCACTAGCTCCCAGTGCGAGTTCATAAAAAGCAATCAAAGATAAGATCAAAGAAAATGAAACGCACGTGGTGGTCATTATAGCGGTTCCTTCAGATCCTAGAAAACGTCCGAAAAAACCGGCTACGGAACTACCGAGCAAAGGCAAAAAGACAATAAGTAGATATATAAGATCGAGTCTCTTAAAAAAATCAGACAATGTTCAAGCGGCCTGTCATTGAGACAAAAACGTGTTTAGCATATAAGCACTTTTGACTTGATTTGCAGTGGTCAGTTACGCAAGACGGGAAGATAGTTTCCTTCTTCAGAGTCCTTTTATCCCAATATTAAGGATAATGTGTGGGCCTTTACTGAAAGAAGATGGTTGATCCCCTTGCCGACTCATTCCATCCTCCCCCCGGTGGGTCATCCTCTTATTCACTCTCGCGAGCAAAGAAGAAGAGAGACAACATTCAAGCCAGCAATGGACTGAGGTATGAGACGATAAAGGTAAAGAGAAGGGGCCGTCGTTGGTGCATAACAGATCTTTCCTATCTCGGATCTTTGTCGGTGCATAAGCGAGGCTTCGCGGTCGAAGTACCACATAAGCAATAAAGCCAATAGACCTTGAATAGCCTGTACGAAATAACTTGTGAAGAGGATTTACTAGAGTCTAAAAATCTTGTACGCAAGTTGGCACAGCGCTTTCAATCAATCTCGCTCATCTGGTATGCCTGGTCAAATCAGCGATCATGCCCCCCTTATTCTAGCGGAGGAACAGCTTCATCAGATTCATTCCCTTGCTAATCCGCCTTCAAGCCTTGTTCCTTCTTCCGCTTCATCTATCGTAAAATTCTATATGCCACAAATAGAAGTAGAAAGAAATCCTAGCAGTCATTGAGATTGAATCCAGAGGAAATCGCAATCCAATTACCGTGAGGTTAAATTAACAGAGTCAGTTTAACTAAATGGTCAAAATCAGAATAAAGGAAGGTAACGAAATACTTCATTAACAAGGCCCGTTTAATTAACAATTTGAGCATTCTTTGCTCACCAGCTTTTTTCTGCGCCCCTTCACTCACTTCTGAATGACTCCTTTAGCACTCTCTTTTGGCTGATTACTTCATTGAAATAGAAAGTACATCTCTAACTCCTGGCTAACGCAAATTATTCAAAAACTACTACTTATTGGGTTGGGCAACCGACACGTGAAATCGATGCCGGGCTACACTTCCTTCAATTAATTGTTTAGGTTTACTTTGGCGGAGCATTCAATCCAGGTGTGGGAATCATTCCGACTTCATGTATTTGCCCTGCCCTAGCCTGTTGGGAATGTAGGTGTCCAAGAATGAAAGCTCGGCAACAGAGCAAACTAGAAGAAGTATGTACCTCATGAAGCAAGGACTAGCCAGAGCTCTTAGTATGGCCACTTTTGCAGGATGAATCCGTTCACTGCCTGCTTCTCTATCGCATTGGACCTAGAAAGAGTGCAAACAGGAAGCATAGATCCTTGAGAAATAGAGGAGCTATGAGTGCTGTCCACAACCTCTAATGTTCCAAAAGAGATAATCCGTCACTCGCTCCAGAGACCTCAGTACCGTGCTAACTCCAAGAATTTCCTTATTTACTACATAAAGCATCAGCTGCTAGATAGAAAGCAAAAGCATTTATTTATAGCTGACAGTTAGCTTTCGCTTGATTTCTTTCTTATCAAATTACATTTTGTTGATTGTATTTTGGGTCGGTGTAAATAAAGGGTGTGCTCCAAACTACAGTGGGAAAGGCCGAGTATACACCAACCATACTTTGGAGTGAGAAGGAGATCCTAACTAACAAAATAAGGCATCTGATACTATGCTGAAAAGTCCCGTTTGGTCACTTTTCAAAAGAAGGATGCGCCGCTATTTTATCATCATCTGGCACTGCTTGACTTGCTTTCACTACTTTTAGCTTGAACGTGGCACTAAAGCCTCCATGTCAACTAAAGAAAATAGTTCAAGATAGTAGAGCACAGAGGGAATTACCAACATGGGTTCAGCATTTCATTTAGTGAATGCGGAGATAAAAGCAGTTGCTTGTGATGTGCAATTGGACC
>CM077672.1:91972536-92300036 GCA_039707655.1 Elymus sibiricus | reverse complement strand
ACCCAGAGGCAGAGAAGTGGGAAACCGCGGATGAAAAGAATACCGAGGTCTTTGATAGCAAACTTCTGCGCGAGCTTTCTAACTAAAAGGAATCTCTTATTCATATGGCATAAAATGGAAAAACTTGATGGAGATTTCTTCTCAATTTCCATGGTACAGTCCCTTTGCATGCTACTGTTCCATTACTTACTACCCGAATTTGCTATATACAAAATTCTGACATCTACGGTACTTGTCTTCTACTTCTGGTGGAAGCAATTCCAAAGGTGAAGATAATACTGAGCCAAATAGTAATGAGGGCAATGCAAAATCTAGCAAAGGTAAGAAGGGTCAAGGAAGAATAGCAGTGACTTACAAAAGGAAAGCACCGAATAAAAGGAAGGAGATCCGTCTTGATTTTTTTCATGTGGTCCATGCGTTTGCTGATTGATAACTGTCTAATCCTAAGATGGTTTTGTGGCACGTTACAAACATACATATACAGTCAAAATATAGTTGTGTTGAGTTAGGTTGAAGAATTTTATCATATTTTTAAAATGAGATATAGTGCTTTCTTTGTTCGGTAGGAGATTTTGCACTTTCATATTCTAGTTCCTCATTTGAGCGTTCTTTTGCTCTGTTGGTGGGGCATAAACTCATAAATAGTTTTTGTTTTTTATTTAAATAATAGTAAAAGTATGCATTCAAGTAGTAGCTTTTTATAAATAGTCGAGTAAAGTCGAGTAGGGCTGGCAACAAGGACTAGTAAGATACGGGCTAGTTTGTTTTTTTAGGGGAAGGCTTTATGCAAGATATGCACGTGAGTAGGTCAGTATATGCGTATTTGCCAATAGAGGAAAACACGTAGTAAGTAGGCTTGCTTTTTCGTAGGGATAGGTAGCTTGATAAGGGATGCCTGGGATAGCACATAGGAAAAGTATAGAAGGAAAGGCCGCGGGAAAGTAGCCATGGTCAAGGTAAACAAGTACTAGGTCTTTTCTTTCCGAAGCAAGTCAAGGACAACTAGGTCAGTCTGGGGGGGCAATTCTCTAGATCGATACTTCTCTTCCACAGACTAAACCAATTAATAAACAATTTACAGAGTATTCTTGCAGTCCTCTCTGGTATGCATCTCTCCTATCGAAACTATAATATAACCTTAATGGAAGGGCTCCGGTTCTGCCTTGCCAAACCGACAAATCAAGAAATTGTAGATGAATTCATCGGGCTTAACGTGTGATTTCGTTATAAGTGAACAGGCGGGGACGAACTGGATTCGAACAAGATAAGAGCCGTGCGTTCCCTTCTTTCCAAGCGTCCCTTTTTTCGCAGTTCAAGAGGATGGTGAGGGCAACCTCTCTACATCTGCGGGCCGGTAGGCCAGCCAACTAACTCTTCAAGTGAAGAACTGATTACTCCACATCTATGAACCTATCATTCCCCGCCCTTGCCCATTATTTCTTTTTGTATGACGCTAGGACTTTGCCTCTTTTTTTGAGGCAAAATATGGAAGTAGAATCTCCTCTCTTTTAGAGGCATCTTCCAAATCCAATTTAAGATCCATGAGGTCTTTCAGAGAGCCGCTGCTCTTTCCATTAAATTCTAGGATCTCTTCGATCCTATGCGCAAAAGCAAGGTGTGAGCCCGCGACCCCTCGATCGCTCTGAGAGTCAATTGGCCCAAACCGGGTTATGAGCTCAACGAAAAAATAGGATTTTTTGAAATTGCCTGCAAAACCGCCTTGCGAGCGTTAGCGTCAGAGTCAGCGCCATCTCCCGATCGATATTTTTTGCGCATCTCCAATAGCGCCTTGGCCATATTTTCTTCTTCGTCTATTGGGGAAGAAGAAGAGGTGGAGTAGTAGGCAGATCTCATCCCTCCTGCGGACTTCCCCGTACTCAAAGTGACTCTGAGAGATTGCGTTTCTCTACTAATCGCATTCTGTTCAAGAATCACTGTTTTCATGATCGAATGACGAAATAGATATACGAACTATATAGGATCATTCGCTAGGATGGGATAAGTGATTCTTTTATAGGATTCCCATGGGATCGTAGAATCAACTAAAGATGGAATAGGTATTTGTGATCGATCAGCTTCCAGGATGACCGAGGACTTTCTATCTGCATTCAGAATAACCACACAATCAGGTTGTTGGGAAGAACCGACGACACGAGTTGGCGCAACAAAGAATCACTCCATTGTATGAGGTGCCTTAAGATTGTGCTAGCTGACAAAGAAAAAACAGAATATAATAGAGAAATATTGGTTCTGACTTGGACTCTAAATCCTTTGAGTGGTTCGATTCCACAACAGAACAAAGAATGAAATGAATGAATGAAAGACATGACCATGCCTCCAGTAGGAAGATCGAGGAACCGGTGCTGGCACTCCTGGTTCATGAGATCCTAACCGCAATGGGGAGATTAGATATTATTCTTTCGTAAGTCCATCCAATGGAGATAGGTTGAGCAGAAAGAAGGAGAAAACTAAAGAGAAAGATGGACAGTAGATTGACAGTATCCGAATCAAATAAGAAAAAAAACGTAGCTATTTCATCAAATCCCGATTGTGTGGGTGTGAAGTGGAAAAATCCCGTTCTGGCTGGCAGCGGGCATAGGACTGAAAATCCTCTTTCGCCGGGCCTTTTGGACTCGAAATCCAAACGGAGAGAGTGGTTTGAATCCACCTCAGAACGAACAATGAAAAAGGCGTCGAGCGGGTGCAAGCTCGAGGAGCTAGGAAGGATGGAAGAAAGCTTGACCATTTTTTCACTGAACTACTCGAACTTTTTGTTCGAAAAAGCGGAAATAGCTCAGTTCGAGAGAGGGTTGAGCTTCATCGGTTACTGTGCACCAAAGGATGAGGTTTCTTTCCCGTCCTACAAATTGAAACCGTTCTAGCTTGATACTGCGATATCATCAAATCATCCGACGCAGCATGGAAACCATTTCGGTGGCGGTAATGGCCTCCAGTAGTTTTCTATGGAACCATACCACTATGGTCATTTATATGATTAGACCGTGCCACTTCACTAGACTTTCCTGAACCATCCGTTTGATCCCCACGGTCGTGACACCACTTTCTAAACGAAAGTTTCCAAAATCCAATGCGGAACCAAGCAGTAAGAGAAATTCATCATGGTAATTATTAGTCGAAAACCAAAGTGGAACGGAGAGAACGGAGAGTCAGTTACTATGAAAAAATTGTTGAGGAATCATGTTGAAAGAACAACATTCTGTGTCATAAATATCGTATATAGAGATTTTTCATGTATCGACGCTTTTGATTCAATTATGAAAGTACGCTGTACTGGACTTGCACCCCTCGTTACGCAGAAGTGCAAGCACAGAAGTGGATGACCGGACCTTACCAACATACTCAAAAAAGTATTCTATACTGGGGTCTGTGCTCTTGACAAGCAGTGTTTCCAGTCTAGCTGTGTCAAATTGGGTGTGAAGTGTCCTTCTAGGTTTTGGCTGGTAGAGCAGAGGACTGAAAATCCTCTTTATTTCACGGATGGGACTCTAAATCCCAATTGCGCTAGCTCTGTGGTTCGATTCCACAACAGAACGAACAATGAATGAATGTGGGCGGTCAACCAGGTAAGCCTGTGCCCAGGAAAGAAAGGACTAGGGAGGGATTGAGAGAAGCTTTCAAAGTGGAAAATGAAAAAAAGCATATCGTTCTTAGAAATTGTGGATTTTGACTCAGTTAGAGCTATGGTTTAGCATCAAGAGGGAAGTTTTGTAAAAGCAACAGGAAGAATTCCTCAGATACCCGTGACCGTATATAACTTGGGTCATGTTATAAATGCTCTGGCTAAACCTATTGATGGGAGAGGCAAAATTGTAGCTTCTGAATCTCGCTTAATTGAATCTCCTGCTCCAAGTAGAATTTCCAGGCGTTCCGTATACGAACCTCTTCAAACAGGGATTATTGCTATCGATTCGATGATCCCTATAGGGCGTGGTCAGTGAGAGTTCATTATTGGGGACAGACAGACTGGCAAAACAGCAGTAGCCACAGATACAATTCTCAAGAAAAAAGGGAAAGATGTAAGAAGAACGAGAGCGAGCCTTCACGAAAGAAAATGCAAGTGAAAGAGAATTGTCAAAATTTCCTAAAAGCGGTGGTCATTCAATTCTCAATTAGGGAATGGTGTTATTTCATGCTATGGAGCTTCAAACCCACTCGGATCCTCGTATCCCAACCAAGTACTCGAGATAAGGCAAAATTTAGTAATTTCTACAACTGATTAGGTTTTCTGATTCAATATCATCCCTGCGAGAAAATCGATCAGACGTATCACGAGAAAAAGAGCGGAGCTGGGCTAGAAGGACTCTGGTTTCGCTTTACCTTACCCCGGCCCGGTAGCGATGCCTCTCACGCGGATGGGAGTTACTTTTCTTTATCACCGTAAGCATGACGAAATGGACCCGCATTCCCCTTTGCTTTTCTTTTGCAACTAAGCTTAAAAGAAACATAGTAGTCTTTCAAGCCATTAGAAAACTCATTAAGTGCTTTGTTGAGTGAATGCCTGTTGAGAAGCTTAGGTCATACATTTCTAGCTAATTAGAATACAACCATGAAGGTGGGGTTCGAATGCCATACAACTATTTATTCTGGTGAGTAGGATTGGAATGTAGTCCCTTTTTATTGGATCCGCCGCTCCGTTAAGTTAAATTCAAACTAGGTGTGGGTCTAGGTAGAGGAAGTCATAAATCAAGTATCAAGTATTGTTATAAATATCGTATATAATAGTTGCCAAACTCACAAGCATCACACACTTCGATCTACTTTATTGAATAACTTAGCTAGATAGAACCGACTCAAGCTTTTAAATGAAAGTAGGAATAATGGCATAATTTCTGTCTCAAGACCACTTGCAGCTACAGCCAATGCAGCACCTCCTTGATCAACATACCACACAGCCCATTACGCCTTGCTCCAGTCGCAGTATAAAGAGAGACTAGAACCTACCGGGGAGACCTCGGCAGAGTAGCTATCATTGTTGCAACAATTACACACAGAGTTCCGGAATTTTACATTTGTGAGAAGAAAGGGTATGTGTGTTTGAAAGGAGTGGTGCAAGAACGTATTCTGAGCCTCAGTCAACACAACTTGTTTCGCCTTTTCCGAACTTCTTATCAGTACCCTCCTTTATATAAACCACTCGTAGATATATACCTGCCTGTGGACTCAGATGAATACATCAATAGATAAGAAGGGAAATGCATCATCTAGAAAGGCTTACTGAGATTTAGGGACATTTGTTTGATGGATCGTACGCTTACTCACGACGACTTGGCTATTCAATAAAGGACGGAGTCAACGTGAGCCTTAGGGTCCAAAAATATTCCATTGGTGTCAGCTATTAGCGATTATTCAAAGTCGTAATGGTATAAATTATTGGTCAATTCCACTGATTTTTCTTTCCCGTTCCTTCACTGGCTATAGCGCCTTACCTCTTCTGTGACTTGTCCTGAGATGAGAAGTATCAAAAGTGTCGGGGTTTGGGTTTATGTCATGCTAGACTCACGTTTCTCGTTCTTACGCCGGGTCCGCGACCTTACAAGGATACACAAGCTGGTGAAGGTTTCAGAGAAGCAGCAAGCTATTCGGATTCAAGTTAGCTTTGAGCAGGCCTCGGGCGAGGAAATGCTTTGGCTGTGCCAGGAGATAGTCGGCTCAGGGGCTTTTGGGCGGAGCCAAAGTGGTCCACATACGTACCATTTCTATCATCACAAGATCCCCTTTTTCTGTGTGCATAGAGATAAAGCGTGCTCTTATATTTAGATAAGAGAGAGATTTTTCTCAGCGCTTCCCCTTATCGGCTTGATCTTCTTCTGCCCCTCGGTAGAGGGAGTCTACTTAGTGAACTGGCAGGACGCAGAGATCGATTGATCAATATGCATATCGAGCATCTATAGTTATTCTCTCTTCCCAAAAGATATCTCAAGTCGCTTCCAACGTTTTGATGAGTAAGGGAGGGTATTTTCAACAAGATAACTATGGACGACCATCTTCCAATTTCCAATCTATATCTTTCATTGGGTAAGTAAGGGGAATAAGCAAGAACGGTGGAAAGCTTAAGAAAGTGCTAGTTCCTTTGCTGCGAATGGGTAGAATTGGTATCCCCAAAAGGTTGTTCTCTTAAAACCTCTGGCAAGGGGGTGTGGAAGAGTTCAAGTCTATCCCTTTGGTTAAGCTACTGTTGTTATACATCTCTACTATTATGGGCCACCACTTACTTAAAGGAAGTCGAGTACACATCTCCTTCAACCTGAAGGGCGAGGACCTGCAACGACGTAACGTTTGAAAGAAAAGTAACCAGCATAGGAGAGTGATCAGAAAGCATACGACTCGAGGGAGGGTTGGCTAATCAAATTAGAATGAAGATTCCGCTCTATATGATAAACGTTGGTTGACTTTGATATGAAGTGTTGATTGTGTTTTCTATTCGTTCAGACCCCGATAGTGCTTCTCATTGTGACTGAAGGAAGGTTCATTCTGTGCAAGATATATGCTAGTTTACAAGCATGAGACCCTCCTTTCGGGCCGGTCGTGTCATACCATACAGATGAAATGAATGAAAGATATTCCTGTTGTTTCTGTGCCTATTAGTACTTCGCTCTGACCACATCAGGAGGAGTAGTTTGTTTTTCTTTTGTAAAGCGAGCCCAAGGAAATATATAGGAGAACATAGCTTGTTTTGTAGTAAGTAAATTCAAAGGCTCAAATCGTCTATATCAATGCAAGTATAGCTGGATGGAGTGACTCGTGCTTTCAAACCATAAACTAATGCCGCCTCTCGGGAGCGCGTGTTACTATTCCATTCTCTTTCTATTGCTACAAATTGACAACAAAAAACATCCCTCGGAATTCCTGTTCGATAGGAAAAAATCGCTCTTCAACCAGAAATAGCAAGCAACATGTTTTTCTTCTCTCTTCCGGGCACACACCCTATCGGCTGACGCCACTGACAAACACCCTAAAGGGGAACGCAACACTTCCTATAATAGAAAAAGCAATATCTGAAATCTTTAAGCAACTAAAAAAGACGTATACTAAAAGATATGTGTTGAAAAGGGATGGTCAATAACAAGATGAACCCAATGCCCAATCTTCCGAATAGTATTCCTTAACTCTTGAATTGATATACTTGTTCATGGCATCTATTCTCTATCTTCACTTTTCACCTTCTCATCCTTAACCTCAGTGATCTGTTCCTCCTAGACATCCTTCTGCGTACAAAAATAGAAGAAGAAGCACGGGCATAAATCAATAGAATAGTTTAGTTTCAGAAGTATTTTTTGATTGGTATATCAATCATGGTTTATAGGGAAATAGTTAGAATAGGAAAGCTCTGTTAGTTACTAATGTTTGGGTTTTTGTTTACGGCAATAGTAGGTTTCTTGCTTGTCATATTTAGAATATAAGCATCAGTTACATTTGACATCCAGCCTTTTTATAGAAGAGAAAGGAAGGTTAAGGGCAAGGGCGCGGCATAATATATAAGAAAAAACTTTATCTTTGAGGGGAAATTTTTCCAACTAGACCGATAAATGAGAAAAAGTACCAGTCGTACCAAGAACCAAAGGCGCCAGCTTTCATTGATATATATACCGTATCTTTTAGCTGAAAAATCTATGGATAAGAACCGGCTCTGGGAGGAGGGGTGGCGCGACAGAGCAATGAAAAGCTGGGATCTTTCCTTATCTTTGGTCGTGACACCTTTTCCTTTTGTATGAGAAAGCGCTACAAAACATCCTTCTCGCGGGTTATCTTCTACTCAAGCAAGCTCTCTCCTATTCTTCATCCACCAACTAGCAGGAACGTAGGAGCACAAGAGGGTCATCATCTTCTGAAATGATTGGCTTTCGATCTGCTTTCCAAGAGGTGGTTTCTGACATGACCAGAAAGAGTGGAATTCTTTTTAGGATTGGCATGTCAAGTTGCTTTCTCGGACCCTAACATAAACCACCTTATCCTCACTCAGATTGTTCTGTTGGACTGAGCAGAAGCACGGCCTCTATCTGACGTTTTCTCTATCCCTTCTAATCTCTCAATGGCATTTCCATCTCTCGATTCAATCAATCAAGTAAGTCTGGATGACACTTGTCTGTATTTAGTGTTTCCCCGGCTATTCAGCCATTACTTGCATCTCAGCCCCTGTCATGATGAACCCTGCAATATATTGGTGATGAGTATATAAAGCAGCTTGAGTAGTAAAGTCTTGCGCTATGAATGCATAAGGAGGTAAAGAGTACATATGTTGAGCTACTAAGGAAGTAATAACCCCTAAAGAAGCTAGAGCAAGACCTAACTGAAAATGAATCGAATTGTTGATTGTGTCATAAAGGCCCTTATGCCCACGCCCTAATCGACCTCTCGGAGGAGTATGCGCTTCTAAAAGATCTTTAATACTGTGCCCAATTCCGAAGTTAGTTCGATACATGTGACCGGCAATGAGAAAAATAAATGCAAAAGCTAAATGATGGTGAGCCATATCGGTCAGCCACAAACTTTGTGTTTGTGGATGGAATCCCCCAAGAAGAGTTAGAATGGCAGTTCCCACTCCTTGCGCGGTACCAAATAAATGATTACTCGAATCAGTGTTTTGGGCATAAAGATTCCACTGACCCGTCAAAAGTGGTCCCAACCCCTGGGGATAGGGTAATACATCTAAGAAATTATTCCATCGAACGAACTCCCCCTGGATGCGGGAATAGCAGCATGAACTAAATGTCCTATCCAAGCCAAAGAACTTACCCCGAAAAGTCCTGACAAATGATGATTGAGACGAGATTCCGCGTTTTTGAACCACGAAAGGCTTGGTTTCCATTTGGGTTGTAGATGTAACCAACCCGCTATTAAGGACAGCGTAGAAAGAAATAATAGAAAAAGAGCTCCAGTATAAAGATCCTCATTGGTGCGTAATCCTATTGTATACCACCACTGATAAACTCTAGAATAAGCAGTATTCACTGGACCAGCAGCACCTCCTCGAGTAAAGGCTTCCACAGCGGGTTGACCAAAATGAGGATCCCAAATCACATGAGCAATAGGTCTTACGTGTAAAGGATCATGTATCCATGCTTCAAAATTTCCTTGCCAAGCTACATGAAACAGATTTCCGGACGTCCATAGAAAGATTATTACTAATTGCCCAAAGTGAGAAGCAAAAATGTTCTGATAAAGACGTTCTTCAGTAATATCATCATGACTTTCAAAATCATGTGCGGTAGCAATACCAAACCAAATACGACGAGTAGTGGGGTCCTGAGCTAAGCCTTGGCTAAACCTGGGAAATCTTAATTCCATAATTCCTTTCAAATCCTCCTAGCCACTATCCTACTGCAATAATTCTCGCTAAGAAGAATGCCCATGTCGTGGCAATTCCACCCAGAAGGTAATGGGTTACTCCTACAGCACGTCCTTGTATAATGCTCAAGGCTCTAGGCTGAGTAGCAGGAGCAACTTTTAATTTGTTATGAGCCCAAACGATAGATTCAATGAGTTCTTGCCAATAACCATGGCTGCTGAATAAAAACATTAAACTGAAGGCCCAGACAAAATGAGCACCTAAGAAAAAAAGACCATATGCAGATAATGAAGAACCATAAGACTGAATGACTTGCGATGCCTGTGCCCATAAGAAATCTCGAAGCCACCCATTAATCATAATGGAACTCTGTGCAAAGTTTCCCCCTGTAATATGAGTTACCACCCCTTGATCACTTATAGTACCCCAAACATCCGACCGCATTTTCCAACTGAAATGGAAAATGACTACCGAAATTGCATTGTACATCCAGAATAAACCTAAGAAAACATGATCCCAGGCGGATACTTGACATGTTCCCCCTCGGCCAGGCCCATCGCAAGGAAAGCGAAAACCTAGATTTGCTTTATCGGGTATCAAATGGGAACTCCGAGCAAATAAAACACCTTTCAAAAGTATTAATACAGTCACATGTATGGTAAATGCATGAATGTGATGGACTAAAAAATCCGCGGTTCCTAATGGAATAGGTAACAAAGCCACTTTGCCACCTACTGCTACTAACTCGCCGCCTCCCCACGTTAAGCTAGTACTTGTTGTTGCACCAGGAGCTGTTACGCCAGGCGTAGTAGCATGGATATTTTTTACCCATTGAGCAAAGATAGGTTGTAATTGCATGGCAGTATCCGAAAACATATCTTGTGGACGGCCTAAAGCACTCATGGTATCATTATGAATGTACAAGCCAAAACTGTGAAAACCTAGAAATATACATACCCAGTTAAGGTGGGATATGATTGCATCGCGGTGTCTAAGGACGCGATCTAATAGATCGTTGTATCAAGTAGTTGGATCATAGTCTCTTACCATAAAAATTGCTGCATGTGCAGCAGCACCGACTATTAGAAATCCGCCAATCCACATGTGGTGTGTGAACAAGGAAAGTTGTGTACCATAGTCAGTAGCTAGGTATGGGTAGGGAGGCATAGAATACATATGATGAGCTACAACAATGGTTGTAGAGCCTAGCATAGCTAGGTTAAGAGATAATTGAGCATGCCATGACGTTGTTAAGATTTCATAAAGACCCTTATGGCCTTGTCCTGTAAATGGGCCCTTGTGAGCCTCCAAAATATCTTTAAGTCCATGGCCAATACCCCAGTTGGTCCTATACATATGACCTGCGATTAGGAAAAGAATAGCAATAGCTAAATGATGGTGCGCAATATCCTGTCAGCCAGAGACCACCGGTTACTGGATCTAGTCCTCCGCGAAAAGTCAGAAATTCTGCGTATTTGGACCAATTTAAAGTGAAAAAGGGGTTGCTCCTTCGGCAAAACTAGGATAAAGTTGAGCCAAAAGGTCCCGATTCAAGATAAATTCATGAGGAAGTGGTATCTCTTTAGGATCCACCCCAGCATCAAGAAATTGGTTAACTGGTAAAGATACATGAATTTGGTGCCCCGCCCAAGAAAGATACCCAAGTCCTAATAATCTCGCTAAGTGGTGATTCAACATGGATTCTACATCTTGGAAGCAGGCCAATTTGGGAGCGGCTTTGTGATAATAGAACCAATTTTGTTTAGTTCAGTGCGTACCCGGGACGACCTAATAGAAATTCCCTTCAGCTCGGAGGAGAGCGGTGCCACCCCAACCACAGGCCCTCTCTTGGATCCGGCAGATGGAGGGAAACCTTCCAAAAGGTAGTCTTGTTCCCTAGCTGAAACAGATGCAAAGCGGGACCAAGATTTCTGGTCTGATTGGCATTCAAGTCTGCCTTCCATTGCTTGAAACGGCCTAGCACCGTAAGTAGCAATTGGCTATATCCAAACTCAAACGTCGTATTTTATCTAAGCACAGGAGTCGTAATAAGGAAAGAAGACATAAGAATGGGAAGTATCCGCTAGTTATAACGTAGTATAAAGAGAGCTATTTCATGGATCTTGGTCACAATAAAAAGAATCCAATAATGATCTATCGACTAAATGAGTTTATTATATAATCCCGTATCTTCAAGGTTGTTAAGATGATTTAGTAGATGTGTCGGTATCGTTTTCATCTGCCGTTTGGAGTGACTGCTTTGCTAATCTCTCCTTTTATCCTTCTTTTCGGAGACAAGCACATATTACCGTAACCTAGTGATTAATATATCCTGTTGGTACTACTTCGTCGAGCAATCAATCCTTTTTCCATTCTTGTTCTGAGGTTGTCAGCTTCCTCCGATGGCACCACTTGTACTCTCTGTCGGAATCTGTAGACATAGCTTCTGGGCGTCTTTAAAAACTGATCGACATAGTTGTCACACACAAACCTGTGCGATGGCTTTGGAGTAAAAGAATCTCCTGCCCGGTCACACACATCATCTCGAGCGCGGAATCTACTACTCTAACAGGATACTCGGCTCGGGTAAATCATGCTTTTGTTATGCGAGGAAAGTGAAAGGAAAGAGGGAAAGGGAGACACTGGGCAATCCGGAATCGATGAAATCACTGTTTTTTCGCCTTGTAATATGTCCGGTTACATTCCAAAGATGAATCAGACCAGGAGATAGATAAGCGCTATGGCGGACACATGGAATAAGAATATGAAAAATAATGATCAACTTTATGGATCCATAGGTAGATTCACTTGTGAAGCTATGGGATGGGACAAGATTCAAAAGTACCAAAAGTAAGTTAAGTGGGACGCTGAGTTCATTGCTGTGATCGAGGGTCCAAAGGCAGCCAATTTGATGACCGCGTAGGAATGGGTTCCGAATGCTCACAATAATGTTGTTGGAAATGGCCAAAGGCTCCTAAATTGATACCTAATAACAGCTTAGCAGCTCCTTTGATTTACTAAAGAGCCAAGTTCGGACAAGCAACTCGGAAGGAGGAATGTGTAGAGATGCATATGCCTAAGAGAGATAAGCGGAGGACGTATGAGAGCCGAGAGGATATCGGTAAACGACGGAGTTGAAGGAGTTGTTTTTGAATTCGGCATGGCATATTTCATTTTTTTAATGAGAATGTCGTCTCCTTGCTTACCCGTCTGGCCAATGGAAGGAATTAATTACCTTGGTCAGTCAGCGAAAGAAAGAATCTCACCAGTTCATCATCCCAATCCTTCCTATTAGTTTCATTAATTAATTCAGCCCCAGAGTGTTGGCAATCAAGGGCCAAGAAAGAATCCCAAGTCTATCCTATCTCACCACGGTCGAAAGCACAATCCCTTTCTCTTCCTATACCGAAATCGTCGTTTCATTCCTCCGCAACTTCTATCGCGGACATGATCCAATCTACCTTGCAAGACAGATTAAGATATAACTTAAGGCTTTCCCAAGCTGGCGCATAACCTCTGGTAGAGGCATTCACCCAGAGACAGAGAAGTGGGAAACCGCGGATGAAAAGAATACCGAGGTCTTTGATAGCAAACTTCTACACGAGCTTTCTAACTAAAAGGAATCTCTTATTCATATGGCATAAAATGGAAAAACTTGATGGAGATTTCTTCTCAATTTCCATGGTACAGTCCCTTTGCATGCTACAGTTCCATTACTTACTACCTGAATTTGCTATATACGAAATTCTGACATCTACGATACTTGTCGTCTACTTCTGGTGGAAGCAATTCCAAAGGTGAAGATAATACTGAGCCGAATAGTAATGAGGGGAATGCAAAATCTAGCAAAGGAAAGAAGGGTCAAGGAAGAATAGCAGTGACTTATAAAAGGAAAGCACCGAATAAAAGGAAGGAGATCCGTCTTGATTTTTTGCATGTGGTCAATGTGTTTGCTGATTGATAACTGTCTAATCTTAAGATGGTTTTGTGGCACGTTACAAACATACATATACAGTCGAAATATAGTTGTGTTGAGTTAGGTTGAAGAATTTTTACCATATTTTTAAAATGAGATATAGTGCTTTCTTTGTTCGGTAGGAGATTTTAAACTTCATATTCTAGTTCCTCATTTGAGCGTTCTTTTGCTCTATTGGTGGGGCATAAAATCATAAATAGTTTTTGTTTTTTCTTTAAATAATAGTAAAAGTATGCATTCAAGTAGTAGCTTTTTCTAAATACTCGAGTAAAGTCGAGTAGGGCTGGCAACAAGGACTAGGAAGATACGGGCTAGTTTGTTTTTTTAGGGGAAGGCTTTATGCAAGATATGCACGTGAGTAGGTCAGTATATACGTATTTGCCAATAGAGGAAAACACATAGTAAGTAGGCTTGCTTTTTCGTAGGGATACGTAGCTTGACAAGGGATGCCTAGGATAGCACATAGGAAAAGTATAGAAGGAAAGGCGGCGGGAAAGTAGCCATGGTCAAGGTAAACAAGTACTAGGTCTTTTCTTTCCGAAGCAAGTCAAGGACAACTAGGTCAGTCTGGGGGGCAATCCTCTAGATCGATACTTCTCTTCCACAGACTAAACCAACTAATAAACAATTTACAGAGTATTCTTGCATTCCTATCTGGTCTGCATCTCTCCTATCGAAACTATAATATAACCTTAATGGAAGGGCCCCGGTTCTGCCTTGCCAAACCGACAGATCAAGAAATTGTAGATGAATTCATCGGGCTTAACGTGTGATTTCGTTATAAGTGAACAGGCGGGGACGAACTGGATTCAAACAAGATAAGAGCCGTGCGTTCCCTTCTTTCCAAGCGTCCCTTTTTTCGCAGTTCAAGATGATGGTGGGGGCAACCTCTCTACATCTGCGGGCCGGTAGGCCAGCCAACTAACTCTTCAAATGAAGAACTGATTACTCAACATCTATGAACCTATCATTCCCCGCCCTTGCCCATTATTTCTTTTTGTATCACGCTAGGACTTTGCCTCTTTTTTTGAGGCAAAATATGGAAGTAGAATCTCCTCTCTTTTAGAGGCGTTTTCCAAATCCAATTTAAGATCCATGAGGTCTTTCAGAGAGCCGCTGCTCTTTCCATTAAATTCTATGATCTCTTCGATCCTATGCGCAAAAGCAAGGTGTGAGCCCGCGACCCCTCGATCGCTCTCAGAGTCAATCGGCCCAAACCGGGTTATGAGCTCAACGAAAAAATAGGAGTTTTTGAAATTGCCTGCAAAACCGCCTTGCGAGCGTTAGCATCAGCGCCATCTCTCCCGATGGATATTTTTTGCGCATCTCCAATAGCGCCTTGACCCTATTTTCTTCTTCGTCTATTGGGGAGGAAGAAGAGGTGGAGTAGTAGGCGGATCTCATCCCTCCTGCGGACTTCCCCGTACTCAAAGTGACTCTGAGAGATTGCGTTTCTCTACTAATCGCATTCTGTTCAAGAATCATTGTTTTCATGATCGAATGACGAAATAGATATACGAACTATATAGGATCATTTATTGGGATGGGATAAGTGATTCTTTTATAGGATTCTCATGGGATCGTAGAATCAACTAAGGATGGAATAGGTATTTGTGATCGATCAGCTTCCATTATGACCGAAGACTTTCTATCTGCATTCAGAATAACCACACAATCAGGTTGTTGCGAAGAACCGACGACACGAGTTGGCGCAACAAAGAATCACTCCATTGTATGAGGTGCCTTAAGATTGTGCTAGCTGACAAAGAAAAAACAGAATATAACAGAGAAATATTGGTTCTGACTTGGACTCTAAATCCTTTGAGTGGTTCGATTCCACAACAGAACAAAGAATGAAATGAATGAATGAAAGCCATGACCATGCCACCAGTAGGAAGATCGAACCGGTGCTGGCACTCCTGGTTCATGGGATCCTAACCGCGATGGGGAGATTAGATATTATTCTTTCGTAAGTCCATCCAATGGAGATAGGTTGAGGAGAAAGAAGGAGAAAACTAAAGAGAAAGATGGACAGTAGATTGACAGTATCCGAATCAAATAAGAAAAAAAAACGTAGCTATTTCATCAAATCCCGATTGTGTGGGTGTGAAGTGGAAAAATCCCGTTCTGGCTGGCAGCGGGCATAGGACTGAAAATCCTCTTTCGCCGGGCCTTTTGGACTCGAAATCCAAACGGAGAGAGTGGTTCGAATCCACCTCAGAATGAACAATGAAAAAGGCGTCTAGCGGGTGCAAGCTCGAGGAGCTAGGAAGGATGGAAGAAAGCTTGACCGTTTTTTCACTGAACTACTCGAACTTTTTGTTCGAAAAAGCGGAAATAACTCAGTTCGAGAGAGGGTTGAGCTTCATCGGTTAGTGTGCACCAAAGGATGAGGTTTCTTTCCCGTCCTACAAATTGAAACCGTTCTAGCTTGATACTGCGATATCGTCAAATCATCCAACGGAGCATGGAAACCATTTCGGTGGCGGTAATGGCCTCTAGTAGTTTTCTATGGAACCATACCACTGTGGTCATCTATATGATTAGACCGTGCCGCTTCACTAGACTTTCCTGAACCATCCATTTGATCCCCACGGTCGTGACACCACTTTCTAAACAAAAGTTTCCAAAATCCAATGCGGAACCAAGCAGTAAGCGAAATTCATCATGGTAATTATTAGTCGAAAACCAAAGTGGAACAGAGAGAGCGGAGAGTTAGTTACAATGAAAAAATTGTTGAGGAATCATGTTGAAAGAACAACATTCTGTGTCATAAATATCGTATATAGAGATTTTTCATGTATCGACGCTTTTGATTCAATTATGAAAGTAGGCTGTACTGGACTTGCACCCCTAGTTACGCAGAACTGCAAGCATAGAAGCGGATGACCGGACCATACCAACATACTCAAAAAAGTATTCTATACTAGGGTCTGTGCTCTTGACAAGCAGTGTTTCCAGTCTAGCTGTGTCAAATTGGGTGTCAAGTGTCCTTCTAGGTTCTGGCTGGTAGAGCAGAGGACTGAAAATCCTCTTTAGTTTTACGCATGGGACTCTAAATCCCAATTGTGCTAGCTCTGTGGTTTGATTCCACAACAAAACGACTAGGGAGGGATTGAGAGAAGCTTTCACAGTGGAAAATGAAAAAAAAGCATATCGTTCTTAGAAATTGTGGAATTTGACTCAGTTAGAGCTATGGTTTAGCATCAAGAGGGATGTTTTGTAAAAGCAACAGGAAGAATTGCTCAGATACCCGTGAGGGTATATAACTTGGGTCGTGTTATAAATGCTCTGGCTAAACCTATTGATGGGAGAGGCAAAATTGTAGCTTCTGAATCTCGCTTAATTGAATCTCCTGCTCCAAGTAGAATTTCCAGGCGTTCCGTATACGAACCTCTTTAAACAGGGCTTATTGCTATCGATTCGATGATCCCTATAGGGCGCGGTCAGTGAGAGTTCATTATTGGGGACAGACAGACTGGTAAAACAGTAGTAGCCACAGATACAATTCTCAATAAAAAAGGGAAAGATGTAAGAAGAACGAGAGCGAGCCTTCACGAAAGAAAATGCAAGTGAAATAGAATTGTCAAAATTTCCTAAAAGCGGTGGTCATTCAATTCTCAATTAGGGAATGGTGTTATTTCATGCTATGGAGCTTCAAACCCACACGGATCCTCGTATCCCAACCAAGTACTCGAGATAAGGAAAAATTTAGTAATTTCTACAACTGATTAGGTTTTCTGATTCAATATCATCCCTGCGAGAAAATCGATCAGACGTATCACAAGAAAAAGAGCAGAGCTGGTTTAGAAGGACTCTGGTTTCGCTTTACCTTACCCCCGGCCCGGTAGCGATGCCTCTCACGCGGATGGGAGTTACTTTTCTTTATCACCATAAGCGTTACGAAATGGACCCGCATTCCCCTTTGCTTTTCTTTTGCAACTAAGCTTAATAGAAACATAGTAGTCTTTCAAGCCATTAGAAAACTCATTAAGTGCTCTGTTGAGTGAATGCCTGTTGAGAAGCTTAGGTCATACATTTCCAGCTAATTAGAATACAACCATGAAGGTGGGGTTCGAATGCCATACAACTATTTATTCTGGTGAGTAGGATTGGAATGTAGTCCCATTTTATTGGATCCGCCGGTCCGTTAAGTTAAATTCAAAGTAGGTCTGGGTCTAGGTAGAGGAAGTCATAAATCAAGTATCAAGTATTGTTATAAATATCGTATATAATAATTGCCAAACTCACAAGCATCACACACTTCGATCTACTTTATTGAATAACTTAGCTAGATAGAACCGACTCAAGCTTTTAAATGAAAGAAGCAATAATGGCATAATTTCTGTCTCAAGACCTCTTGCAGCTACAGCCAATGCAGCACCTCCTTGATCAACATACCACACAGCCCATTACGCCTTGCTCCAGTCGCAGTATAAAGAGAGACTAGAACCTACCGGGGAGCCCTCGGCAGAGTCCCTATCGTTGTTGCAACAATTACACACAGAGTTCCGGAATTTCACATTTGTGAGAAGAAAGGGTATGTGTCTTTGAAAGGAGTGGTGCAAGAACGTATTCTGAGCCTCAGTCAACACAACTTGTTTCGCCTTTTCTGAACTTCTTATCAGTACCCTCCTTTATATAAACCACTCGTAGATATATACCTGCCTGTGGCCTCAGATGAATACATCGATAGATAAGAAGGGAAATGCATCATCTAGAAAGGCTTACTGAGGTTTAGGGATGTTTGTGTGATGGATCGTACGCTTACTCACGATGACTTGGCTATTCAATAAAGGACGGAGTCAACGTGAGCCTTAGGGTCCAAAAATATTCCATTGGTGTCAGCTATTAGCGATTATTCAAAGTCGTAATGGTATAAATTATTGGTCAACTCCACCGATTCTTCTTTCCCGTTCCTTCACTGGCTATAGCACCTTACCTCTTCTGTGACTTGTCCTGAGATGAGAAGTATCTAAAGTGTCGGGGTTTGGGTTTATATCATGCTAGACTCACATTTCTCGTTCTTACGCCGGGTCCGTGACCTTACAAGGATACACAAGCTGGTGAAGGTTTCAGAGAAGCAGCAAGCTGTTCGGATTCAAGTTAGCTTTGAGCAGGCCTCGGGCGAGGAAATGCTTTGGCTGTGCCAGGAGATAGTCGGCTCAGGGGCTTTTGGGCGGAGCCAAAGTGGTCCACATACGTACCATTTCCATCATCACAAGATCCCCTTTTTCTGTGTGCATAGAGATAAAGCGTGCTCTTATATTTAGATAAGAGAGAGATTTTTCTCAGGGCTTCCCCTTATCGGCTTGATCTTCTTCTGCCCCTCGGTAGAGGGAGTCTACTTAGCGAACTGGTAGGACGCGGAGATCGTTTGATCAATATGCATATCGAGCATCTATAGTTATTCTCTCTTCCCAAAAGATATCTCAAGTCGCTTCCAACGTTTTGATGAGTAAGGGAGGGTATTTTCAACAAGATAACTATGGACGACCATCTTCCAATTACCAATCTATATCTTTCATTGGGTAAGTAAGGGGAATAAGCAAGAACGGTGGAAAGCTTAAGAAAGTGCTAGTTCCTTTGCTGCGAATGGGTGGAATTGGTATCCCCAAAAGGTTGTTCTCTTAAAACCTCTGGCAAGGGGGTGTGGAAGAGTTCAAGTCTATCCCTTTGGTTAAGCTACTATTGTTATACATCTCTACTATTATGGGCCACCACTTACTTAAAGGAAGTCGAGTACACATCTCCTTCAACCTGAAGGGCGAGGACCTGCAACGACGTAACGTTTGAAAGAAAAGTAACTAGCATAGGAGAGTGATCAGAAAGCATACGACTCGAGGGAGGGTTGGCTAATCAAATTAGAATGAAGATTCCGCTCTATATGATAAACGTTGGTTGACTTTGATATGAAGTGTTGATTGTGTTTTCTATTCGTTCAGACCCCGATAGTGCTTCTCGTTGTGACTGAAGGAAGGTTCATTCTGTGCAAGATATATGCTAGTTTACAAGCATGAGACCCTCCTTTCGGGCCGGTAGACAGAGGCCTCAGTTCCAACAAAATGGGGAGCAAAAAGAGGTCGTGTCATACCATACAGATGAAATGAATGAAAGATATTCCTGCCGTTTCTGTGCCTATTAGTACTTCGCTCTGACCACATCAAGAGGAGTAGTTTGCTTTTCTTTTGTAATCGAGCCCAAGGAAATATATAGGAGAACATAGCTTGTTTTGTAGTAAGTAAATTCAAAGGCTCAAATCGTCTATATCAATGCAAGTATAGCTGGACGGAGTGACTCGTGCTTTCGAACCATAAACTAATGCCGCCTCTCGGGAGCGCGTGTTACTATTCCATTCTCTTTCTATTGCTACAAATCGACAACAAAAAACATCCCTCGGAATTCATGTTCGATAGGGAAAAATCGCTCTCCAACCAAAAATAGCAAGCAACATGTTTTTCTTCTCTCCTCCGGGCACACACCCTATCGGGTGACGCCACTTTCAAACACCCTAAAGGGGAACGCAACACTTCCTATAACAGAAAAAGCAATATCTGAAATCTTTAAGCAACTAAAAAAGACGTATACTAAAAGATATGTGTTGAAAAGGGATGGTCAATAACAAGATGAACCCAATGCCCAATCTTCCCAATAGTATTCCTTAACTCTTGAATTGATACACTTGTTCATGGCATCTATTCTCTATCTTCACTTTTCACCTTCTCATCCTTAACCTCAGTGATCTGTTCCTCCTAGACATCCTTCTGCGTACAAAAACAGAAGAAGAAGCACGG
Source organism: Elymus sibiricus (assembly GCA_039707655.1). NCBI lineage: Eukaryota > Viridiplantae > Streptophyta > Magnoliopsida > Poales > Poaceae > Elymus > Elymus sibiricus. The sequence continues at coordinate 92,279,959 of CM077672.1, read as the reverse complement.
GCATAAATCAATAGAATAGTTTAGTTTCAGAAGTATTTTTTGATTGGTATATCAATCATGGTTTATAGGGAAATAGTTAGAATAGGAAAGCTCTGTTAGTTACTAATGTTTGGGTTTTTGTTTACGGCAATAGTACGTTTCTTGCTTGTCATATTTCGAATATAAGCATCAGTTACATTTGACGTCTAGACTTTTTATAGAAGAGAAAGGAAGGTTAAGGGCAAGGGCGTAGCATAATATATAAGAAAAACTTTATCTTTGAGGGGAAATTTTTCCAACTACACCGATAAATGAGAAAAAGTACCAGTCGTACCAAGAACCAAAGGCACCAGCTTTCATTGATATATATACCGTATCTTTTAGCTGAAAAATCTATGGATAAGAACCGGCTCTGGGAGGAGGGGTGGCGCGACAGAGCAATGAAAAGCTGGGATCTTTCCTTATCTTTGGTCGTGACACCTTTTCCTTTTGTATGAGAAAGCGCTACAAAACATCCTTCTCGCGGGTTATCTTCTACTCAAGCAAGCTCTCTCCTATTCTTCATCCACCAACTAGCAAGAACGTAGGAGCACAAGAGGGTCATCATCTTCTGAAACGATTGGCTTTCGATCTGCTTTCCAAGAGGTGGTTTCTGACATGACCAGAAAGAGTGGAATTCTTGTTAGGATTGGCATGTCAAGTTGCTTTCTCGGACCCTAACATAAACCACCTTATCCTCACTCAGATTGTTCTTTTGGACTGATAGAAGCACGACTTCTATCTAACGTTTTCTCTATCCCTTCTAATCTATCAATGGCATTTCCATTTCTCGATTCAATCAATCAAGTAAGTCCGGATGACACTTGTCTTTATTTAGTGTTTCCCCGGCTATTCAGCCATTACTTGCATCTCAGGTTCTTTGTACCCTTTTTAGTGCCATGCACACTGAGGTTTCTGGCATGACCGAATCTTTTGAGAATACCGCTTATTACGTTAATTTCTTCATCTTGATGTACTCAATCCATTCAAATTCCATAATTCCAATGCCATAGTGCCGTTTTTGAGTTCCTTTTTAACAACGACGCAAGTGTATTTCAGCAGTGGATGTTCCCTTCTTTTGTTTTTTGATTTACATATTTTGGCTCGCTTTCGTCTTTTTTTTGCGGCTAACTAGTATAGAAAATCCAAGTGGACGTTGTTCTTAAACTCCATAAGGATTAGAAGGTGGTTCTACCTCGTTGGATGGCATTCGTAAGCAGCTATGATATTTCTTATCTTTGATTAAGCGAAGCGACCTGGGATCTTTCAAGGAATGAGATCTGGGTATATAGTGTTTAAGGATTTTATGACTGGCCTCCTTATGAGTCATTTTCTTTACAATGAAATTCCGTTAGCTCTGTTTCCTCGCTTCCTCTGGCAAAAAGAGGATAATAGGTACCCCACTGCTTGATCATTAAACCTGAAAGGGGATTTTTTTCTATTAAAATGGTATCCATCTATAAAAGGACAGAAGGAATATTTCCCTGGATTGACTAGTAGTGAAGATTATACATCATAGGTGCGCCCCTTGACCCGAGGAATTGATCGACAAATCATAGGCACCAACTGGACCAGGGCATCTAAATTCTTGTTAATATCTTCTTCGGCGACTGGCACCTGGTTATAAGTGGGCATCCAAGAGGCTCAATACAAGCTGCCGAATCTACCAGTAGGTCAGCTATCGGCATTGGATACTCGTCCTTTGGGGTGGCAAGATTCCTGTTTCTGAAGTCAACACATAACCGCTGACTTGCCATTCTTTTGAATCACTGGTTCAATATTTAGATATCCCCGGATGTTCAACTTCAAGGCTAGGGCTGAGATGCTCCATTAGTGAAAGACCAACAATCCAATCCAATAATCTTCTCGTTTCATCAATCCAAGTCAGAAGTGGCTTCGAATCAAGTCATTTTAGTTCATCCTTTTTCGATCGATGAGAAAGAAAAGAAATAAGGGATTCTGTGGCTCAAGTCTCTGAGCTTGATTGCACATAGGGTCAGAGAAATCTACGTTCTACTAAGGTGTACTGTGTGTAGGGCCCTGCTAAGTCTTAAAGACCAACTTGAGGACTCAAGCCAACCGCTGACTGACTTCTCGATGGCCCGATAAAAGCAATTAGAAAACAAATCTAAGTAGTTCCAAACACAGGGCTTTGTATGAAAGACAGAGGTATGTTCGTAAAGGTAGGCTAGGCGCAGCGCAATCCTTAGAAAGCATACCTAGATTCAAAGCCCACTCTTTCCTTCAGCTTCCACCACTGTCTTATGCGGCAAATAACCACCTAGGGAGTAGAAGTTTCTTATTGTTTTCGGTCTTTTTTCGCCTAGTTGTCTCTATTTCGATTGCATTCTGTGTCAACAGGGTTTTTTTGCTTTATTGATAACTATCTCCTCTTGATGGAAGAACAGAAATCTCATTTGATTCGCTAGGAATAGGAAAAATTGGAATAAGCAGATGGGAGATTGGATTGGGACGACCAGTCGGTATTCGAAGATCCTTTGGGCTTAAATGAAATAGACTAATAAAGACATTCACACAGAGCACACGATTCGCTAACTAGTCAGGATTCAGATTTGGTGTAGCATAGTTTGGATCAGTGATATCATGACCTGAGCAGGCATCCTTCACCTCGGAATTTCCCATATTATGAATAGTCAAAGTTCACGTGGATGCTGCTTTCTGTCTCGGATACTGGAATTGGCGCAACTGGAGCAATTATCCGAGATGCGCCGGGCATGATCATTGCGGCCTGCAGTGTTATGCTCCCTCGGGCAATTGACGCGACATCAGCGGAAGCAAAGACAGTATCTGTTGAGGGCGAGCCCCGGTCCCAAAGATACCTGATTCTAAGTATGTTATCGAAGCGTTAAAGCGAGAATTCACATATGTAAAAGATTCCCACATTCTGTGAGATTCGTTGCCTACCAAAGAAAGGTGCAAATAAGCCATTTTATTCGATTTTGCCTCTGCTGATCCTGCTCATGCTTTTTTTTGCCATAATGTGTTGTTGCTATTATTACCAAGTATACGATTCTAATCCTAGAACGAAAAATAAATAGAAAAAGAAATCTAAGAAGGCAGATCCTCCCTCTCTCTCAAGAGTAATGAACTAGGTGCTGATACAGTACAAAAAAACAAACTAAATTAACCAAACTTGCCTGATGTTGAGGCAATCAAGAAAGCTGCATAAGTGAATATATAACCCACGGAAAAGTGAGCTAATCCAACCAATCTTGCTTGCACAATTGAAAGAGCCACGGGCTTATCTCTCCAGCGAATTAAATTAGCTAAAGGTGTGCGTTCATGAGCCATACTGTGAAGAGTTTAACCATAGGTAATCTCTTAACCATCCCATCAAATAAGTGGAGGATTCATTAAATTGTGAAACGTTGCCCTGCCATAATGTGATATGTATCCAAAGACAATAAAAAGTAACCCACCCAATGGTATTTAACATCCAGAAAACTGTCAAATAAAATGCGTCCCAAGCAGAAATATCACAAGTACCGCAGCTCCCTCGGCCGTCACAAGGAAAACTATAAACAAAATCCTTTTTATCCGACATTAATTTGGAACCGCGTGCATCTAAAGCGCCCTTTACTAAAATCAATGTAGTTGTATGCAAACCTAGAGCAATAGCATGATGAACCAAGAAATCCCCAGGTCCTATTGTTAATAAAAGTGAATTACTATTCTCATTAACAGCATTCAACCATCAGGGCAACCATAGGCTACGACCCGCATTGAAAGCGGGGCCATTCGTTGAAGATAAGAGTATATCGAACCCATATGTCGTCTTGCCATGAGCAGATTGTATCCATTGGGCAAATATAGGTTCGATCAAGATTTTCTTTTCTGGAGTACCAAAAGCAAGCATGACGTCTTTATGAACATAAAGGCCCAAGGTACGGAATCCTAGAAAGAGGCTAGCCCAACTTAAATGAGATATGATAGCTTCTTTATGGTCTAACATTCTTGCCAATACATATCCTCATTCTGTTCCGGATTGTAATCCCTAATGAAAAAAATAGCTCCATGAGCTAAAAGCCCCTGTCATGATGAACCCTGCAATATATTGGTGATGAGTATATAAAGCAGCTTGAGTAGTAAAGTCTTGTGCTATGAATGCATAAGGAGGTAAAGAGTACATATGTTGAGCTACTAAGGAAGTAATAACCCCTAAAGAAGCTAGAGCAAGACCTAACTGAAAATGAATCGAATTGTTGATTGTGTCATAAAGGCCCTTATGCCCACGCCCTAATCGACCCCCCGGAGGAGTATGCGCTTCTAAAAGATCGTTAATACTGTGCCCAATTCCGAAGTTAGTTCGATACATGTGACCGGCAATGAGAAAAATAAATGCAATAGCTAAATGATGGTGAGCCATATCGGTCAGCCACAAACTTTGTGTTTGTGGATGGAATCCCCCAAGAAGAGTTAGAATGGCAGTTCCCGCTCCTTGCGCGGTACCAAATAAATGATTACTCGAATCAGGGTTTTGGGCATAAAGATTCCACTGACCCGTCAAAAGGGGTCCCAACCCCTGGGGATAGGGTAATACATCTAAGAAATTATTCCATCGAACGTACTCCCCCTGGATGCGGGAATAGCAACATGAACTAAATGTCCTGTCCAAGCCAAAGAACTTAACCCGAAAAGTCCTAACAAATGATGATTGAGACGAGATTCCACATTTTTGAACCACGAAAGTCTTGGTTTCCATTTGGGTTGTAGATGTAACCAACCCGCTATTAAGGACAGCATAGAAAGAAATAATAGAAAAAGAGCTCCAGTATAAAGATCCTCATTGGTGCGTAATCCTATTGTATACCACCACTGATAAACTCCAGAAGAAGCAATATTCACTGGACCAGCAGCACCTCCTCGAGTAAAGGCTTCCATAGCGGGTTGACCAAAATGAGGATCCCAAATCGCATGAGCAATAGGTCTTACGTGTAAAGGATCCTGTATCCATGATTCAAAATTTCCTTGCCAAGCTACATGAAACAGATTTCCGGACGTCCATAGAAAGATTATTGCTAATTGCCCAAAGTGAGAAGCAAAAATGTTCTGATAAAGACGTTCTTCAGTAATATCATCATGACTTTCGAAATCATGTGCAGTAGCAATACCAAACCAAATACGACGAGTAGTGGGGTCCTGAGCTAAGCCTTGGCTAAACCTGGGAAATCTTAATTCCATAATGCCTTTCAAATCCTCCTAGCCACTATCCTACTGCAATAATTCTCGCTAAGAAGAATGCCCATGTCGTGGCAATTCCACCCAGAAGGTAATGGGTTACTCCTACAGCACGTCCTTGTATAATGCTCAAGGCTCTAGGCTGAGTAGCAGGAGCAACTTTTAATTTGTTATGAGCCCAAACGATAGATTCAATGAGTTCTTGCCAATAACCATGGCCGCTGAATAAAAACATTAAACTGAAGGCCTAGACAAAATGAGCACCTAAGAAAAAAAGACCATATGCAGATAATGAAGAACCATAAGACTGAATGACTTGCGATGCCTATGCCCATAAGAAATCTCGAAGCCACCCATTAATCATAATTGAACTCTGTGCAAAGTTTCCCCCTGTAATATGAGTTACCACCCCTTGATCACTTATAGTACCCCAAACATCCGACTGCATTTTCGAACTGAAATGGAAAATGACTACCGAAATTGCATTGTACATCCAGAATAAACCTAAGAAAACATGATCCCAGGCGGATACTTGACATGTTCCCCCTCGGCCAGGCCCATCGCAAGGAAAGCGAAAACCTAGATTTGCTTTATCGGGTATAAAATGGGAACTCCGAGCAAATAAAACACCTTTCAAAAGTATTAATACAGTCACATGTATGGTAAATGCATGAATGTGATGGACTAAAAAATCCGCAGTTCCTAATGGAATAGGTAACAAAGCCACTTTGCCACCTACTGATACTAACTCGCCACCTCCCCACTTTAAGCTAGTACTTGTTGTTGCACCAGGAGCTGTTACGCCAGGCGCAGTAGCATGGATATTTTGTACCCATTGAGCAAAGATAGGTTGTAATTGTATGGCAGTATCCGAAAACATATCTTGTGGATGGCCTAAAGCACTCATGGTATCATTATGAATGTACAAGCCAAAACTGTGAAAACCTAGAAATATACATAACCAGTTAAGGTGGGATATGATTGCATCGCGGTGTCTAAGGACGCGATCTAATATATCGTTGTATCGAGTAGTTGGATCATAGTCTCTTACCATAAAAATTGTTGCATGTGCAGCAGCACCAACTATTAGAAATCCACCAATCCACACGTGGTGTGTGAACAAGGAAAGTTGTGTACCATAGTCAGTAGCTAGGTATGGGTAGGGAGGCATAGAATACATATGATGAGCTACAACAATGGTTGTAGAGCCTAGCATAGCTAGGTTAAGAGATAATTGAGCATGCCATGACGTTGTTAAGATTTCATAAAGACCCTTATGGCCTTGTCCTGTAAATGGGCCCTTGTGAGCCTCCAAAATATCTTTAAGTCCATGGCCAATACCCCAGTTGGTCCTATACATATGACCTGCAATTAGGAAAAGAATAGCAATAGCTAAATGATGGTGCGCAATATCCTGTCAGCCAGAGACCACCGGTTACTGGATCTAGTCCTCCGCGAAAAGTCAGAAATTCTACGTATTTGGACCAATTTAAAGTGAAAAAGGGGTTGCTCCTTCGGCAAAACTAGGATAAAGTTGAGCCAAAAGGTCCCGATTCAAGATAAATTCATGAGGAAGTGGTATCTCTTTAGGATCCACCCTAGCGTCAAGAAATTGGTTAACTGGTAAAGATACATGAATTTGGTGACCCACCCAAGAAAGAGACCCAAGTCCTAATAATCTCGCTAAGTGGTGATTCAACATGGATTCTACATGTTGGAACCAGGCCAATTTGGGAGCGGCTTTGTGATAATAGAACCAATTTTCTTTAGTTCAGTGCGTACCCGGGACGACCTAATAGAAATTCCCTTCAGCCCGGAGGAGAGCGGTGCCACCCCAACCACATGCCCTCTCTTGGATCCGGCAGATGGAGGAAAACCTTCCAAAAGGTAGTCTTGTTCCCTAGTTGAAACAGATGCAAAGCGGGACCAAGATTTCGGGTCTGATTGGCATTCAAGTATGCCTTCCATTGCTTGAAAAGGCCTAGCACCGTAAGTAGCAATTGGCTATGTCCAAACTCAAACGTCGTATTTTATCTAAGCACAAGAGTCATAATAAGGAAAGAAGACATAAGAATGGGAAGTATCCGCTAGTTATAACGTAGTATAAAGAGAGCTATTTCATGGATCTTGGTCACAATAAAAAGAATCCAATAATGATCTATCAACTAAATGAGTTTATTATATAATCCCGTATCTTCAAGGTTGTTAAGATGATTTAGTAGATGTGTCGGTATCGTTTTCATCTGCCGTTGGGAGTGACTGCTTTGCTAATCTCTCCTTTTATCCTTCTTTTCGGAGACAAGCACATATTACCGTAACCTAGTGATTAATATATCCTGTTGGTACTACTTCATCGAGCAATCAATCCTTTTTCCATTCTTGTTCTGAGGTTGTCAGCTTCCTCCGATGGCACCACTTGTACTCTCTGTCGGAATCTGTAGACATAGTTTCTGGGCGTCTTTAAAAACTAATCGACATAGTTGTCACACACAAACCTGCGCAACGGCTTTGGAGTAAAAGAATCTCCTGCCCGGTCACACACATCATCTCGAGCGCGGAATCTACTACTCTAACAAGATACTCAGCTCGGGTAAATCATGCTTTCATTATGCGAGGAAAGTGAAAGGAAAGAGGGAAAGGGAGACACTGGGCAATCCGGAATCGATGAAATCACTGTTTTTTCACCTTGTAATATGTCCGGTTACATTCCAAAGATGAATCAGACCAGGAGATAGATAAGCACTATGGCGGACACATGGAATAAGAATTTGAAAAGTAATGATCAACTTTATGGATCCATAGGTAGATTCACTTGTGAAGCTATGGGATGGGACAAGATTCAAAAGTACCAAAAGTAATTTAAGTGGGACGCTGAGTTCATTGCTGTGATCTAGGGTCCAAAGCCAGCCAATTTGATGACCGCGTAGGAACGGATTCCGAATGCTCACAATAATGTAGTTGGAAATGACAAAAGGCTCCTAAATTGATACCTAATAATAGCTTAGCAGCTCCTTCGTTTTGCTAAAGAGCCAAGTTCGGACAAGCAACTCGGAAGGAGGAATGTGTTGAGATGCCTATGCCTAAGAGAGATAAGCGGAGGACGTATGATAGCGAAGAGGATGTCGGTAAACGATGGAGTTGAAGGAGTTGGTTTTGAATTCGGCATGGCATATTTCATTTTTTTAATTTGAACGTCGTCTCCTTGCTTACCCGCCTGGCCAATGGAAGGAATTAATTACCTTGGTCAGTCAGCGAAAGAAAGAATCTCACCAGTTCATCATCCCAATCCTTCCTATTAGTTTCATTAATTAATTCAGCCCTAGAGTGTTTGCAATCAAGGGCCAAGAAAGAATCCCAAGTCTATCCTATCTCGCCATGGTCGAAAGCACAATCCCTTTCTCTTCCTATACCGAAATCGTCGTTTCATTCCTCCGCAACTTCTATCGCGGACATGATCCAATCTACCTTGCAAGACAGATTAAGATATAACTTAAGGCTTTCCCAAGCTGGCGCATAACCTCTGGTAGAGGCATTCACCCAGAGACAGAGAAGTGGGAAACCACGGATGAAAAGAATACCGAGGTCTTTGATAGCAAACTTCTACGCGAGCTTTCTAACTAAAAGGAATCTCTTATTCATATGCCATAAAATGGAAAAACTTGTTGGAGATTTCTTCTCAATTTCCAAGGTACAGTCCCTTTGCATGCTACAGTTCCATTACTTACTACCTGAATTTGCTATATACAAAATTCTGACATCTACGGTACTTGTCGTCTACTTCTGGTGGAAGCAATTCCAAAGGTGAAGATAATACTGAGCCGAATAGTAATGAGGGGAATGCAAAATCTAGCAAAGGTAAGAAGGGTCAAGGAAGAATAGCAGTGACTTATAAAAGGAAAGCACCGAATAAAAGGAAGGAGATCCGTCTTGATTTTTTGCATGTGGTCAATGCGTTTGCTGATTGATAACTGTCTAATCTTAAGATGGTTTTGTGTCACGTTACAAACATACATATATAGTCGAAATATAGTTGTGTTGAGTTAGGTTGAAGAATTTTTACCATATTTTTAAAATGAGATATAGTGCTTTCTTTGTTCGGTAGGAGATTTTGCACTTTCATATTCTAGTTCCTCATTTGAGCGTTCTTTTGCTCTGTTGGTGGGGCATAAACTCATAAATAGTTTTTGTTTTTTCTTTAAATAATAGTAAAAGTATGCAGTCAAGTAGTAGCTTTTTCTAAATAGTCGAGTAAAGTCGAGTAGGGCTGGCAACAAGGACTAGGAAGATACGGGCTAGTTTGTTTTTTTAGGGGAAGGCTTTATGCAAGATATGCACGTGAGTAGGTCAGTATATGCATATTTGCCAATAGAGGAAAACACGTAGTAAGTAGGCTTGCTTTTTCGTAGCGATAGGTAGCTTAACAAGGGATGCCTGGGATAGCACATAGGAAAAGTATAGAAGGAAAGGCGGCGGGAAAGTAGCCATGGTCAAGGTAAACAAGTACTAGGTCTTTTCTTTCCGAAGCAAGTCAAGGACAACTAGGTCAGTCTGGGGGGGCAATCCTCTAGATCGATACTTCTCTTCCACAAACTAAACCAATTAATAAACAATTTACAGAGTATTCTTGCATTCCTATCTGGTCTGCATCTATCCTATCGAAACTATAATATAACCTTATTGGAAGGGCCCCGGTTGTGCCTTGCCAAACCGACAAATCAAGAAATTGTAGATGAATTCATTGGGCTTAACGTGTGATTTCATTATAAGTGAACAGGCGGGGACGAACTGGATTCGAACCAGATAAGAGCCGTGCGTTCCCTTCTTTCCAAGCCTCCCTTTTTTTCGTACTTCAAGAAGATGGTGGGGGCAACCTCTCTACATCTGCGGGCCGGTAGGCCAGCCAACTAACTCTTCAAATGAAGAACTGATTACTCCACATGTATGAACCTATCATTCCCCGCCCTTGCCCATTATTTCTTTTTGTATCACGCTAGGACTTTGCCTCTTTTTTTGAGGCAAAATATGGAAGTAGAATCTCCTCTCTTTTAGAGGCGTCTTCCAAATCCAATTTAAGATCCATGAGGTCTTTCAGAGAGCCGCTGCTCTTTCCATTAAATTCTAGGATCTCTTCGATCCTATGCGCAAAATAAAGGTGTGAGCCCGCGACCACTCGATTGCTCTCAGAGTCAATCGGCCCAAACCGGGTTATGAGCTCAACGAAAAAAAAGGATTTTTTGAAATTGCCTACAAAACCGCCTTGCGAGCGTTAGCGTCAGCGTCCGCGCCATCTCCCGATGGATATTTTTTGCGCATCTCCAATAGCGCCTTGGCCCTATTTTCTTCTTCGTCTATTGGGGACGAAGAAGAGGTGGAGTAGTAGGCGGATCTCATCCCTCCTGCAGACTTCCCCGTACTCAAAGTGACTCTGAGAGATTGCGTTTCTCTACTAATCGCATTCTGTTCTAGAATCACTGTTTTCATGATCGAATGACGAAATAGATATACGAACTGTATAGGATCATTCGCTGGGATGGGATAAGTGATTCTTTTATAGGATTCCCATGGGATTGTAGAATCAACTAAGGATGGAATAGGTATTTGTGATCGATCAGCTTCCAGTATGACCGAAGACTTTCTATCTGCATTCAGAATAACCACACAATCAGGTTGTTGGTTCAACCCAAAATTGATCTTCTTCTTTCTTGAACGGAATTTTTTTTATTTGCAAAATAATTGGTCAAAACTGCCCCGATCTTCCATTGAGAATCATCGAAACAATGAGAATTCACATTTCTTAATTAGCTTCTTAAATAGCTCACCATTTCTTCCGTTATCTCATAAATAAATAAATGATTGGTCTTTAAAAAGAAGGAACGGCCTTTTTGACGACTGGGAGATCCTTTAAAATGAAGAGCGTTTCGTAAATAAATCAGTGTCTTGTCTGAATCGAGAATAGCAATTCCATTTCTTGAACCACGGATATAGACTTTGAAATGGTGATCAGCCCCGATGGCCGAGATGTGCATTCGTACAAAGTAATTTAGTACAGACTATCGAAAGCATTGTCATTTTTTGATTTGAGTTCTGAAGATACAGGTGGTAAGTTATGGGTAATGCGGGGGAACTTTAAGACGAGATAGAATACCTAATATGGGAGTGGTTTAAGTGAGAGAATAGCTCCCTTACCAAACCAACTGAGCTATTTGCCATGTTTTTGACAAATGACCAAACTTTGATGTGATGTGCCCGGCTAGCCCGGATCATTCTTAGAGCAGTCGAGGTTACCGGAATTATGGCCTTCCGTACAAGAACTGGCACTATTGTAACTTGCTATGGGCCTCCTGCCTTCTCGAAAGAAACTGGCTTTTGAAGAAATTACTCTATTTTATGCATTTAGTTGAAGCGGATTCAAAGAGCTCTATCGAGCAAGGAAGGAGTATACTATACTGTAGCTGGATAAGCTAGATACCAAAACTTTGATAAAGATTGAGGCAACCCATTTGAGGAAGAACCGGACGGACCCCTGTGGAGATGGCATAAACAATCCTTTGACGAAATTTCTGGTTAACATAGAATCTATGAGTTTTTTCTTCTAATTACTACTACTAACATTATTCAATCTAGTATCCAAGAATTTATTAAGCTCATCCCGCAAGCACATGTACACATCTTCGATTTTACCGTCTGAAGATGGAAGAAGATTCGTTCTCCTACCCATTTCTAAGTTAAGCAAGAGATAACTCATAATTTGATATGCACTCGCACTCGCATCTTGGGTCATTGGAACCTGATGATAATTACTCACTCCTTCATCCTGAGAAAGGATCTTGGCTATGAAAAAATGGATCACTAGCTTGCGCAGCAAATTGAATGAAACTTTCGTCCGAAGTAAACATTTCAGTCTGGTGTTCGTTATACCATTTAAGGGCATCATCTAAGTTCGAGAACTTTTGATACTTAAAGTCTACAGGACATGCTAAGTGTTGACTGAGATTCTTTTTTTCCGACAGGTGGTTTTGTGCTTGAGGTTGAGGATGATCGGCAGAAAAGAGTTATAAACTTTTTGACAAATCACGCTCATGAAAATGCAATACACCTTAACGGTAGATTCTACCACGGAAGTCCATGAATGCTGGCAAATAGAATTGATAACCTTCGTATGCTGACGCAAGTCTTATTACAAAATCTTCATAACTAGCCTGCTGCACCTGTTTTAATAATTTATTTAACAGTATGTTATAGCTACAAGCATTCTTAATACCTTTGACGTTATTGAAGTAGCACTCCCTCAATATGTCTGAGGCTTCTGTCGGATTCACGTGAGCCAGAGCATTTGGTAAAAGAAGCCCACACTCAAGTAAACATTGACGATTCTTTTCCAGAAATCTCAAGAGCCTTTTGTTTATTTCAAACGCGTGAGACTGAAGCCCATTCAAAATATCACACATCTGCTTGTATTCTTTTTTATGTAACTTTATATAGAAGTGGTTAAAGTCATGGGAAGTTAATAGCCGAAAGTGATTCTAGATATCCCCTGTGGGTTTGCATAAGTAACCTCCTATCAGATCCGATAATGTATCAGGATCAGACCCCCTCTCTGCTGGTTGCCAATCCAGGGGTTTGCAAAGCATCGGAAGATTGAGTTTGATAGGGAGCAGATTTATGTTCAAATTGCACATAACATAACAAGAATTCTCTATATACCCTTGACCTTTCTTAAGAACCAGCATTGGTTCTTCTTTTGTTACTCCCCTATCTGTTGATATATGTAGAACATTTCTTTCAATCATAAATCGGAGCAAGTATTTCCCGATATCATAATGACACTGATTTTTTTTTCTTTTTCTCTTTTTTGCTAGCACCTTTGGGCTGAACAACATCCTTAACTGATTCTACCTTACTAGTGAGTACTGCTTCCACCTTACCACTACCAGGTGCTTTGTATTGTAGAAACCTTGCTTGTTCTCGTACAGTTGAATTAAGTTGATCTATAAATCTAGCTGCCTTAACTGCGGATGATTCCTGAAGAGTGTTGAATACCAAGCCTAGTACATGAATCATGATAGCCTCAAGCGTATAGATACCAAACATCTTAAGCATAGGTAAGCTACTTGGTAGGCAACCCTTTAGATATTGCTTAGCGTTAGGCTGATCTTTATTAATCAAGAACTTTACTATGTTAGGAGTTACTTTAAATAGATTATCCTCATCGAACTTCATTGTGCAATTTGCAATTTGATTCTGTAAATCTATTAATTCAGTATCGGAAAACACACCATTTTGATTCTTCTTTTCATTAATCAACAACTTTCTAACATCATCCTGATACATATCAACATTAGAAGTCTTTTTCGTTTTGTCAATATCCAACAGTTTAGCGTAGTAATCGTTCCAGAACTCCTTAATAATACATGCATTTTGCAAAGATTTCTCATTTTCAATGCTATCATCATATGTCTCGGGACAATAAAATAGAACCTGCATACTTTCATTTGTTACCCTTACTAAACCGCAGTAAGGATACGAATATGACTTAAATAAACTACTAGAATCTAAATATAAGGAAAGGATCAGAATAAGTACTAATGCTCTGTATAATACTTTTCCCCGAGCGATGGTTTAGCGGATTCGGAATTGTAACCAAGCATCCTGGGTTCTATACCCGATTCAGCACTAGAGCATGCAGCCGATCCTGGATACATAACTATATAAAGTGTGCAGTGAGGGATCTTTATTGGTAGCCAGTCTTTCACTTCTGCCTCTCCACTCCCATGCCTTTCTTGGTCGGACCAACCCAACCGGCGATTTCCGACAAGTCTTTCTGCTTAGAGCAAGAAGCGGAACCAAAATAAAGCTTTCTTTATTTTCATTTATGGATAACCAATCCATTTTCCAATATAGTTGGGAGATTTTACCCAAGAAATGGGTACATAAAATGAAAAGATCGGAACATGGGAATAGATCTTATACCAATACTGACTACCCATTTCCATTGTTGTGCTTTCTAAAATGGCATACCTATACAAGGGTTCAAGTTTCGATCGATATTTCCAGAGTGGATCATCCCTCTCGAAAACGCAGATTTGAAGTTGTCCATAATTTACTGAGTACTCGGTATAACTCACGCATTCGTGTACAAACAAGTGCAGACGAAGTAACACGAATATCTCCGGTAGTCAGTCTATTTCCATCAGCCGGCCGGTGGGAGCGAGAAGTATGGGATATGTCTGGTGTTTCTTCCATCAATCATCCGGATTTATGCCGTATATAAACAGATTATGGTTTCGAGGGTCATCCATTATGAAAAGACTTTCCTCTGAGTGGATATGTGGAAGTACGCTATGATGATCCAGAGAAACGTGTGGTTTCTGAACACATTGAGATGACCCAAGAATTTCGCTATTTCGATTTTGCTAGTCCTTGGGAACAGCGTAGCGACGGATAATTCCGAATCTACATAGGTCTAGTCCAGGGGACAAATCAGTAGGAAATGCTATTTGCTTCTTAAGAAGAAGAACTTTTTTGAAATGAAAGAGTTTCCACGGGCGTCGGATATCATTTCTTCAAATAAGGAAGAAGTGTTATCGAAGGATTTCCTTCCATTCTTCCTAGTATGGAAGAAGTAAAGAAAAAGTACTGCGTCTCGATCTATACGAAAGGGTACTGGTTTTTTCTTTCGGTTTCATTGATAGCAGACGAGTACGCTAGCTAGCGGAGCCTGAAAACGCTTGCTTGCGCACCACCCCTACAGAAACTATTGCCTATGCTTGCTGCTCGCTCAGTGTCAATAGAAGGGACGAAAAGATGGTCACTCCTTTTAGGAACATGGCGAGCCTTACTTACGACTGTTGCACTTCACTCGTTGCTCGTTCATTCACTTGCTCATGAACTCGCTGCTTCGCCAGAAGCGACTAGTCTCCTCCTTTCCTCCGCCGAAAGATGCTTAGCCAGAAGCGACGAAGGAGGGGAGCTGGGGAAGGCTGACGATGGCATTGTGGGGGAAGTTGTCGTAGAAGCTTTGCCCCTTGCTTTACATAAATTGTTATGAACTTACTAAATGACCTTATTTAATCTCCCGGAACGCTAGCAAATCTAATAGTTCCATCTGCTCTTCTTAATTTAAGAACGAAGGCCGCCATCCTTCTTATTCAGGAACCCTTTGTTTGAGGAGGGCGTATCCCCGGGAAGGGGAGAGTGGCCGAGCGGTCAAAAGCGACAGACTATAAATCTGTTGAAGGTTTTCTACGTAGGTTCGAATCCAGCCTCTTCCACTTGTTGTAGACTTAAGAGAAGAGAAAGTAGGCGGAAGCCTAGGAGGGCCAACCGAGCGAAGCTCTTTTTTTTTGCCGTGCCGTGAAGTACAATTTTCTCGTATGCGTTTTAGAGAGGTTGTCGAAAAAAGACGATCTATAGAGATTCCCCATCTATATCCAATCGAGAATAGAAGCGAGTCGCTTCCGGCGTCGGCTTGTAGTCTCTGCAGTCGGCACACGCACGCACCCGCCATCATGCCTCCTTGGTTTGGGACGAAGCCAAGCGAGACGTACGATAGACGATGGAAGCGCCCACCTAGCAGGAGGGCTAAAACATGTAGTTTTGAAGTTGCAAACTCCAGCTTCGAAGCTGGAGTGATTTAGCCCTTTTTAAGCAAGAATCATCGTCTTGAGCGCCTTGCGCGCTCAAGAACAAGCAAGGGATGAGCGCTTTGTTGCTAAAGCGGATACGTTTTCTAGCTGGGGAAGGCTAGTTTGATCGAGGATTGGAGAGGAGGGAGAGGTGGAATAAAAAGCTCGGGAAGGATTTTGGAGTCTTTGTGCGAGCAGTATGCGGTGAGAGTCGCGCGTACGGTAAGGAGGGGGGTTCGCGTCTATACGTGTAGTGTGGTGGTTGGGCCTACCCACCCTATTTGTTCCATGATCTATGGGTCTACTGGAGCTACCCACTTCGATCAATTAGCCAAGATTTTGACAGGATACGAAATCACTGGTGCTCGATCTAGTGGTATTTTTATGGGGATTCTTTTTATCGCTGTAGGATTCCTATTCAAGATTACTGCAGTTCCTTTTCGGGCGGCTGTAGGACGGACGGCCCCCTATAGGTAGTAGGGTAGGGTGGGTGGTACCGCTCAGATAGCGGCTAATCCTCCTAACTGTGCGCGGGCCGGGCTTAGAGCGCGTGAAACTCATCACTACCTTGTAAGGGCGTTGAGACCATAGCATGTTACACAAAAGTGCCGCTTTCTCAGGAGTGTCGTCACACAGCTACCCGACTAGAAGAGCTACTCGCTCTGTAGTGTTGTCACACAAGATAAGCACGCCGCCTGCCTACTGGCCGGGCGAATCGAAGTTATCTTCCGGTCAACTGTCCACCCAGTCAAGTGCAAAAAACACAGTGGAATCATGCAACGCACGCTGCTGGTGTGCTTCCTGCCCATGGAGAAAGAAGAGCGATAAGGTTCAGATTTGACTGTTTGCAGCATGGGAGCTGATTACCCAAAAAATCCCTGGGAAAAAAGAAAAGATATCTCGGTAACGAAAACCATAGGAGGCTGTATTGGCGAGATCCAAGGGTTCACAGCAGCCCAAAAGAAAAACCTCCTGGAAGTCCGAGGACCTTTAGTACCATACCGAACCAGCAGCCTTTGCGCCAAGCGATGACCGCCCTTGTCCCTTTCCTTTTTCCATTCAGCCTACTTCTTAGCTTTGTTCCGTCAGTCTAAGGCAAAACTTAAGTGGTTTGCCTACCTTACCCACTTGATGAAAGGGAACGAACTTCGTTTCCTTGGCGGCATTATGGATGGATTCAGTCAGAAAAAACTCCTTCCTTTTGAAAAAAGTGACGCTTTGCGTCTTCGCTTCCGAGGGTTAGGGTATAGGCCGTTTCGAGCAAGCTTTCGCTTTTTCTCCCGGCTTTCTACAACTTTCGCTTTAGCTTCCAAAGGCGACCCAATGACCTTTCCGGAATTGGAAGTATTCGTCGCCCTACCCTAAGAAAGAAGTCACTATAAAACTGCTTGCCCTCCAGAAGTACCAAAGGTGCGCGGAGCCTGGTGAAAATGAATATGTTTGCTACTGAAAGAATCCTGCCTATTGACTAATATTCGTCTTTAGAATGAAAGTAGCTATGAAGCCCAATCTACTATCGATTCAAAAGGGGGCATAGTCATATGGGTGGGGTGTTTGTGGGGAGCTGCCTTGGATATGAGGAATTCCTCAAATCTAAAAAAAAGAACAAAGACAAAGTCCGTGACGAAGATCTTTCTTTTCTATCAGTAGATAGGAATGAGTGTTCGTTATAGGGGATAGGATCCATCTGCTCTCTCTCTCTCTCTCTATTTTCTTTGATGCAATTTAGAGAGAAAGAGCAGTGCGAATTAGAAAAAAAAGAGAATCGGGAGATGATTCCAAAATAGATACATAGACATCTAAAGTAAAGGGATGTATATATTATTCCTATATATATCATCTATCTATGAAAAAAGTAAACAGAGTTCGTTTTTGGGTTCCCCGAAGCCCCGAATTGATTGGATCGTTTCTGCTTCTGCCAACGAAATGAAGGCCTCGCCCCTTCCGAATGCTTCTCCGATCCTGAAGTTCTCGCGAAGAGAATAAGATGCAGCACCCCCTCCCTCTGTCTTTTTCCGCTTTGCTAATCTTCCCCTCTAATGCGGGCTGGGCTTAGGCGGGCGCGGGAGGAAGAAAGAAAGTCGAAGAGCGTCTTCTCCTTTGTCCTTTTTTCAGTGCAACACAGGAAAGCACCCTCTTTTTGTAATCCCTGCAGCTTCCCGGAGGCTTGCTTTTTTTATTGAACGCATGGCGTAGCTAGGACCCCTCCAATCATGTTTGAGCCTATGTTCACCCGGGGCCAAAAAAGGAGAATTCCGGAATGCTTGCCGACGTTCAGATAAGGTGCATATCCCTTACCACTAAAGGAAAGGCTCGACGAAGGGGGATATTAGCTGGGTAAGGAAAACGCTTTCGGAGATTGAGATGTCGATTTGTTTTTCATCAAAAAGGAAGAAGGCCGAGGGGATAGCAGCCTTCCTTCGGGCTTTGCCTGCCGACGTTCTAATAAAGAATTCCAGCTCGGCCCGGGAAAGCGCTGGCAACTACATAAAGAAAGGGGTCCATGTAGCTGCTGCGCCCGCCCACTGAGCAGCAGGTTCGGCATCTACTACAAAAGAGAGAATCCACTTCAGATAACCACAGCTCTGCTAGGTAGCGTGTGGAATGGCCGAGAGCGGACCAAATGGATATATAATCCAAGCCGAGAGTGGAGTTACGTGAACAGTCGTTTGATGGAAAACAACTTTCACGTTCGGTTCAGAGAGCACTTTTTTCGTTGAGAATAAGTCCTTCCCTTTTATGTGAATTCCCCAGCGGCGAATTAACAACTTGTGGGGCCCTACCTATTGAATCTCTTGAGCCCCAAGAAAACCACCCTCTCCCTCGGACTCAATCTCTCTTTTGACTCTATATATGTGGGCACCTGATATCTATGAGGGTTCACCCACCCCAGTGACAGCATTCCTTTCTGTTGCGCCTAAAATCTCTATTTCTGCAAATATGTGACGTGTTTCTATTGTTGCTTCCTATGGGGGTACATTACAACAAATCTTCTTTTTCTGCAGCATTGCTTCTATGATCTTAGGAGCACTGGCCGCCATGTCCCAAACAAAAGTCAAAAGACCTCTAGCTCATAGTTCGATTGGACATGTAGGTTATATTCGTACTGGCTTCTCATGTGGAACCATAGAAGGAATTCAATCACTACAAATTGGTATATTTATTTATGCATCAATGACGATAGATGCATTCGCCATAGTTCCAGCATTACGGCAAACCCCGTGTCAAATATATAGCGGATTTGGGCGCTCTAGCCAAAACGAATCCTATTTCGGCTATGACCTTCTCCATTACAATGTTCTCATACGCAGGAATACCCCCGTTAGCCAGCTTTTGTAGCAAATTCTATTTGTTCTTCCCCGCTTTGGGTTGTGGGGCTTACTTCCTAGCCCCAGTAGGAGTAGTGACTAGCGTTATAGGTCGTTGGGGGCCGGAAGGTTGCCATGAGTAAGGTTGGGAGACCGAAGGCAGTTTTCCGTGCACCGGACACGTAGCTTACCGAATCAGTTGCAACACAGATGGGAATGCATGCTACGAAAGACAGGGTCGAGTCTGATACATCAACCGTCGACTCCATATCCTTGTACGAGTCCACAATCACTACACGAGATGAACCTGGGTTTGGTGAATGGAAGTTGGCCTTAGGTGTAATAGGACTCCCAGTTACTGAGCGCGATCGTATACTGAGGTGCTCCCCATCGGTTGTTGGAACGACGCGAGCCGGGCCAGGCCTCGACTCCTTTCAAAAAGATGAAGGGACAGAGGTGACTAATTCCCCATCTCATTTGGGGCGGAAAATGAATCGACATCTCGATGTGATACAGCCCTTTCCATTTTTGTTGGGAAAGAACGGCGAAGTCCATCCGAACCCTCCAATGAAGAAATAAGAGGAGAGCAAAGCGCAAATGGCGCGCGAAGCGCATGCGGAAGGGGCATGGAGAAATAAAGAAGTGTGGGGGAGAAGTAGCCGAGCTCATTCCCTTCGCTTCCTGGGCCCAAAGCAGTGCTTTGTTTCCTGGCAAAATCAAGCATTTGGGGCTGATTGCAAAAGATATCTGAATAGAAAGATAGATCCATCCATCTATCCAGATATCTAAAAAAGAATCGATTTCGATTTCATGAAACCTTTGATTCAAAGAACTGCGCTTAGCCCCCCCGCTCATGAAACGATTCTGCTGCAATGGATGGCAGAGGGTCCGTAGTACCCGAAGCACTGGAGTGATCCAGTAGCCGGGAAGGGGCCTAGAAGTGCCTACTACTACACCACACTACACTTGGTTCTACACATTTACAGAGCTTACCCCTGTCAAGTGTCTGGCAGAACGTTGGGGGCTTCAATCGTCGACTTGTTATCCCCATCTCAGCCCAGGCTAACGGAGCCTGACTTATTCAAGGGAGAGAGTGGAGCCTATCGAAGCACTCTTGAGAGTAAGATCCTTGGCTCCTCTTCATTCTCTACAGGGGTCTCTGCCCACATGGAAGCAGGGCAGAGATGGATAAGATCAAACACGGGAATAAGAAGCATTTGAAATGCCTTTTTGATCATTTTGATAGAGGGGGATGGAAAAAGTGGGCAAAACAGACTCACATTTTTCAATCGAAAAGATGGGTTCCTTTTTCGTCTCGACAAAGAAAGAATCATCTTGAAAACACTCCTAACCCCTTCGTAGGGCCGTGTATAGTAAGTGATCCGAACCTGCCCGGAGCGAGCCCCCCTTAGAGGCAAGTGAAGTTGGTGATGTAACACCCCGATTTTTGGCCCTTTCTTTTTCTTTTGGTTTTATTTGGTTTTTGCTCTGGTTTTCTTTTTGGAGCAGTTCTTTGGACTTGAAACCTGGGAGGTCATCATTTCTCCCACTCCAAGTAGTATTTCATCTTAATATCTTTTCCAAGATCATGGCATTTCCTTTCTAACCCAATCCCAAAGTTCTTTTCTCAGGAAATATTCATTTTCTTATTAAAGGAATAATCCTGTTTAACCTAGGTTGTGAAGCAACCTATATTTCTACCTTGTATTTAATTCCCACAAAATTCTCATAAATCATTTGGATTATATCTTCTCCAAATATGCCAAGACCTTTCCTTGCCTAGTACAAAAATAATCCAGGAATATTCGTTTTCAATTCTGGCCTGAGTAGCACTTTTGTGAAGGAAGTGGTATTTATCTCTTCTGGATTGCCCTCTAAATTTTTGTGAATCCTCTCTTGACAAAACGATGGTCTTATACCAAAATTAAGCTTTATTTGCCTAGCCAAACTCCCTGAGCAAAATCCCAAAGTTTCTGTCCAGTGGAAACATTTGTGAAGGAAGTGCTAGCTAGGAATATTCAAATGAGCTAAAATTTTGCAAGATCATTCATATGCTCAAATCATTGCTCTCCACCAAATTTCCCCTCTATCCAACCACCTATGTGAGCTCAACATCAAATCTTTGTTTCTGGTGATATTTTCAGTCTGTGAAGCAACTACAATTTTTATTGCTTCAAAATTTCTAAAAATTTACCACAGCATTCTTACCCTTATAAAATATCACTCCACCAAATTTGAGCTCATGTCATCAAGCCATTAATTTCCAGTAATTTTTCTAAGTTTCTGGCCAGGGGAGTCCATTGTGAAGGAAGTACCATCTTGGCTTGGTCAAATGCTGTGAAATTTTTACAGCAGCTTCTTATATCCAAATTATACTGCTATGCCAATTTTCAGCCCAAACCAATACCCTAGGTGAGTGCTACATCCTGATCAAGTTTCTGGACCAGAAATGCAGTTGCAAAGCATCCACCCTCAAACCTTGTTCATTTGGACTCAAACTTTGCAACCTTGTATTCCTTCTAACCCCAAATCCTTGTGACAAACTCTTTTACCATTTTACCTCATGATTTGACCTTAGAGCTTTGCAAAAGTTTGCTGCTGCAAACTTTGGGTGATGTGATTGATCACCCCAAAAGCTCTTTTGTCGATCTATCACCATCTAGTGTTTGTAGTATGGATGGACTTGTCCCTGGACAAGCTTGTCTGGGCTTAGTCATCGCGCTCGCGCTCGTGCACACGGTGACTGCACCACTGGCATGCGGATGCGCGTGCGCTGGCTGCAGCACGCGTGCTCTGCGCCTCGGACCCACCCGGCCGCCGTCCAAACCCCCTCCGTTCGCCACCTAGCCCTGCTGCAGCTCTTCCCCAGTTCCTCCTCGCCACCCTGGTCCGTTCTCCCCCGCTAGGAGCTCGCCGGAACGAGCCAAACGCCTGAGCGCATGCGGGAACAGTGGCCGCACGTGCCTGACTGCCCCGCCTGCGCGTGCTCTGCTCCTCCTGCCTCCCCGCGTGGTGGCCCGCTTCTCAGCCTCTTCTCCCTCCGCTATTCGAGCTCCCTGTTGCAGCCGCTGGTGTTTCTCGCCTCGCCGGAGTTGGTTCTTCTGGCCGCCGCGGCAACCGGCCCGAGCTCCTCCTTCCCCCGCCTATTTAAGCTCTTCCCGAGCTCGTAGCTCCACACCACTCGCCCTCCTCTTCACCCAATAGACCACCAGAGCCGCCCAACCGAGCCCGCGAGTCCTTCTTCTTCCTCTCCGGCCGAGCACTCGCCACTCGGGTTCCACCCCGACCAGTCGTCTCCAGTGCTCCTCCGCCCTATGCGAAGCCGCCATCGAGCTCGTGGTGTTCTTCTGGTTCCTCCACACCCATCCATTGGCCGGATTGCTGCTGGAATCTTCGATCTCGCCGGCGCCAGAAGCTCGTCGCCGCCGGAGAGCTCGCTTTCGACGTCATTTGGCCACTATTCGTTGCGCCACGGGTACGAGTAGCTCCGTTTCGGTCCGCTCGATCCATTCCCGTCGACGCCCAGCCCCGTCGCGCCCGCCTCGCCGCCGTTTCATCGCCGGTGAGCCCGCCGTGCTCTGCCTCTTCCCCCTCTCCCTTTTATATGCTAGCAGGCCCACCCGTCAGCCGCAGCAAGGCCGCCCGAAACGTTTTCTAAGTGAAAACGGTTTCTGGCTTTGCGCCTTCGACGTCGGCCTCTCTGAAGTTTTTCAGAAATTGTTTTTATTCAATTTCAAATCCAGCTTGACCTCAACTTTGACCATGAATAACTCCTAAACTACATGTCCAAATGAACTGATTCCTTTTGCAGTATTTTTCTTTTGAGATCCTCTATTTTCTGGTAGAATTTGGGATTTTTATCTTCTGTCTAGAATTTCTGGACAGAAGTATTTGCTTTATGGTCTATTCTTAAAATGTTTGCAAAATGTTTTCAGTAGGTTTGTGGTGTGTTGGTGAAGACCAAGAGCTCTTCCCCTCTCTGTTGGAGCAAGGCAAGCCACACCCTCCATTTGCATGATTGCAATGCAATGCCATGGCTAAATTAAATTAAATTGGTTTAATATTGCATTATTTAGAAATAATTTATTCATGGCATTATGATTGGATAATATGTGAGTTTGTTACTGCCATGATGATGCTTGGATTCCTAGGACTAATATTTTGTGGATTGAGGATGGCATGTTACATCGGAATTGCTAGTAGTAGTAGTCATGCTTTATTTATGATCATTTTAATACTATGCTCTCGAAGTTCCTGCTAATGTTATGGATCCACTATGCCTTGGAGTTTAAATGAATATTGTCAGGAGTTTATCCCAAGTTTAGGTGTAATATTGGAGTAACTGTTCGTTCACAAAATTATCTTGGGGAGCAATTCCGTCATTCAGTTGGTCAGGTGCCACCGAATCGAGCTCACCAGTGCAGCCACACTTGCCTCGATGGGGAGGCCCTAATTCGGTCTATTGTCATGCCTCTCGCCGGTGCCTCCAACTCGGGAAGGTTATGTGCTCGCGCTGCCCTGGCCCGGTAGGCAGTCATAACCTTGTGTGCCGAAGTTGTGTTGTACCCGGGTGTCCCCGTGTGGGACGAGTTGTTTGTTTGGCCACGACGGTGGCAGCCACAGAGGTGGTGGATGTCACGAGTTGACATCAGGGGCCACCTAGGACATAGCCGAAAGGGGAGTTTGTCGGGAGTGGCCGGGAGAGTGTCATGCAATAGACTGGTTTTGTCGGAACGTCGTTGGTCCACCCGAATGGGAGCACGAGGCCATGAGTTCCGTAGTGTGGGTACAGTGTACTAACCTCTGCAAAGTGTATAATCTATCGATAGCCGCGTCCTCGGTCATGGACACAGTTCGCTGTAGGTCACACCGTTCGATCAACACTCACGATGACGGAATGACTTATACTAGAGTTATAATTGTAAGTAAGTAACAGCTTGACAGGATACCGATGATGTTAATGTTGGGATACTTTTGAGGATGGTCCATCAGGACATGATGTGATCATGCGGTGATCACGAGGATGTCTTGATCACGAGGTGATCGAGTTGATATGTCGCTTGGCCGGGTAGCCAAGAGCGAGATGGATTCTTGTGACTAATGTTGATGGTTCATCAGCGATTCTGGTCTTACTATATTATCTTGGGTAGCTTCTTCTTTCATCTCCCAGTAGTGGGTGATAAGTTAACTTGTTAATGTTATGTTGTTGTTTTGCCTTGATGCTCTTGGTTATTGTGAGCTTGCGAGTACATTCAAAGTACTCACCTGGCTTATCATGCCAGTTTGCAGGTGATGCTGTGATTGATTGCTTGTCTTGGATTCCGTTCGTGCGAGCTAGGCCGTGTCCCAGCCAGAGTCCCTGTGGAGTGGAGTTCACCACCATCCTCGTCGTTCCGCTGCTACGAGTTGTCCCGCTGCTAGCATAGAGCTACCTTAGTAGATGTAGTATCGATGTGCCATTGTAACCCGTTGTAAGAGCAAACCTTTGTACCTTTACCCTTTGTAATAAAGCTGATTTGTTCTATGCCAAGCAGTGCCGTATTCCAGAAGACATTTCTGGGCTGGAATACAGGGCGTTCCGGTCCCTCTGAGCCAGGGTGCCACAGGTGAGCCGTATGATGGGCAACTATCTCCTGCGGTTCGGAGAGGACTCAGCTGTTAGTTAGTACCCCCTTGGTTTCGGGGTGGACCCTTTCACTCTATTTTATTATATACGCTTAGCGAAAAGAATGTTTTTTGATAGACCTAGGACATGGATTCTATATGAACCAATGGATCGTGACAAGTCGTTACTACTAGCAATGACTTCCTCTTTCAGTACTTCATCCCTTCCATATCCCTCTCCCTTGTTTGATCTTACTCATCAAATGGCACTCAGTTCATATCTGTAAGTTTGTTCGATCATTGACAAGGTTCAAAGAAAGGGTGGGCCATTCACCATGAAGGCTAAAAGCGAGATAGGCTTTACTGGACATTTTCGCTTACAAAGGCGAAGACAATTCCGCGTTTTTTTAGCCGATTCTCCAAAATTTCAGACAATTATCCTCACTCAAACTTCAAAAAGTCCTTTTGTCTTTTTCTGATGTAAATTCTGACTGTCTCCTTTGTCCTTCCTAAAGCTAGTCTAGTCTTCTTCGTTCCACTCGTCCTTGCTTTTTTTTCTTCTTCCCATCGGTCCCAAGGTCAAAGAAATAGGTTCAGTGGTTCGACCTCCCAAAGGTTAAAGAAAGACATTGGTATTAAGACCACTCCCTCTGGATGATGATATGTCCCAACCATCTATAGCCCATGGTTCGTTACTCGGGAATTCAGAGAGGTCAGATGAGATAGATGGGTGTGTTCAAAATGGAATGATCCCCTTTTCTCATGTTTGCATTTTTGTTGTCCACAAAGAAATAAAGAGTCCGAAAAGACGTACGCATAATAGACTCGGTACCTAGGTCAATGGGTTCAGTGGAGAATTGCGTTACTATAATACCGAAGGTATCTATGAAATGCAGTACCAAGGTCAATGAAATTGAAAGGCACCTCTGACAACAGAATCAAAAGGGATTTGGCGGCTGTAGACGACTCAGAGGGGTTTTCATAAAGAGAAGCTTTCGCGCAATACACCTATTTTTCTATAGAAGTGAATGGCCCCTTAGTTGGCTAGTCTGGTCAATCGGCAGGCTCAACCTCTACATCGTATTCTGATATAGAAAGAAAAGAACCGAACTCCTAGAGGGTGAAAGAAGAATCTCACGTTGATACTCTGCCAAGGGATCTGTCCACAACTGGTACTTCACATGCCTTAGAAGTAGATTTGAATGAGAATGAATGAAATGAGCAAACGTTACTAGGAAGGTGAACTTGCTATCAAACTACTGCCTGCGCTAGGGGAAGCGCGAAAGAAAAAACAGTTTCACGCAAGATCTGATACCCTTGAAGGACTCCCAGGAATGAGAGAGCAAGTACAAGGACAATCTTATTTTCTAAGGATAGGCGGTATTCCATAATTAACACAGTTCGGTTAGAGTGGATTTGAAAAGCTACAGCAGATCGATAAGTTGCTAATTTAGCTAAGTCAACTCCACTACGGAATCTAGCTCTCCATAAGAGGGTATTCCCAATGAGACAAGTAGTTTATCGAAGGGACCCTCTGTCTGAAGATTGCAGTCCGGATTTCTCGGAATAGAATAATTGAATGAGCAGATGCAGATGGTCAATCTCCATCTTGAAGCCAAGTCTCTCTGTCTTCTTATTTTATATAAAGATATAGATAATAACTCGATCTATCGTAGAATGATTTCGTGATCTGATCTTCATTTGGGCGACTTTCGCTCAATCCGTGGCTGTAGTGATAAGGCAAATCAAAGGGGTCAAAAAAGAAGATATAGAATTGTAGCTAACGGGGTTCGCTCGCCCTCGCCTGTCACTATAGCGTGTCAAGTTTCTTTCTTTCCAATCGGGATTTTTTAGGTGTGAAGTGAAGTTCACCAGAAACGCTAGCTATATGCTTAACACAGGGTAGGGGATTCCATTCCACCAAAGACGTAAGGTGAACGAGTTCGCCCCGACTCCAGAAAGATAGGTCAAACTGTGGACTGAGGTTCAGTCAGGAATTAGCGTATAGAAAGGAGCAAGAAAACGTATGCGCAGGCGCAACAAAGCGCTCATCCCTTGTTCTTTCGCTTGGAAGCTCAATCCCCTCGCTTCTTCTTTCGCCTCTACGCTCGTGCTTTCAGCAAGTTCGTACCAGTCGTCGGTCAAGGAGGGATCTCCAACCTCCGCGCCTAGCCGCAACCTAAACGCTGGTTCTATCCCGGCCAAGCAAGCAAGGGGAACCCCGATGGGAAGAGGGAAAGAAAGATCGGGGGAAGAAGCGGGGTAGAGGAATTGGTCGACTCATCAGGCTCATGACCTAAAGACTGCAGGTTCGAATCCTGTCCCCGCCTCTGCATAAGTATCCACCGACTTTCATGGTTTTCATGTGATTATAGGTACTCTTTTCTTGATCGTAGAACCTGGCGACTGCATGCCAAAATGCGTTTCTCCTTTGAATTACTCCTTTCTATAGAATTTGCGTGAGATGTTAGAAGGTGCTAAAGCAATTTGGGCAGTGTTCTCGAAACTACTTGAATCCTTGGTGATTCGCATCATAGGCAAACTTTTTTGAGTCAGATTGATTTGAAATTTTTAATCGTTGTCGTCTTTATTTTAATTTTGATTTTCATATTCATTCATACTTTCCAAAAATGGAAAAAGGATTCAAAGGGCCTTTCTCCAATTATCTTCGGAGTGGTTAGTTTTTTCTGTATTCTCTTGGCCCAACAAGAAACAGCTTTCGCAATGGAAGCTGGCGACGCTAATCCTATTCCCGCCCCCCTTTCAGATACTTTTATTGAAAATGCAATCAGGGAGTTCATGCTTTCATGCAAGGGAAATGCGAGGAGACCAGGCAGCCACGTGATCCAAGGAGCTCTCGATGAATTTGTCATTGACAAACTTGCTCAAGACGAGCGAGTCGAATTGATGAACATCCTGTCCCGCATTAAACACGCATATGCGATGGACCTGAGTTTGAATGAGGGACCGGCGCATGCTAAAAACACAGCATTCAACGAATTGGATGCGTGGATATAAGCAAAGCAGGATAGTAGGCAAAAACTTAATACTAGAAGTAGAAAAATACGGTAGAATAAAGTCAGAATGTAATATTTCTTACCTGAGAGTTAGCTGCTTATCGAATCCAAAAAAGAAATGTGAGAATATAGTTACAGATGTGATAAAAGTAAATAATGGAGAGTAATTGATTTCGAAGAAGAAAACAAAACCGATAAAAAGAAGACTATTCGAGGGTGACGGTATGAGGAAGTGGTTGGATTATCACGAAGGACTCATCGACCTTGAGGACAGACAAGACTATTGTCTCCACCACTAAAGTGGTCTCCACCACTAAAGTGGGATAATACTCACTTTTATAGAGGAATTCCAAAATATTACATGGATGAGACTCATCGCACCGGATCCTTAGACAGATGAGACTGATCACCCCTGATCAGTGATCAATTCTGGCACAATGAATTTACGAGTTATTTTACACAATGAATTTACAAGCATCCGTCCTCTAAGTAATATGTATTCTTCCTCTAAGGTTTCCCCTCTAAGGAGGGTTGTGTAGCATTTAGCTTACAAGGATTGACTCGGCACCATCGATGCGTAGTCTATCAATCAATTTAATGGGACTTATTTATATGCCTGTTACGAGCGGAATCTGCCTGTTATTCAATCTATCTCTTCAATCTGCTTACTGGTTTCCTTCTCGGCCAATGGAACATCTATTGCTTCCTAATCTAGAACTGAACTAAACAGAAATCTTGGTCAAGTATTGGGAAAAGGAAAGAGGCCCTTTTCTTTTTCAAAACTAAGAAGGAGATGTGCATAGTGTTGTAAAGATCGGCAGAAGAGGAAGGGTGCAGTTAAGTTACAACATCTTTTGTTTCCAAGTCGAGAGGCTTCTTTTGATAAAGGAAACTATTCCTCTGCTCGCTATACTCAAACCCTTGCCATTTCCTCGATTCCCGTTGAGAAAACAATCGATTGACCATTTTAGGACCTATTCTTTAGAATATAGAGGTATCGAAGATCTAGAAATGATGCGATGACTCCTGTTCGATCCTATTCCGATGAAATGAATGAATTACCACGCTTTCCGCCGGCTGATAAAGAACTTTTTCATGATCGATTGCTTCACGCATGATCTGATGATCTTGCTATAACATAACGATACTGCATTTCCCCTCTTCCTTGTCTCTACTTACTTTTTCATTGCTCGACTCGAGGGAGGGGCTCTATATAGTTGTTTTGCCTTCTTTCTTGGACTCTCAGGTGAGCGCTTAGGCCAAGCCACAATTACCAAGGCATGATTGAATCCGCCAAAGAGAAGGGAATAGATGATCTCACTGGAAAAAGTTGCGTAACCCCCCCCCCCCGTTTTTTGGCATGATTTCAAGATTTTGACCTGATTTATGAGAAAAGAAATTTGTTTTGCATTAACCCGAAAGAATCTCCTTATAATTGAGTGTGCAGTAAAGGGGGTTGTTACACCAAATCCCTCTGGTGAAGCTCTATCCAACTGCTTGTTAATAGCGGATTGGGTATTGGTCGATCAAAAGCTGTGATACGCAAAATCCTCAGCAGAATGAAATGCGGACTACAATTAAGTTAGTTGAAAAAGAGAGTAAGGAATGAATGGGACCGTCAACAGGAACTCTTGAATTCAGGGTTTTTCACACTACCTATAGAGAGATTGAACCAACACGGTGCCCACGGTAACTCCTCCACCCGGACTGTTTGCTTTCGTGGGGCTTTGCTGCGCTTTGGATCCGAAACAATCAGTCCGAAGGAGTATCAGTCGTACCATAATGCGCCTGGACTTATGTGACCTACAAGGCTGATTACTCGATCACTCCATTGTAATTACCTCATAAAGTTCTACTTTCCTCCCACTCACTTCTTTTGAGAGAAACTCCTTCTCTAGAAAGGACCCATTCTTGGCAACAAAGATCTTTCCTTCGTATCTGTGATAGAAGGTATATCCAATGGTCTCTTTAGGGTATCCTATGACGCCACACTTCTCCACTTTGGGTTCGAGCTTATCAGGCTGAAGCCTCTTGACATAAGCGTCGCATCCCCAAACTTTAAGAAACGACAGCTTAGGTTTCTTGCCAAACCATAATTCATACGGTGTCCTCTCAATGGATTTAGACAGTGCCCTGTTTAAAGTGAATGCAGTTGTCTCTAATGCATAACCCCAAAACGATAGTGGCAAAACGGTAAGAGACATCATAGAATGCACCATATCCAATAGAGTATGATTACAACGTTCGGACACAACATTACGCTATGGTGTTCCAGGTGGCTTGAGCTATGAAACAATTCCACATTGTCTTAAATGCATACCAAACTCGTAACTCAAATATTCACCTCCACGATCAGATTGTAGAAACTTATTTTTCTTGTTACGATGATTCTTTACTTCACTCTGAAACTCCTTGAACTTTTCAAATGTTTCACACTTGTGTTTCATTAAATAAATATACCCATATATACTCAAATCATTTGTGAAGCTAAGAAAATAACGATATCCACCACGTGCTTCAACACTCATCACACCGCATACATCGGTATGTATTATTTCCAACAAGTCACTGGCCCGCTCCATGACGGTGTCCTGGACTAGGGGGTACCAACCTAGTCGTCCTATATTCCTCGGGCTGGGCCAGTGTGTAACACCCTGGTTTTCGCTCCTTGTTTTTTTTCCTCACGGGATTGGACTCCCTTTTTTTTCAATGTTATTGGATTTTCTCTCGCTCTAGGGTATATGAACATGGTTATATAGCCTGGCCTATCCTATCAAACCAGAGATTTTCTCCAGTCCAACCTTGCCACCCAAGATGTATTCTCAAGATTTTGCCACCGAAACCCTACTCTCCGATCTACCGGAAGGAAAACCCTAATTCTTTCTGTTACAAGGGAACCCTAATTTTCTTTGATCTGTTGCTTTCCAAACTTTTCCCAGTGATCATCCTACCTCTATAAACCCTGGATATGCAAAAATATTGCCAAGTCATTTGCAATATTTTTATTTAAAATTAATTCCTTTTTCTGCCAGTTAAAGGAATTAAATCCAGAAAAATATCTATCCATCTCCAAAGTTCATAAAAACTTGTGGACATATTCTTTGTGATCATATTGAGCTCTCATAAAAATATTGGCCATAATTAAATAAGGGAAATTGCATTTTCCTATTTAAAGCAAATATTGCATTTTGGGCACTTTCCAAAGGAGCTACCATTTGGTAGCCAGGAAAAATCCCAAATAATTTGTGGAGCTTCTCCTATCCATATCTTCACCATTTCCATCAAGAACCCAAGTTCCATAGTTCAAATTTTGAGCACATCATCCAATTCTTTTCTCTGGACCCATTTTGAGGTTGTGAAGCAACTATATTTTATATTGCTTCAAGATTCTTGAAATTAATCTAGGACCTCACATTCCCTATATGATGTGAGGATGCAAAAATCCACATCATTTTATCTAGCCATTTTCTCCCAAAAATTCCATCTAATTCCTGTCGAGAGAAAAGCACTATGAAGGAAGTACCACTTTGGTATGTCCAAATGGTATGAAATTTTACCAGTGCCTCCATATAGCCAAATAACCGCCCTCCACCAAATTTCAGCCCAATACATTCAGCCATTTGAGCACAACATCATAATCTAGTTTCTGGACCAAATTTTGCATTACAAAGGAAGTATATGCAAACCAGGTCCAAATGACTTCAAATTTTGCCAGCACCTACTCCTTCCTACCACATTTCATTGTGACAAGGAACCAGCTCGAACCCTCCAACCATTTCTCCACAAGGATCCATCCTAGTATCTGTTCAGAACCTATGCAAGCTCAAATCAGTCATTTCTTGCCTAATCTTCAGTCCAAACCTCCTCAGGTCATCTCATGGATCTCTGATCCATCTTTTTGACAAGCCTAGTCATCGATGCTTGCACCAGAGCGCGTTATGGCATGGTGTCCACGTGGCGGCCACACAAGAACGGCGCTCTGGGCACTGACCGTGTCTGGTCACCTCGAATAGCTAGCTTCAACTGGCCATGGCTTGTCCCCGCGTGCCGACTAACTCCCCAGCCATCCACGTACCCCTCCGCAGCTTCCCCCTCTGGTTTATTCTTCGTCGTGCCACGACGAACGCCGCCGTACGCCACTGTACTCGCATAGCGCTGCCGCATGGAGCCAAGCTGGAGCTCTCCCGAAGCCCAGCTAGCCTCCACTGCTTGCCCATGCCACCCCGCGATGCCAGCCACCCGCCTGAGCCGTCGCCTTCGAGCTCCAGTGCGGTGATAAGCGTGCCACGACGGCCATGCTTATCTCCCCGCCGTGGCCGCCTATAAATAGGTCCTCCCCGGAGCCCCCAGCCATCCCCGAGCACCTCAACCTCCTCCTGGACCTCTCATAGTCCCACCGAGCCGACCAGTTCCTCCCCGGAGCTCCTCCTCGCTCGCCACGACTGCCATGGCTGCCGCAGTTCCCGGCTTGAATTCGAGCCATCCGCGACCCTTCTCTCCCGCCTACCTACACCGGAGGAGCCCCCGGCCACCGCGAAGCCCTCTTGCACCGAACCGCCGTCTCCCCGCCACCGAATCGCCGTGACCATCTCCGGCTGTCGCCACCATCCGCCCTACCCAAGGAGGCCGTCGCCCCCTTAGCTCTTGGCATCCGTGCGCAACACCACTGGATGCACCACTTCACGCCGAGCTCGTCCATGGGCAGAGCGTCGTCTGGGATGCCCTGTAGTGCCCGCAACCGTCACCGGAGCGCGCGGCTGCTCTCTGTCCCACAGGCGAGCGCATGGAAGAAGACAATGACCACTCCCCTCTCGCCTGCCAGCGGACCCCAGCTG
This sequence comes from Elymus sibiricus, assembly GCA_039707655.1. Taxonomy (NCBI): domain Eukaryota; kingdom Viridiplantae; phylum Streptophyta; class Magnoliopsida; order Poales; family Poaceae; genus Elymus; species Elymus sibiricus. Next base: position 92,247,353 of record CM077672.1, on the reverse strand, counting down.
TAAGCGGCAGCGGCTGCGCACGTGTGGGGCTGATGTGGCAGGCCCAGCATTTAAGTGGAGACATATTCTTCGGAATACGCTTCCGCTCTCTGAAAGCGTAAACCAGTACTACTCCTGGCCGAAATATGCTTTCCCTTTCCCGAAAGCGTATTTCACCGAAGTGCGCTTTCTGTTTACCCCGCCAGCCGAATCTGTTAAATTGCGAACGTTCGTCCGTTAGCAGCAGAAAAGCACAGTTTATATTTGTTTTTCTGCCTAACGAACAAACGGCCACAACTTCGCAACCATAACTCCGATTCAGGTGATTCCAAAGCCCACGTTCTCTATTCGTCGAGCTCGTTTCGATGATATCACTTTCACCATATTGACACATTTTGAAAATGCCCATTTTTCCCCTACCCTATATTCAGCCCCTCCGAGAGGGAAACTTCTCCGGCGAATTTTTCCGTGAGGTGATCGCAGTTCTTCCGGAGTATTCCTTCACCCCAGGCAAGCCGACCATTTGATATATGCCCTAAAGCATTGCTCTGTGTTATTCTTGCATGTTTAATTAATGAATATGCCTGTGTTAGAAATAATTAAACTCCTGCTAGGTTGAACTTGCTATTCACATTACCTGCTAATGCTCATCATATTATCGCACTAGTGACTCGTAGGTGACAATGTGGAGATAGGTTGTTATGTTTTCATCATGCATTACTGTTGTTATTCCAATGATTAAGAAAGTGACTTAATAATGACAACCTCCTCCGTCGGCTGGATCGAGTCATAGTGCCACCGAATCGAGCTCCTCAGTGCAAGCACACTTGCCTGGATGGGGAGGCCTTAACTTGGTCTATTGTCTTGCCTTTTACCGGTACCACCAAAGAGGGGAGGTTATGCGTGCGTGCTACCCTGGCTCGGTAGGCGGCGATAACCTTGTGAGCCCAGGTTATTTGCGTGTGGGTCCCCGTTTGGGACAGTTTAGTTTGGCCACGACGGTGGCAGGTGTCAGGAGTGACACAGGGGCCACCCAGGACATGACCCGGAAGGGGTATGGTTGTCGGTGGGACCGTAAGAGTGTCGGGAATAGACAAGTTTTGTTGGAGCAGCACCGGTCCACCCTAATGGGAACATGTACTGATGTACGAGGCCAGGAGCTCCATAGTGTGGGTAAAGTGCGCAACCTCTGCAGAGTGTAAATCTATTCGAATAGCCGCGGCCTCGGTCATGGGACACAGTTTGTACTAGGTCGCACTATTTGGTCTGTGTTAAGTCTGGAGGAATAAACCAGATAATGTTGTTGCTAGGAATGAACCAGAAAAAGGTATGATTCATCGGGCTTGCAGTACAGATGCATGGACATCAGATGATGTCAGGGGTATGAATGCTAGCCATGCGATGGCTATGAGATGACCGGTCGGAGGACCGCAAAGTTTGGATCAAATTTCGATTGTGAGCATATTCGGAGTATGGATTATTTATTTGATATGCTTTACCTTGCTGTATTTACTCCAATAGTTATCCTGCTAAATAATCCTGCTATGACATGATGATTAATGCTGCTAGATGATTAATCTTGCTATATAATCCTGCCCTAACATGATAGTTAATACTGTTAAGATAACAAGTGCATGCTTGAATGCCATGGATTGCATTGCTTGGTGTATATGTTATTTGGTTTGCTTGCGAGTACATTCAAAAGTACTCAGCGGCCTTCAATGTGGCCAGGTTCACTTAAGGATATGACGTCCACTAGCGAGGAGCCGAAGTGTTTGCGGGCTAGAAGAGTAACCCAGTCAGATCCCTGTGGATTGGAGCCGCACCAAGACCATGCTCCCTTAGATAGAGCTTTTCCGCTGCCATCACCCTTGTAAAATACCATGTAAGACTTATATATCCATTAATAGAAATGCCTGTGTTCATGATACTTGTCGTAAATGCGCATGCCAGAGTGATTTCCTGGGCTGGTGTGTGCGGCGACAGTCTGGCTATAGTGGTAATCAGGCGGGGCGCCACAACGGATGGTATCAGAGTTGCTAGGCTGACGGTAGGTTACCCTAGCCAGATTGCATTGCCTCTTGATTAGTAGAAAGCCCAGATGGGTTCCAGCCATCTTTGCCAGACAGGCACGGCTACTATTTATCATAAGGCAACCCCATTGGTTTTTGGCTCCATCAGACCCCAACTCTCATGGCCTTTGCCTCTGGTGGGAAATGTCCGCACCAGGCAACGACCCGTGAGCCTTGAACCCTTAGGTGAACCAGATATTCCCACCCTGCTTGCTAACCATGGCATTTCTCTTTTTAAATCCAGTTTCCTTGGGAAACGCCTATAAATTCCATCTTTTCCCCGATAACCCTAGGATCTTTGACTAAGCCACTTTGGCTATGGTCATGCGTCGAGTTCGATGTTCCCTAAGGAAGTAGTAGGAGCTTGACACCAATTGCTACTAGGAGCATTGTGTGGTTTTGCTTTTAAGTCCTTAGAGGTGCATCGAGTGTGCTAGGCTAGTTATACTAGTGAATCTTCAGCCACATGTGCAAGGTCCGCAAAATTTGAGCTTTATTTGCTTTTTGGTTTTTGCGGTTCTTGTTTCTATTGTCGATTCCGTTCTGTCGCTTCGACTGGATCCATCCGCAAGAGCTACCAAAGAAGACCAACACACAACTTGGATAATACCCAATAATCCAAATTCAGTAAGAGTCAAGCCAAGCCAACTGCCCGATATTCAGAACAGCAACACCGGATTGATCAAGAATGAAGGATGGGTCAGAAGCAGAATCTGCGTGCAACCAACAAGGCCAGACTGTACCTAAGGGAGGTTGTCTCCGAACAGATCGTACCTAAGGAACAGTTAGATGAGCTATCAGGAATGGACACTAGCAGGGACAAATGGTTCCGCCCTCGACACAAGGATTATTTCAGTCGGTGGGGTGAACTTTGAGTCTTTTCCCAATGGACTCAAGAATCATTTATTACCCACAGAAGACATATCTCAAGAATGTGAATGTGCCAAAAGCAATAACAGAACTCCAGTATATTGGTACAAATTTCCAAGCATACTTTGAAATTCACCGGTGTATATACAAATTTCTGGGCACTGTGAACAAGGTTTGCAAGGAATATGGATAAGTTCGCAGTTGCCCAGAATCAATGAGAATTTCACATGCTTGGAAGCTCAGCTGAACCGAATGGGATTATCCGTCAACTGCTCACCACCGGTAACACTTGGTTTGAATACAAAGGCTATTCCGGATTAATTATCAGCATGAAGTCTGCATCAGTTGCGCAACCTTTACAGCAACAATGAGCAGACCAGCAGAAGGACTAGCGGTGTGCATGACCAACGGAATATCTTCAGACAAGGTATGGCCTATACCAAGCTTTGGCTCCGCTATGGGTAAATTTCGGATACTTCGGAAGGAAGCTAGAATCGGCCATAGATCCAACCGCATGTCACCGTGAAAGGCTTCTAGTATAAGAAACCCAGCCTTCCTCCGCAAGCTATTGGGAGGAGCATACAACGTAAGGCTCCCAATCTTCCTCGGTACGCCACTAGGGCAAAGAATCTTCTGGAGTACGGCACTCCAATATCCTATAGCCGGCTACCGTGGGAAGCTTCCGGCATAAGGCGCTGGATTTTAATCAGCAAGAAACATGACGAAAAGCTGCTGAGTTTTTTTTAGCACATCATCATGCCCGCAACAATCTTGTCAGAAACACAAACTAGCCCAGACACACATTTGCTTCAGAACTCAGTGGTTATGAGGGGATTTATCCTACCCTTGCATATGTTGTGAGCATGCAGTCCAGTGGACCAGTTCATGCAAGCCACTCGTATATGGGAATGACTGTGTTCAGCGAAACATCGGCCCCATAGTATAAAGACGGATATGAATACAGCAAACTCTACGAGATATGCAAGAGTAAGTCATGAGTGCAAGCCTGACAAGTTGGATGTGACCAAGGAGCCATGTTGGCAGGTCATGATGGGTCTCCAAAAGGAACCCACAAGAACCAAGAAGTTTTGGATGAACAGTCTTCGCAACGGTCAATAAAATGAAATTTGACAAGGAGATATTGCCAACCCTTGTCAGACTCTTGCATATACGGCCACAACAATGCAGCCAGCATGTCATGCTCATCGTGAATACGGGCCATCAACTAAGATAAGAGGCTATGTTCCGAAAGGTGCACCAGATGATAGACATACTATGTTCAACTCAGTGGTCTTAGCAAGGACTACAGAGGATATATAAGGCAGAGCCACCTCAACAAGCGACGGAGTGTGACTATCTGAATTCACATGGAACCAAGACATTCAGATAGAATAGCTGAAAGCACAGGCATGTCAGCATCGACAGTTCGTAGATGCCATGACAAGAGATTACCGTTTATGATTACTTTGTGATCATGCCTGACATTTCAGTTGGGGATATAGCAGTAATAGTTCGGTCATGTTGCTCCTTGGATCGTGGATCACCTAAGGACAAAGTCAGAATGCATAAGATAGAAGGAAATATCAGTACGGAACCCAGAGCCAGACTGAGCATTCTGACAGGACAGAAAGAAAGCCACCCCTAGTCACTCGAGGCCATACAAGCACGTGAACCCTGTACCCAGAAAGGATGTCTCGCTTTGGCAGTCAGTGTACGAAGTATCGCAATAAAACTAGAAGCAGCTAGCTCCAAGCCTTAAAGATGAGCTATTATGTTAATACTACTCGCTACCAACCAACCTCGGGCTACAAACTACCAGGATAGAATGTTGCCTGCCAGGAAAGAGAAGGATTCAAGGTAGCTGTGTGAAAAGACAACACCTGAGCCGTCAGAAGAGGCAGTTAAAAGGCCAGTGAACCGACGAAGACAAGACAGCTGATGGATCCAAGTCACACACATGTATGTCCCCCTTCGCCGGGAGGTATGCCCAGAAATCTCGAGGATGAGATTTTCTTAAGGGGGTAGGTTTGTAACACCCTGGTTTTCACTCCTTGTTTTTTTCCCTCGGGGGATTGGACTCCCGTTTTTTTTCAATGTTATCAGATTTTCTCTTGCTCTAGGGTATATGAAGATGGTCATATAGCCTAGCCTATCCTATCTAACCAGAGATTCTCTCCAGTCCAACCTTGCCACCCAAGATGTATTCTCAAGATTTTGCCACCGAAACCCTACTCTCCGATCTACCAGAAGGAAAACCCTAATTCTTTCCGTTACAAGGGAACCCTAATTTTCTTTGATCTGTTGCTTTCCAAACTTTTCCCGGTGATCATCCTACCTCTATAAACCCTGGATATGCAAAAATATTGCCAAGTCATTTGCAATATTTTTATTTAAAATTAATTCTTTTTTCTGCCAGTTAAAGGAATTAAATCCAGAAAAATATCTATCCATCTCCAAAGTTCATGAAAATTTGTGGAGATATTCTTTGTGATCATATTGAGCTCCCATAAAAATATTGGCCATAATTAAATAAGGGAAATTACATTTTCCTATTTAAAGCCAATATTGCATTTTGGGCACTTTCCAAAGGAGCTACCATTTTGGTAGCCAGGAAAAATCCCAAATAATTTGTGGAGCTTCTCCTATCCATATCTTCACCATTTCCATCAAGAACCCAAGTTCCATAGTTCAAATTTTGAGCACATCATCCAATTCTTTTCTCTGGACCTATTTTGAGGTTGTGAAGTAACTATATTTTATATTGCTTCAAGATTCTTCAAATTAATCCAGGATCTCACATTCCCTATATGATGTGAGCACGCAAAAATTCACATCATTTCATCTAGCCATTTTCTCCCAAAAATTCCATCTGATTCCTATCCAGAGAAAAGCACTGTGAAGGAAGTACCACTTTGGTATGTCCAAATGGTATGAAATTTTACCAGTGCCTCCATATAGCCAAATAACCTCCGTCCACCAAATTTCAGCCCAATCCATTCAGCCATTTGAGCACAACATCATAATCTAGTTTCTGGACCAAATTTTGCATTACAAAGGAAGTATATGCAAACTAGGTCCAAATGACTTCAAATTTTGCCAGCACCTACTCCTTCCTACCACATTTAATTGTGACAAGGAACCAGCTCGAACCCTCCATCCATTTCTCCACAAGGATCCGTCCTAGTTTCTGTTCAGAACCTATGCAAGCTCAAATCAGTCATTTCTTGCCTCCTCTTCAGTCCAAACCTCCTCAGGTCATCTCATGGATCTCTGATCCATCTTTTTGACAAGCCTAGTCATCGATGCTTGCACCAGAGCGCGTTATGGCATGGTGACCACGCGGAGGCCACGCAAGAACGGCGCTCTGGGCACTGACCGTGTCTGGTCGCCTCGAACAGCTAGCTTCAGCTGGCCATGACTTGTCCCCGCGTGCCGACTAGCTCCCCAGCCGTCCACGTACCCCTCTCCCGTAGCTTCCCCCTCTGATTTCTTCCTCGCCGCGCCACGACGAATGCCGCCATACACCACTGTACTCGCATAGCGCCGCTGCATGGAGCCAAGCCGGAGCTCTCCCGAAGCCCAGCTGGCCTCCACTGCTTGCCCGTGCCACCCCGCGACGCCAGCCACCCGCCTAAGCCGTCGCCTCCGAGCTCCAGTGCGGTGATAAGGGTGCCATGGCAGCCGTGCGTATCTCCCCGCCGCGGCTGCCTATAAATAGGTCCTCCTCGGAGCCCCCCCAGCCATCCCCGAGCAACTCAACCTCCTCCTGGACCTCTCATAGTCCCACCGAGCCCATCAGTTCCTCCCCGGAGCTCCTCCTCGCTCGCCACGACCGCCATGGCTGCCGCTGTTCCCGGCTCGAATTCGAGCCATCCGCGGCCCTTCTCTCCCGCCTAGCTACCCCAGAGGAGCCCCTGGCTACCGCGAAGCCCTCCTGCACCATACCGCCGTCTCCCCGCCATCGAATCGCCGTGACCATCTCCGGCCATCGCCACCATCCACCCTACCCAAGGAGGCCGTCGCCCCTGTAGCTCTTGGCGTCCGTGCGCTACACCATTGGATGCGCCACTTCGCGCCGAGCTCGTCCATGGGCGGAGCGTCGTCGGGGATGCCCTGTAGTGCCCGCAACCATCACCGGAGCACGCGGCTGCTCTCTGTCCCGCAGGCGAGCGCGTGGAGGAAGACGACGACCACCCCCTCTCGCCTGCCAGCGGGCCCCAGCTCTAAGCGGCAGCGGCTGTGCATGTGTGGAGCTGACGAGGCGGGCCCAGTGTTTAAGTGGAAACGTATTCTTCGGAATACGCTTCCGCTTTGTGAAAGCGTAAACCAGTACTACTCCAGGCCGGAATGCGCTTTCTGTTTACCCCGCCAGCCGAATCTGTTAAATTGCAGACGTTCGTCCGTTAGCAGCAGAAAAGCACAGTTTATATTTGTTTTTCTTCCTAACGAACGAACGGCCATAACTTCACAACCGTAACTCCAATTCAGGTGATTCCAAAGCCCATGTTCTCTATTCGTCAAGCTCGCTCCGATGATATCACTTTCACCATATTAACACATTCTGAAAATGCCCATTTTACCCCTGCCCTATATTCAGCCCCTCCGAGAGGGAATCTTCTCCAGCGAATTTTCCGCGAGGTGATCGCACTTATTCCGGAGTATTCCTTCACCCCAGGCAAGCCGACCATCTGATATATGCCCTAAAGCATTGCTCTGTGTTATTCTTGCATGTTTAATTAATGAATATGCCAGTGTTAGAAATAATTAAACTCCTGCTAGGTTGAACTTGCTATTCACATTACCTGCTAATGCTCATCATATTATCGCACTAGTGACTCGTAGGTGACAATGTGGAGATAGGTTTTATGTTTTCATCGTGCATCACTGTTGTTATTACAATGATTAAGAAAGTGACTTAATAATGATAACCTCCTCTGTTGGCTGGATCGAGTCATAGTGCCACCGAATCGAGCTCCTCAGTGCAACCACACTTGCCTGGATGGGGAGGCCTTAACTTGGTCTATTGTCTTGCCTTTTACCGGTACCACCAAAGAGGGGAGGTTATGCGTGCGTGCTACCCTGGCCCGGTAGGCGGCGATAACCTTGTGAGCCCAGGTTATTTGCGTGCGGGTCCCCATTTGGGATAGTTTAGTTTGGCCACGACGGTGGCAGGTGTCAGGAGTGACACAGGGGCCACCCAGGACATGACCCCGAAGGGGTATGGTTGTCGGTGGGACCGTAATAGTGCCGGGCAATAGACAAGTTTTGTTGGAGCAGCACCGGTCCACCCTAATTGGAACATGTACTGATGTACGAGGCCCGGAGCTCCATAGTGTGGGTAAAGTGCGCAACCTCTGTAAAGTGTAAATCTATTTGAATAGCCGCGTCCTCGGTCATGGGACACAGTTTGTACTAGGTCACACTATTTGGTCTGTGTCGAGTCTGGAGGAATAAACCAGATAATGTTGTGGCTAGGAATGAACCAGAAAAAGGTATGATTCATCGGGCTTGCAATATAGATGCATGGACATCAGATGATATCAGGGGTATGAATGCTAGCCATGCGATGGCTATGAGATGAGCGGTCGGAGGACCGCAAAGTTTGGATCAAATTTCGATCGTGAGCATATTCGGAGTATGGATTATTTATTTGATATGCTTTACCTTGCTGTATTTACTCCAATAGTTATCGTGCTGAATAATCCTGCTATGACATGATGATTAATGCTGCTAGATGATTAATCTTGCTATATAATCCTGCCCTAACATGATAGTTAATACTGTTAAGATAACAAGTGCATGCTTGAATGCCATGGATTGCATTGCTTTGTGTATATGTTATTTGGTTTGCTTGCGAGTACATTCAAAAGTACTCAGCGGCCTTCAATGTGGCCAGGTTCACCTAAGGATCCGACGTCCACTAGCGAGGAGCCGGAGTGTTCGTGGGCTAGAAGAGTAACCCAGTCAGATCCCTGTGTATTGGAGCCGCACCAAGACCATGCTGCCTTAGATAGAGCTTTTCCGCTGCCATCACGCTTGTAAAATTCCATGTAAGACTTATATATCCATTAATAGAAATGCCTGTGTTCATGATACTTGTTGTAAATTCGCATGCCAGAGTGATTTCCTGGGCTGGTGTGTGCGGCGACCGTCTGGCTACAGTGGTAATCAGGCAGGGCGCACACAGTGGGCCCTCATTCTTATCAAGATGGACTCCGGAAGATGCACACGAGAAGAAGGAGCAAGATTACATCTGCCAAAGACTTGACGTATACTCCAGGACTTCTCCTGCCGCCTCCACGCCTAGATACGGACCTTGTAAACCCTAGATACCCTACCCGGCGTGTATATAAGCCAAAGGGTTTAGCCCTTAGAGGGGACCTCAACACAATCCCATTAACCTAGCCTTAGGACTAGATCTTACGATCTCGCGGTAGATCAACTCTGTACTTGATACATCTCCATCAATATAAACAAGAGCAGGACGTAGGGTTTTACCTCCATCAAGATGGCCCCAACTTGGGTAAGCATCGTCTCCCTGTTCCTGTTACCATCTGTCCGAGATCCACAGCTCGGGACCCCCTACCCCGAGGTCTTCCGGTTTTTACACCGACACTGGTGCTTTCATTGAGAGTTCCGCTGTGTGATCACAAAGGACTGATGGCTCATCTGCAGATCAACTGTGGCAATGGTTGTGGGGATGCCTATGTCCCTGGCCAGTTTTTTGTATTCGGCAGCATGATCTTTTGCGCCGACTCGACAGGCCACCTAGCCACCGTTGAAAACTATGCCCCCGATCATATCATTACCTTCGGAGGACTGGAGTACACCACGGACTCCCGCGGCGAGCTTGTCTTATCAGGTTGGACCCCCAACCGGATTCCTGGTCTGGCAAACACCAGAGGTTCGACCTCGGAATGGATCTCCTTTGAAGATCACGAATCGTGCCCCCCAACACCACCGGGGGCTACCGAGGAACTCCCCTCCCCCGCCTCGGATAACCCTGTCACGATACCAGGCTCTGACATAAATCAGAGCTCGACCTTGGGCACAACATCGGGCTTAGAACTGATCTCGGCGGCGGATCTAGAATCCACCTCGCCTCCTCAAAAGGCCGAAAACGCATCATGCGTGCCACTACGAGTCGACCCGGCTTATGGCCAGACCATGAACCCTGAGGAGCTATCTCACCTCAATGAGATGCTTGATCAGATCCAGAGCTTGTCGATCTCAACCTCGGTTTATGACAAGATCGGACTTAAAGCCGATGACCGGGAAATTTATATAACGTCCACCACCCACCTGGTCGCCACTATCGACGATTTAACTGATATGCTTGACTACGATGAGGCAACCGACATGGATGAAGATGTCGGCAGCCCTATAGAAAACACTTTGCCGCCTACTAACACCGGCAGGTAGAAAGCAGCATCCGCGTATGATGTGTCAAAATACTTTTGGCCGAGCAAGACCTTGAAGAACAGCGTCGCAGTACGCCTAAATCTTATCCACGCAGGCTTTTACTGCCTGAATTCGATGATGAACTAACCGCCAAGGCACCTGACCGCGCCCCTCGAGGGCGCGACAGGCCCGCGCGGGAGGATTTCGACACCCAACCAGCCCCACGCCATCATGGCAAGGACCCTGTAGATTATCTTGCCCCTCAAGATGTTCGACGTTGGATAGAGGCAAACCGGGCACCACCCCAGTCCATTTATGGATCAAGAGGACGCGTTCCGGCCGGGCATGACGGCTACGATGCCTGGGTGGACAGGAACGGCCGCTCCCGAGATCAAACTCATACTCGGTTCTCTCCCGACGCCCGGTACGACACCGCTCGGTTCCGAGGACCAGCCCACCCGATCTGTCTTACAGATAGGGTAATGGAACACCAGTTCCCCGATGGGTTTAAACCCATCAACATAGAATCTTACGATGGCACCATGGACCCAGCTGTATGGATTGAAGAGTTTCTTCTCCATATACACACGGCCAATGGAGATGACCTCCACGCCATCAAGTACTTGCCGCTCAAGCTAAAGGGGCTGGCGAGGCACTTGCTGAATAGCCTACCGCCCCACTCCATTGGAAGCTGGGAGGCTCTTGAAGGCGCCTTTAGGGCAAATTTCCAAGGAACCTACGTCCGACCTCCGGACGCCGATGACCTCAGCCATGTCACTCAGCAGCCCGACGAATCACCTTGGAAATTCTGGAATCGGTTTCTTACTAAAAAGTACCTGATCATAGACTGCTCAGACGCCGAGGCCATCGCTGCATTCAAAAACAACATCCGAGATGAGTGGCTCGCCCGCCAGCTCGGCCAGGATAAACCGAGGACCATGGCAGCCCTCGCCTCGCTCATGACCCGCTTTTGCGCGGGAGAGGATAGTTGGCTAGCCCGCAGCACTCACGATGGTGAGGTAGGGACCTCGGAAACTCGCGACGCCAACGGCAATCCTAAGCGCAGGCATAGAAATGGTGGAAGTGACACAGAAGACGCAGCAGTTAATGCAGGCTTCACCGGACCTTGATCCAGACAGAAAAGAAAGCCCTTTAAAGGGAACAAGGATGGACCGAGCCAGCTCGACAAAATCCTGGATAGACCGTGCCAATTTCATGGCACTCAAAACAAACCAGCGACCCACACCAACAGGAATTGCTGGGTCTTTAATCGGGCTGGCAAGATAACGACAGAGGGTCAAAATAAAACCCAAAGTTGCAGCGAAGACAAGGATGAACCTCAGTGGCCAAACAATGGAGGCCAGAAGATGTTTTTAAATGAGGTAACAGAGGTAAACATGATTTATGTTACCCACATCCCTAAACGGGAGAGGAAACGCGTACTTCGGGACATCTACGCGTTAGAGCCTGTGGCCCCAAAGTACAATCCGTGGTCGGCTTACCCGATCACATTCGACAAACACGACCATCCGACAAGCATCAGGCATGGCGGATCGGCCACACTCGTCCTGGACCCGATCGTCGACGGTTTTCACCTGACGCGTGTCCTTATGGACAGGGGGCAGCCTCAACTTGATCTATGAGGACACGGTAAGGAAGATGGGGATTGACTCATCTCGGATTAAGCCTAGCATCACCACCTTTAAAGGTGTAATACCAGGGGTCGAGGCTCGCTGAACTAGAACCGTGTCTCTGGAGGTAGTATTCGGATCACACGAGAACTTCAGGAGCGAGGAGTTAATCTTCGACATCGTACCTTTTCGAAGCGGATACCATGTGCTCCTAGGACACACCGCATTCGCCCGCTTTAATGCAGTCCCGCATTACGCTTATCTTAAGCTCAAAATGCCAGGACCCAACGGTATTATTACAGTAAATGGTAACAACGAACGCTCTCTCTGGACAAAGGAGCAGACCGCGGCTTTCGCAGCCGAGGTGCGGGCATCCGAGGAGGCCGCCCGTGGCGGTAAATGCACCCCCAGCTCTTCGAAGCGTACGCGTAGTGCGCCAGTTGACCTTGGATAGGCACCTCCCCACCCTAAATAGGGGTACGGGCTCCTCGCGTGCTTCCCTTGGAAGGGGCACTACGTCCCGAGGGTGCACAACTTCGCACTAAAAATTCCCTGGGTCACCGAGGAGCCAGGACAATGGAAACGTCGGATTGGCTAGACCGAGCAGCGATCAAACCTCGGGCTCACATGTCGGCAGGGTGCTGTCAAAGAGCTAGTCAACACTAGCATGCCCATGTGGCTTTAACCACACAACTAACAGCTACAGACCTCTTCGAAGGGATCGACCAACGAACGCATCAAGCACACACTTGGCCGAAGCTGCACGCTACCAATATCAACCCCTGCTATCAACGAGGATGAGCTGATCAACAGCACGGAGACGCAGACGTGCGGCAGGAAGCGGCCTGGGCTCATAAACCCGATGACAAGATCCACCCTATTTTCTTTTAGGTTCTCCCTCATTATCTTTACTCGCATTGTATCTTGCTTAGTTCCTTTCATCAAAAGTTCGGCATGTAAAGCTTGGCTACTTGAAATAAAGAAATCGTGCCCATAAAGGTCTTTAAATGAATTTTCTTACAAGCACTGCCCACGAACTATGAGAACATCTCTAAGGTACAATTGCTAAAGGGCCTCGATCCTACACCCAGAAACACAAGTCCGAAGTACTCGGCGTCTCGGATGTTGCATTATATGCATCAGTTTTGAACCTAGATTTTAGTCAATAGTTGGGTTGCCCGGCTCCTATGTGTACCCCTTACATTACCGACAAATTCGGCTAAGGGTGTAACGGGAGTACCACAGCGATAGTGCCGCTAGTTTAACTAGCAGAGCACCTCAGTGGAGAAAGCCAAAGACTGACTATCTAGGTAAGCGAAAACTGGTCGGCCATCCGAAGACCGCGTCAACCGACGTGTCGTTAGAGATCACCCATGTTAAACGAAGGGCTTCTTCCTCAAATTGGCCGAAGTGGGCATGGGCATAGACCTCGGCCGACTAAGCCGACCACTTCACTCATCGGGGGCTCGTCATCGGTCCCCACCGTCAAACTCCTATGACTAAGTGAAAGTTATAAAGCCACCATAGTCTGATTGCCTAGTCCCTATGTGCGCAGACCTCCTCCAGGAACTGAGACGTCGGCTAAGGGTCATGAGCTCCTAAAAGGGGCACCCATTATATATTGTACAAAGGGGTCGAAGCCGAGGACTGGCCACTTTCAGTTTAACACGGTCAAATAGGAGGAATATTAAAAACGAAACATAAACATGTGAGCGGAACTTAAGCCGTACTCATTAAACAACAGATAATTTTTATACATCACACGCACTTCGGCATTCTGAAGTGCTGTCTAAAAATACAACTTGTCCTTACGACACATCGCCTCAGTAACATGGGCGCCCTCCTCCACTTCGGCAAAAAACTGCTCCGCGGTGCGCGCCTTCCCTTCGGGGGGCCCCGCGGCAACAACCTCTGCCTCAACCTTCCGGAAGTGCATTTTCACGCAGGCATACACCCACCGTGCTCCTTCCAGACACGCGGATCGCTTCCAACGGTTGACTTGCGGGACGGCTTCTTGCAGTCACACCAGGAGCCCGAAGAAGCTGGCTGGCAACACCTCCGTGGGCCACAGATTGACGCAGAGGTCTTGGAGCACCAGCCTTGCCATCCGAAGAAGTTCCGCCAGTTGCTTCATCTGATGATTGAGCAACTGCGGCTGCGACGACTCCTGGAACTGACTCCAGAATGCCTTCTCCACCTCATAGCCCTCCAGTTGGCCGAAATGAAGGCCGGCGTCCGCCACACTCTTCGGGAGATCAGTGAAGACCTCTGCGGATCGCCACAGCTGGGTGAGTTTGACGAACCCTTTGTTGCCAAATACACATTGAAGTAAATATGGCTTATCCGCGGCTACCCGCTCCACTTGCTGGATCACCTGGTGATCAGCCCGGCCCCGGGTCTGGAGCTCAGCATGAGACAGACATAACTTTCGCAGCTCCTTGCCCGTCACTTTCTCCTTTTTCCCAAGGGAATCGCGTTCAAGATACATGCCCTTGAGAGTCTCCTCGACCTCCAGGACCCACGCCTAGTCTTTTCCCCTAGCCACCTTTTCGATGGCTAGGTCCTTTTCTGCTTCGGCCGTAGCAGCTTTCTGCTGCTCGACCTCTTGCCGAGCCGTCAAGAGCTCGGCCTTGAGCCCCTCAAGCTCGGCCAATGCCACTGTCATTAAACCAGTTTGGCATCAGTTTTTCAAACAACACGTTATCCTTGTTCAAAATTAATTTTAAAAAAAACATGTCGCGTCGGTCGCTTACCTTAAGACTGCTCGACCTGCTTCTACATCAGGTCGAGGTCCTTTTCGGACCTCTCGAGCTTCCGGCTCATCTCCGCAATCTCCTCAGAGGCGGAGCCCGGAGCCGAGGTTGAAACCTGCATAAACACTTTCTAATGAGCCCCATGATCAATTTATTGACACTTATGACACACATCCTGTCTTATCAGTCCTGGGGGCTACTCTTTCCTCTGCACCTATATTTTGACCCCAACACCAGTTTTTCAAACTGGCCCTGGGCTCGGGGCCTACTCATTGGGTAGGCCGTCGAAACGACGGGTAACGGATGCCTTCAGATAATTACAAGGATTGGTAAATCTAAGCAGAGAAGGTCCCTTTTCTCGTAAAGACAGAGGATTACCTTGAAGCTCGTGATGAGGCCCTTGAAGACCTCATGCATTCCGGCCTCTAAGGACCAGAATCCCTGCAGCGCCGCATCAATCAACGCGCGGTGCTCTTCCTTGAGGGAGGAGCCCGTCAAGGCCACCTCCATTTCTTCAGTCCACCCCGTGCCAACCCGCCCTGGGGCGGGAGGTGGTGGTGATGAGACCTCAGACCCCAGCACCTAGGTGCTAGGTATGAAGGTCTCCGGCTGCGGTGGTGGAGCCGGAGCAGACTTCGGCTGGGCCACCGATTGGCCCAGCCCTTCCTGGATGACCTCGAGGACCTCGTCCCCATGGCCTTGTGGGGCTGAGGTATCAACCTCGGCCATGACGACCGACTCTTCGGCCCCTGCTGTGTCCCGTTGGTGGGCGGCAACCCGCTGGAGGAGTCGCTAAGGCGTGCCCTAGGTGGGCTGTGGAAGAATATTCACACGGCATTAGTCCTACCAAAAAGACTTAATGTAAAGCTAAATACAAAGGACAGCGGCGTACCTTCGAGGCGCCGGCTTCTTCCACCCCAACGCGAGGGGGTCATCTTCTGACTCGTCGGAGAGCACGTTCTTCTCCGACGGCTGGGGCTTGTCGGCCGCCCCAGTCGAGGTTTCTTTCAACCTCTTTTGGCCTGAAGGCCAGGCTCCGGCCTCGGTGTCTTCCGATGCCGCCCTCTTCCCCTTTGGGGAGGGTTCTCTTCCTCCTCGTCCTTCCCCCCATCGCACTCATGGGTGGAGGAGGCGTGGGTCTCCTCGGACCGGGTGTCCGAGGTCTCCCGCTTCCGAAGACCCACCCTGCCCTTCTGGGGCTTCAGCGCCCTGGGGATCACCACGTGCGGCTCCTCGATGAGGAGCGCAGTAAGCACAGGGGACCTCTCCCAGGCACAACATCTGCTACATCCTTGGTCACCCAGTTCTGCAAACATGGAATGGGTCGATTCATCAAAATCTGTCCCACTTAGCAGGAGAAGAATATGAACGTGTATGTTGAACCCTTACCGGTGTGGCGGTATAGCCGACCTCAAAGCCGAGGTCCTTCCCCTCCTTAGGGATCTTGTCCTTGGGCAGCTTCAAGACCTGCGTCCACATCCTGGCCAGGGAGGAGCAGAAGAAGTTGTGGACGGGCCCTGCATCCCCGGGTTTGTGCTCCCACATCCGGGTGGCCCGGAGTTGGAGCGGGAGGATGCGGCGATGGAGCATGACGTAGACCACGTCGGGCAGTTGGAGGTTCTTCTTGATGGACCACCACTGGATCTTCTTGATCAGTGTCTCCACCTCCTCCGGGTTCCCCCAGATGACGCCCTTCTCCTTCCAGGACTTGAGGTTCCTTGGAGGCCCAGCCGAAAAGGCTGGGACCTCAGTCTGGCCAGCGGCAAGCCGCTCAGTGATGTAGAACCACTCGCGCTGCCATTCCTTGACGGTCTCGATGAAGGTGCCCTTGAACCAGTCGGCGCCCTGGTTCTTGCTGACCATGGCGCCTCCACACTCTGCCAGATCGGAGCCGCTGGACTTCGGCTTAACGCCGAAGATCTTCAGCCAAAGGCCGAAGTGCGGCTCGATGCGGAGGAAGCCCTCGCACACCGTGATGAAGGAGGCGAGGTGGAGAATGGAGTTCGGGGCCGTGTGGTGGAAGACAAGCCCATAGTAGAACATCACCCCATTGTGATGCCCCCGACTTAATCGTGCACTAATCATACATGCAAATGCACACGATCAAGCCTAAGGACTCATGGGAAGATATCACAACACAACTCTAAACACAAATAAAAGTCATACAAGCTTTATATTACAAGCCAGGGGCCTCGAGGGCTCGAATACATAAGCTCGCGAACAAGCGTTAGCGGAAGCAACAACAGTATCTGAGTACAAACACAAAGTTAAACAAGGGTGCCTTAAGAAGGCTGAGCAAAACAACGACATCTGATCGAAAAGGCGCAGGCCTCCTGCCTGAGTGCCTCCTATCTACTCCTGGTCATCAGTCTCCACGTAGTAGTAGGCTCCACCGGAGGGGTAGTAGTAGTCGTCGACGGGGGCAGCTGGCTCCTGGGCTCCGTCATCTGGTCGCAACAATCGGGTATGGGGAAAAAGAGGGAGCAAAGCAACAGTGAGTACTCATCCAAAGTACTCGCAAGAATTACATCAGATCTACTCTAATTATGCATTGGTTTCAAAAGAAGGGTTGTATCTGTGGACTAGACTGCAGAAATACCAGAGAAGAGAGAAGTACTAGCCTATCGAAGACTAGCAACTTGCAGCATCTTACAACATTAGAAGAGTGTAGATTAGCACATACATACAGTAGTAGCAACAAGTATAACATTAGCCATGCCCAGAGATCCTTCCTCGACTCCCTGCAAGAAAGCGATCCCGGAGCTATATCATCCATTTCTAGTTATAGTAGATCGGGATATTTTTCGAGCGTCCTGTTACCGTGGACATGGCTATTCGAATAGATATGCTTCCCTGCAGGGGTGCACTAACTTACCCAACACACTGGATTAACTCTGGCTGGACACACTTGCTCGGGTCATGCCCGGCCTCGGCTGATCGACACGTCGTAGCCCTACCTAGGTTCATCAGAGAGGCCAGCACGCCGGTCTAAATCCTAAGCGCTCAGGGGTCTTGGGCCCATCACCCTTTGCACTCCTGTGCGTTGCGTGGGCGGCCGGGACCAGACCTAGCCCCTGTATACACACGCAGGCTTTCGCGGTCCACCCGGGCGCACGCCACTCAATCGCTGGCATCTGAAGATCTTCGGCTGATACATACGACGCTGAGTGCCCATACTATTCCCGCGTGGTGGTTAGTGCGAAAAGGCCAGAGGCCTACTCAGATTACATACCCTAATCCCATTAGTGTGTTGGGAGCTCGCGGTGACAATCAGCGATCCATGATCTGTGGTCCCGTCGCCCCATCTCGTGGACTTATGGCAAGGGCTCGGAATGCCCGGTCGGGCCACGTAATTATCTCGCGGGTACCCTCACGGTCAACCCAACTCTACATCTTTCGCGGGAACCCCTCAGGGTCGACCCGACATCCACAAGGGACTGTAGTAAAAGTAGGGTAACCGTGTGTCCATACATCAAGGAGGAAATCCGAGGAATCACCCTCGATGGATTCCCACTCGACATATCCGTCAAGGTGAACTTAGAGGAATCACCCTCGATGGGTTCACACTTGAGGGGTTGCACGACAGAGGCATCATCAGAGGTGGTGAAAGAGGAATCACCCTCGGTAACCCACAACCGACTAGCTAGGCTATAGAGATATCATCAGGAGTGATGTAAGAGGTATCACCCTCGACACTCGATATTTCCTCTGCAGAGTCGTATAGCTTAGGGGGTGCGGTGATGTGTCGGTCTCAGCCTGTCGATCACATTGATTGGGGCACCGGTAACAAAGCGGGGCAACAAGGACAAGGATGAGGAGCCACAGATGGTTCACTAGCCAACCTATACTAAGCATTTAGGATAGCAGGTAATGTATCAACAGCAGGTTACATAAACAGGCTATGCATCAGAATAGGTACTTAGGAACAACAGCTGTAGCAATTCTAATGCAAGAAAAAGGGAGAAGGAATGGGTGATATAGGCATGTTCAAGGGGGGTTTGCTTTGCCTGGAAGCTCTGTTGCAAAGGTCTGGTCGTTGGGGACGTAGTCGTGCACGACAGCAGCGTCGGTCTCGGGGTCTAACGGAGAGAAGAGGGGGGAGAAACAATAAATAAAAGCAAACAAATGCAACACAAAGCATGGCATGGCAATATGTAGTGCTGGTGGTGACCTAATGCAATGCTACATGTTGCAGGCGGAGCGGGAAAATATCTGGGGATATTTTCCCGGTCTTAGGTAGTTTTCGGACAGATGAACCGGAGGGAAGGTTCCATGTTTGCAGTGTTGTGGGCATGTGACCGCTACATGGAGGGCATATTCGGATTCGTCTCGCTTTTCTAATCAACTTTCATGTAGAAAACTTTTCGATCCGAGCTACGGTTTATTTTCTTCGATTTTTCGAAGTTTAAACCATTTTCTGAAATTTCTGGAATTAAACTAAATTCAAAAATAACAGAAAAAACTTTTATTACATCAGCACTACGTTAGCATGATGTCAGCAGTGAACTCCAGCTGGTCCAGGTCAAACCTGACAGCTGGGTCCCACATGTCATACACAGTAGGCTTAACAGAGACTAATGAAACTAATTAAAGGTTAATTAGCAGTTAGGCCCCACATGTCAGTGACTAAACCAATTAATTAATTAAGTTTTAATTATAAAAACATTAATTAAACGGGTGGGGCCCACTTGTCAGTGGTTATGGTTGCCCAGCCAGCACGTTAACTGGGCCAACCCAGTCAACTGGGGCCCCTGGGCCCACTGGTCAGTGACCCAGGGTGGGCCCTGACTGAGCCACGTCGGCGGTGGCCGGCGGCTCGTCGCCGGCGACCACCAAACACGGCGGAGGCCATGGGAGGCATCGGATTTCGCCGTCCGGCGACCATTTTGCGCACGGGAGGCACCATTCGAACGGGCGTTCGATGCCGCGTCGAACGGTGGCGGTGGCTTGGCCGGAGTCGGCCGGAATCATCGACAGCGAGCGGCGAAGGCGGTGGCCGGAATCGGGCGACAGCAAAAACGGCGAGGCAGCGCGCAGTAGCTCGAACCAAAGGGATAGGCGTGCTCTACGCGTGCGTGCGAGGACGATGGACATGGGCCCGTGACCATTTGGTCACCGGAGACACGCCGGCAACGAGCTCGCGTGGCGTCGCATTCAGCGAGCTCGCCCGAGGAGAGGGGAGGAGTGGATGAGGAGGGTGACGAGGCCGCAGGCATCGGCCTTATCCTCTCCCCGACACTGTAGTGTCACCATGTCGCCCGCTGGCCGGCGAGCGCGCGCGCGGCCACTGCGAGGTCGACACGGGGAGAAGAGAGGCGGGAGGTGGGAGAGAGAGAGGGAGGTGGGCTGGGCCGTGCCACTGTGCACTTAGGCCCAGCTCACAGTAGTGCTAGGGCCTTATTGCTTTTCTTTTTCTGTTTTCTTTTACAGAAATAGTTTTGCAGTCAAATGAGCTGCCAAATGCTTTATGTAAAATGTGAAACTTGTCCACAAAAATACATAGCATTATTCTGCACTGCCACAAAAAGTTTGGAGGCCATTTGAATTCATTTGAATTTTTCATAAATGAAATGGCATTTAAATTGCTGTTTTTGCACTATTTAAAAGCTCAAGTCCAATTTAGCAAATACGTGATGTTGTTTTCCAGAACAAGAATTTGTTTTGGAATATTTGCTACAACATGAACTATTTTCTAGAAATTTTTGAGCAACTTCAAATTTCACTTATGATTTGAATTGAATTCAGTGGTGGAATTTGAAATGAGATATTAATCCAAGATGATCAACCATTGCAAATCACAGTGGCTTAGCATAATCATTATGGATCACTGTTGCTCATTACACAGGGGGGTGTTACAATTCTCCTCCTCTAAAAGAAATTCTCGTCCCGAGAATTCAGGAGGTAGAAGGAAAAAGATTGGGGTATTCTTCACGAAGACGATCCTCGCATTCCCAAGTGGCTTCATCTTCAGTATGATTTGACCACTGCACTTTAAGGAACTTGGTTGACTTCTGACGGGTACGACATTCAGCTTGATCGAGTATGCGGATCGGATGCTCTTTATAAGATAGGTCATCTTGCAATTCGAGCAATTCATGATCCACTGCTCTGTGCGGATCCTTGAAGCAATGGCGAAGTTGCGACACATGGAAGACATCGTGGAGATGAGAGAACTACGGCGGCAGCTCCAATTTATAAGCCACATGTCCACGTCTGGCGAGAATGCGGAAGGGCCAATGTAGTGAGGAGCTAACTTGCCCTTGATTCCAAAGCGATGGGTGCCCTTCATAGGAGTGACACACAGATAAGCTTGCTCACCAGGTTGATAGATCAATCCCCAGCGTTTGCGATCATAATTGCTCTTCTGGCGGTCCTGGGCCGCCTTGAGATTTTCCCGAACAATACGGACTTGCTCTTTAGTGTGTTAGACAATATCCGGACCAATGAGTGGCCGTTCCCCAGTTTCTGACCAATTCAGAGGGGTTCGACACTTACGTCCATACAATACCTCAAAGGGTGCCATCTTCAAGCTTGCTTGATAGCTGTTGTTGTAACAGAATTCAGCATATGGGAGAGATTCCTCCCATTTCTTGCCAAATGAAATGACACAAGCACGCAGCATATCTTCAAGCACTTGATTGACTCGTTCGACTTGGCCTTGGGACTGGGGTGATAAGATTAGCTCTAGGTTATATGAGTTCCCATAGCTTCTTGGAAACTTGCCCAGAGGCTACCATGGTCTGAACTGATTTCTTTCGGAATACTGTGGAGTGACACAATTCTGGAGATATACAAATCTGCTAACTGACTAGCAGTGATTGTCTCCTTGATTGGCAGAAAGTGTGCAACTTTGGAGAGTTGGTCGACGACGACAAGAATAGCATCGTGACCCTTCTGCGACTTGGGAAGGCCAGTAATGAGATCCATAGGAACCTTATCCCATTTCCATTCAGGAATAGGGAGCGGTTGTAGAATTCCAGTAGGCTTCTGATGTTCTGCCTTAACGAGACGGCAAACGTCACATTCAGCAACATATCAAGCAATGTCTTGCTTCATTTTAGACCTCAAGTACCTTTGACGAAGGTCGCGATACATCTTGGTGCTACCCGGATGAATAGACAGTGGTGTATCATGTACCTCCTTCATAACTTTGCCTGTCATAAGCTCGAACTGAGGTACTACAATGCGATCTCTGAAGTACAAGGTTCCATCTTCTGCAAGCGAGAAATCTCTGGATTTTTCAAAGGGAAGTTCCCTTTTCATCTGATCAACTTCAACATCTTTTGCTTGCGCAATCTTAACAGCTTTCTCAAGGTTCAGCTGCAGAACTAGGGTATTAAGAGAACCCTGTGGCACAATATGAAGGTTCAACTTGGGAAGTTCTTCATAAAGAAGGGGTTGAGCTCGCTGAACCATGAGGTTGTTGCAATACGACTTGCGGCTCAAGGCATCGGCCATTACATTAGCCTTTCCAGGGGTATAGGTAATACCGCAGTCATAATCTGTAATGGTTTCCATCCATCGTTGCTGATGGAGATTCAGATCTGGCTGAGTAAATAAGTACTTCAGACTTTGATGATCCGTATATATCTCACAATGATTACCGAGAAGGTAATGTCGCCACAACTTCAGTGCATATATAACCGTAGCAAGTTCAAGATCATGCACTGGGTAGTTCTCTTCATGAGGGCGCAACTGTCGTGAGGCATAAGCAATCACCTTGCACTGTTGCATTAGGATACAACCTAACCCTTGACGAGAGGTGTCGCAATAAATGAGGAATTCCTTGCGAGAATCCAGAGGAGCAAGCACTGGTGCAGATGTCAACTTGTCCTTAAGTGTTTGGAAACTTTCCTGACATTTGTCTGTCCACTCAAACTTAACGCCTTTGTGAAGCAGATTAGTCAGAGGCTTGGCAATCTTGGAAAAGTTCTCGACAAAAAAACGGCGGCAACAGCTTGCGAGTCCGAGAAAACTTCTGACTTGCTTTACATTCTTCGGAGGAGTCCAGTCAAGAATAGCCTGAACTCGTTCTGGGTTGACAGCAATACCATCGTTGGAAATCACATGACCAAGGTAGGTCACTTCAGATAAACAGAATTCACACTTGGAATATTTGGCATATAGCTGATACTCTCGAAGCTTTTCCAGAACAAGACGAAGATGTTCAGCATGTTCTTCCTTATTCTTGGAATATATCAGAATATCATCCAGATAAACCACGAGGAATTTGTCGAGGTAATCCATGAAGATGTAATTCATCAGGCGGGAGAATGTTGCTGGAGCATTCGTTAAGCCGAATGACATGACGGTGTACTCGTATGAGCCATAGCGAGTAACAAAAGCAGTCTTGGGAATATCCTCTTCGCGGACGCAGATCTGATGATAACCCAACCTCAAGTCGAGTTTAGAGAACACTGATGAACCAGCCAGTTGATCATACAGATCGTTGATCCGAGGAAGTGGATATTTATTCTAAATTGTTGCTTGGTTGATGGGTCGGTAATCTTGGACCAACTGATTCGTACCATCTTTCTTCTTGACAAAGAGAGAAGGTGCTCCCTAGGCAGAGGAACTTGGACAAATGAAACCCTTACGAAGTGACTTGTCAATTTCCTCCTTAAGCTCAAGGAGTTCATGCGGTAGCATCTTATAAGGGCGCTTAGCGATAGGAGTGGTGCCTGGTTTTAAGTCGATGACAAACTCGACAGCTCTAACAGGGGGTACTCTTGGAAGTTCTTCCGGAAAGACATCTTGGAAGTCATGAACGACTGGAACGTTTTCGATCCCCTCAAGAGAAGAAGCGTTCAACACATTCAGGGCATAAATCTGAGCCTCGGCATTCTGAACGAGATGAACATGGTAGTTTACTATCTTACCCGAGGGGTGCAGAAGTTGGACGGCTTTAGTGGCACAATTGATTAAGGTGGTGTGGGCCTTCAACCAATCCATTCCCAGAATGAGGTCAACCTTGGAAGACTTCAAAACGATCGGAAAGGCATGGAATTTCAACCCTTCAATATCAATGGCAACATTGGGGCAGAACATGGAGGTTCGGCATTGGCCCGCGGGAGTGTTAACCACTAACGATTGGTGCAGCTCTTCACATTTAATGTCATGCAAGAGTGCAAAATTTTCAGATATGAATGAATGCAATGCTCCTGAATCAAATATAACAGAAGTTGGTACTGAATTAACAGGAAGTGTACCCATCACAGTAGCTGGTTGGTCTTGATATTCATTCATATTGACATGATAAGCCTGACCACGACCATATGAAGGCCTGGCATTGTTGTTGCGAGGCTGATTCTGATTTTGACGGCAATCTTTGGCACGGTGACCTGGACGTCCACATGTGAAGCACAGACCGTTATCGGGACGGGGAGCAGGAGCTCGAAGCATTGGAGCTTGAGGTCTTGGCTGCCTCGGAGGTGGAGGAGGCAGACGAGGTGCAGCATAGGACGGCCTAGGTGCAGGAGCAGTCGGACGATACATGCTGTGAGGGATCCATATGCGGCACTTCTGCGAAGATGAGCCCGAAGATGAGCCTGCCTCACGGGTGCGCTTGAGCGCGTCCTTGTGCTTCTTCAGACCAATCTTGACCTGAATGGCCTTGTTCACCAAGGTGGCGAAGTCGGCAAAGTCTTAGACGAGCAGTGCTAATTGGATGTCAGGATTGAGCCCTTCACGGAACTTCTCCTGTCTGCGAGCATCAGTGACAATATCTTCCTCAGCATAGCGAGACAACTCAAGGAACTCCCGCTGATAAACTTCCACAGCTTTGCTTCCCTGAACGAGGTTGCGGAACTCCTGTTTCTTCCGGTCCATGACTCCTTGCGGAATGTAACAGGCACGGAAAGCAGCTTGGAACTCCACCCAAGTGATGATGGTTCCAACGGGTAGGGTACACCTGTGACACCATTGAGTTGCGGGGCCCTTCAGGAAGTAGGAGGCGAAAGTGACATAGCTGGCAGGGGCAACACTAGTAGACTCCATCTCATAGGTGATGTCACGGAGCCAGTCATCAGCATCTAGCGGCTGAACTGAGTTGCGGAATATGGTCAGGTTGAGACGCACAAAGTCTTGCAGGGTTATTAGCACTGGCTGCTGGTTGGCATTCGGACGAGGAAACTGATCCATAAGCCCTTGCAAAAACTGGCAGTGCGTTTCAAACTGTTGCATCATTGCAGCCATATAGTCGGGTAGTGGTGGATTGTTGGCTCCTCGGCCACGACCACGACCTGCTGGTCTAACCATCCTGCTAAAAATCAACAGGGGTAGTTCAGCAACGAGTATTGCAGTTGTATGGAATCATTCATGAAGTAACACGCGCACCAGATGAACTGCAATAGATACATCATCATAGTCAAACATGACATACAGATCCATACATAGATTCGGTTACAAGCCAGCATTATTACAGCAGAAAGGAAATCTAGAGAACTAGGCGGCACGCAGGCACGCGGTGGAGGGATACAACAACGGGACATAGCGATAGCTACATCAATGTCGGAGAAAACCACTGAAGCCAGGCAACTGCAAGTGACGACGCAAGGTACCCTTGATGTAAGGATCCTGCGCTTTGTGAACACTCTGGTGCAGAACCTGGTCCCGGACTGGAAGAAGAGGACCACGTGGAGGAGTAAGACCTCCAACAGCAGGCCACTCAAGACCTGGTGGCATCTCCGTCCTGCGCGGGTAAAGGATGTACTCTAGAAGTACCCCCTCACTGACTGCTGGCAGCAACTATGTCAGAGCGTCGTAAAGACGAGCACGAGTGGCGTACAACTCGACAGCAAGAGCTCGAGCAGTGCGATCCAGAGTCTCAGTGTACTATACCAGAACCTGCGGGTCATAACGATGCGGCACGTAAGGAGTACAGACAGCAGTGTAGTATCTAGTCTCATCCCCAGCGGGGGCATACGGGATATATCTGAATCTAGTCTCCTCCAAGCGGGTGTGCTCTCTACGGAGATGGGCAATAGCAGCATAGGCAGCATCATGGACTGCCATGTCAATAGTCACTCCAATACCGTGGAAGGTATGCAGCTCAGTGATGGAGTTGTTCTGCCGATCAAAGATATGAACCACAACGCGGTACTGCTCCTGGTTGAACTCACGGTAATCCTCGTAAACAGTGTACTCGGGGTACCAGCGATATCCCAGCCTAGTCAAAAGGTCGACCAGAATGGCCAGGAATCCAGTCGCATCAACAGCCATGGTCTGGCGTACAAGCTGTCTTGCGGGACGCATCTGAAACAAAGGAGCGCAAGATGTCAAATGACAGTGTGAAAGGCATATGATAGCATTGGAAAGAATGTTTGCAGATAATCCAGCTCTCCGGGTGAATGTGATCACGAGATCCTAATGTTAGAGTTAGCAAAATCTTTAACCCGAATAGAAGAGAGATTAGATTCCCATAGTAAGGAAGAGGAATAAAAGATCCTAATACCACCCATTGGCAACGTGGGCCCGTATGCCACACAGCCATGTTAGTAAAATAGTTTTCAAAGACTAGACTCAACTTCGGCCAAGGAGTTGGAAAGGGGGTTCCTACAGGCAGTCGGCTCTGATACCAACTTGTGATGCCCCTGACTTAATCGTGCACTAATCATACACGCAAATGCACACGATCAAGCCTAAGGACTCACGGGAAGATATCACAACACAACTCTAAACACAAATAAAAGTCATACAAGCTTTATATTACAAGCCAGGGGCCTCGAGGGCTCGAATACATAAGCTCGCGAACAAGCGTTAGTGGAAGCAACAACAGTATCTGAGTATAGACACAAAGTTAAACAAGGGTGCCTTAAGAAGGTTGAGCAAAAAAACGACATCTGATCGAAAAGGCGCAGGCCTCCTGCCTGGGTGCCTCCTATCTACTCCTGGTCGTCGGTCTCCATGTAGTAGTAGGCTCCACCGGAGGGGTAGTAGTAGTCGTCAACGGGGCAGCTGGCTCCTGGGCTCCGTCATCTGGTCGCAGCAATCGGGTATGGGGAAAAAGGGGGAGCAAAGCAACCGTGAGTACTCATCCAAAGTACTCGCAAGACTTACAACAGATCTACTCTAATTATGCGTTGGTTTCAAAGAAGGGATGTATCTGTGGACTAGACTACAGAAATGCCAGAGAAGAGAGAAGTCCTAGCCTATCGAAGACTAGCAACTTGCAGCATCTTATAGCATTAGAAGAGTGTAGATTAGCACATAAATATAGTAGTAGCAACAAGTATAATAGTAACCATGCCCAGAGATCCTTCCTCGACTCTCTGCGAGAAAGCGGTCTCGAAGCTATATCATCCATTTCTAGTTGTAGTGGATTGGGATATTTTCCGAGCGTCCTGTTACCGTGGACACGGATATTCGAATAGATATACTTCCCTGCAGGGGAGCACTAACTTACCCAACACGCTCGATTAACTCTGGCCGGACACACTTGCTCGGGTCATGCCCGGCCTCGGCTGATCGACACGTCATAGCCCTACCTAGGTTCATCAGAGAGGCCAGCACCGGTCTACACCCTAAGCGCTCAGAGGTCTTGGGCCCATCACCCTTTCCACTCCTGCGCGTGATACGTCCATTTTGCATCATGTTTTACTACTGTTATTTAATGTCCTTAATATGCAAGATTCACATAAGGAGGGAGAATGCCGGTAGCTGGAATTCTGGACCTGAAAAGGCTATGTCAAGATACCTATTCTGCACATCTCCAAATGAGCTGAAATTTCATGGAGAATTATTTTGTAATAAATAAAAAATACTGGAAGCAAAAAGTACCAGAGGGGGCCATCCAGGTGCCCATGAGGCACCAGGGCGCGCCACCACCCAAGCGCGCCCTGCTACCTCGTGGGGCCCCTGGCCCACCTCTGGCACCCATTTTCTGGTATATAGGTGCATTTGCCCTAGAAAAAATATAGAGAAGACTTTCGGGACGGTGCACCGCCGTCTCGAGGCGGAACTTGGGCAGGAGCACTTTTGCTCTCCGGCGGAGAGATTCTGCCGGGGATACTTCCCTCCGGGAGGGGGAAATCATTGCCATCGACATCACCAACGATCCTCTCATCATGGGAGGACCAATCTTCATCAACATCTTCACCAGCACCATCTCATCTCAAACCCTAGTTCATCTCTTGTATTCAATCTTTGTCTCAAAACCTCAGATTGGTACCTGTGGGTTGCTAGTAGTGTTGATTACATCTTGTAGTTAATGCTAGTTGGTTTATTTGGTGGAAGATTATATGTTCAGATCTATTATGCTATTCAATACCCCTCTGATCTTGAACATGTTTATGGCTTATTATTAGTTACTTTTGTTCTTGAGGACATGGGAGAAGTCTTGTCATAAGTAATCATGTGAATTTGGTATTCGTTCGATGTTTCGATGATATGTATGTTGTTGATTCTCTTAGTGGTGTCATGTGAACGTCGACTACATGACACTTCACCATCTTTGGGCCTTAGGGAATGCATTGTGGAGTAGTAATTATATGATGTGTTGCTAGAGTGATAGAAGCTTAAACCCTAGTTTTTGTGCTATTCCGTAAGGGGCTGATTTGGATCCATATGTTTAATGCTATGGTTAGAGAAATCTTAATTATTCTTTCATAGTTGCGGATGCTTGCGAGAGGGGGTAATCATAAGTGGGAGGTTTGTTCACGTAAGAACAGCACCCAAGCACCGGTCCACCCACATATCAAATTATCAAAGTAGCGAACGCGAATCAAACAAACATGATGAAAGTGACTAGATGAAATTCCCATGTGTCCTCGAGAATGCTTTACTTACTATAAGAGATCGTTCCGGCTTGTCCTTTGCTATAAAAAAGGATTGGGCTACCATGCTGCACTCTTTGTTACTATTACTATTTGTCACTTGTTACAAATTGTCTTGCTATCAAACTACTCGTTATCGATAATTTCAGTGCTTGCAGAAAATACCTTGCTGAAAACTGCTTGTCATTTCCTTCTGCTCCTCGTTGGGTTCGACACTCTTACTTATCGAAAGGACCACGATTGATCCCCTATACTTGTGGGTCATCAGCGTGTTGCATGGGCGGCTAGGACCAAACCTAGCCCCTGTATACACATGCATGCTTTCGCGGTCCACCCGGACGCGTGCCGCTCAATCACTGACATCTGAAGATCTTCGGCTGATACATACGACGCTGAGTGCCCATACTATTCCCGCGTGGTGGTTAGTGCGAAAAGGCCAGAGGCCTACTCAGATCACATACCCTAATCCCATTAGTGTGTTGGGAGCTCGCGGTGACAATCAGGGATCCACGATCTGTTGTCCCGTCGCCCTGTCTCGTGGACTTACGGCAAGGGCTCAGAATGCCCGGACTTGCCACATAATTATCTCGCGGGTACCCTCATTGTCAACCCGACTCCACATCTCTCGCGGGTACCCCTCAGGGTTGACCCGACTTCCACAAGGGACTGTAGTAAAAGTAGGGTAACCGTGTGTCCATACATCAAGGAGGAAATCCGAGGAATCACCCTCGATGGATTCCCACTCGACGTATTCGTCAAGGTGAACTTAGAGGAATCACCCTCGATGGGTTCACACTTGAGAGGTTGCACGACAGAGGCATCATCGGAGGTGGTGAAAGAGGAATCACCCTCAGTAACCCACAACCGACTAGCTAGGCTACAGAGATATCATCAGGAGTGATGTAAGAGGTATCACCGTCGACACTAGATATTACCTCTGCATAGTCATATAACTTAGGGGGGTGCGGTGATGTGTCGGTCTCAGCCCATCGATCACATTGATTGGGGCACTGGTAACAAAGCGGGGCAACAAGGACAAGGATGAGGGGCCACAGATCGTTCACTAGCCAACCTATACTAAGCATTTAGGATCGCAGGTAATGTATCAACAGCAGGTTACATAAAATAGGCTATGCATCAGACTAGGTACTTCGGAACAACAGCTGTAGCAATTCTAATGCAAACAAAAGGGAGAAGGAATGGGTGATATAGGCATGTTCAAGGGGGGTTTGCTTGCCTGGAAGCTCTGGTGCAAAGGTCTGGTCGTCGGGGACGTAGTCGTGCACGGCAGCAGCGTCAGTCTCGGGGTCTAATGGAGAGAAGAGGGGGAAGAAACAATAAATAAAAGCAAACAAATGCAACACAAAGCATGGCATGGCAATATGCAGTGCTGGTGGTGACCTAATGCAATGCTACACGTTGCAGGCGGAGCGGGAAAATATCTGGGGATATTTTCCCGGTCTTAGGTAGTTTTCGGACAGATGAACCGGAGGGAAGGTTCCCTATTTGCAGTGGTGTGGGCATGTGACCGCTACACGGAAGGCATATTCGGATTCGTCTCGCTTTTCTGATCAACTTTCATGTAGAAAACTTTTCGATCCGAGCTACGGTTTATTTTCTTTCATTTTTCGAAGTTCAAACAATTTTCTGAAATTTCTGGAATTAAACTAAATTAAAAAATAACAAAACAGCATTTATTGCATCAGCACTATGTCAGCATGACATCAGCAGTCAACTCCTGCTGGTCCAGGTCAAACCTGACAGCTGGGTCCCACATGTCATACACAGTGGGCTTAACAGAGACTAATTAAACTAATTAAAGGTTAATTAGCACTTAGGCCGCACATGTCAGTGACTAAACTAATTAACTAATTAAGTTTTAATTATAAAAACATTAATTAAATGGGTGGGGCCTGCCTGTCAGTGGCTGTGGTTGCCCAGTCAGCACGTTGACTGGGTCAACCCAGTCAACTGGGGCCCCTGGGCCCACTGGTCAGTGACCCAGGGTGGGCCCCGACTGAGCCAAGTCGGCGGTGGCTGGCGGCTCGTCACCGGCGACTAGCCAACGCGGCGGAGGCCATGGGAGGCATCGGATTTCGCCGTCCAGCGACCATTTGGCGTGCGGGAGGAACCGTTAGAACGCGCGTTCGATGCCACGTTGAAGTGGCGGTGGCTTGGCCGGAGTCGGCCAGAATCGTCGACGGCGAGCGGCGGAGGCGGCAGCCGGAATCGGGCGACAGCGAAAACGGCGAGGCAGCGCGCGGTAGCTCTAACTAAAGGGATAGGCGTGCTCTACGCGTGCGTGCGAGGACGATGGACACGGGCCCGTGACCATTTGGTCACCGGAGACAGGCCGACGACGAGCTCGCGCAGCGTCGCGTTCGGCCGCAGTGGAATAGCTAGCTAGGGGGCGCGTGATAGCAAATGAAGAGAGGGAGAAGGGAGAGGAGCTCACCGGGGAGGCACACGGTGGCGCGGCGAGTGAACGGTAGCGTGATACGTCTCCAACGTATCTATAATTTTTGATTGTTCCGTGCTGTTATATTATCAATCTTGGATGTTTTATATACATTTACAAGCAATTATATATCATTTTTTGGGACTAAACTATTAACTTAGTGCCCAGTGCCAGTTGCTGTTTTCTGCCTATTTTTTGTTTTACAGAATATCAATATCAAACGAAGTCCAAATGCAACGAAACTTTTTGGAGATTTTTTATTGGACAAGATAAACACTAGAAGCTTCGGGAGGAGGCCAGAAGACCCAGGAGGTGGCCATGAGCCACCAGGGTGCGCCTGGGGGGGCAGGCGCGCCCTGGTGCGTCGTGGGCCCCCCTGAGCTCCGTTTGACCTAATTCCACCACTATAAATTCCCATAAATTAGGAAACCACCAGAGGAGTCCACGAAATACTTTTTCTGCCACCGCCAGCTTCTGTTCTCGAGAGATCCCATCTGGAGTCCTTTTCCGGCACTCCGCTAGAGGGGGAATCGATCACGGAGGGGCTACATCAACCTTGCTACCCTTCCGATGATGCGTGAGTAGTTTACCACAGACCTTCGGGTCCATAGTTAGTAGCTAGATGGCTTCTTCTCTCTTTTTGATCTTCAATACAATGTTCTCCTCGATGTTCTTGGAGTTCTATCCGATGTAATCACTTTTTGCGGTGTGTTTGTTGGGATCCGATGAATTGTGAGTTTATGATCAGATTATCCATGAATATTATTTGAGTCTTTGCTGCACTCTTTTATGCATGATTATTATAGCCTCGTATTTCTTCTCCGATCTATTGATTTGGTTTAGCAAACTAGATTGATTTATCTTGCCATGGGAAGAGGTGCTTTGTAATGGGTTCGATCTTGCGGTGCTCAATCCCAGTGACAGAAAGGGACATGACACGTATGTATCGTTGCTATTAAGGGTAAAAATATGGGGTTTATTCATACGTGAGTTTATCTTGTCTACATCATGTCATCTTGCTTAAGGCGTTACTCCATTCTTTATGAACTTAATACTCTAGATGCATGCTGGATAGCGGTCGATGTGTGGAGTAATAGTAGTAGATGCAGGCAGGAGTCGGTCTACTTGTCTCGGACATGATACCTATATACATGATCATTGCCTTGGCTATCATCATGATTATTTGCTTTTCTATCAATTGCCCAACAGTAATTTGTCTACCCACCGTATGCTATTTTTATGAGAGAAGCCTCTAGTGAAAACTATGGCCCCGGGTCTACTTAGTTCATATATTAAAAATCCTAAAAATACCTTGCTGCACTTTTATCTTATTTATTTTATTTTGTATTTTTGTTTGATCTATCTATCTATCACCATACAATTTAATCTTGCAATTAACCACCGAGGGATTGACAACCCCTCGTTTGCGTTGGGTGCAAGGATTTGTTGTTTGTGTGGAGGTACTGCTAACGAGGTGTTGCGTGATTCTGCTACTGGATTGATAACCTTGGTTCCATAACTGAGGGAAATGCTTACCTCTACTGTGCTGCATCATCCCTTCCTCTTCGGGGAAAATACCAACGCAAGCTACAAGTAGCAAGAAGAATTTCTGGCGCCGTTGCCGGGGAGACATCATCAACATCTATCAAGTACCTTCGCATAAACTATCATCTCCTTGCATTTATTTTATTTGACTCTCTTTTTCATCTCCCCCACTTCTAAAAAGTTTTTACAAAAATACAAAAATATTTTTATTTGCCCTTTTCTTGTTTGCTTATTTGCTTGCTTGTTATCTTGATTGCGTAGTCACGATGTCTCAAGAAAATACAAAATTTTGTGATTTTTCCAATACTAATAATAATGATTTTATTAGTACTCCGATTGCTCCTCCCGCCGCTAGTGCGGAGACTTGTGATATTAATGCCGCCTTGCTTAATCTGGTTATGAAAGAACAATTTTCCGGTAGTCCTAATGAAGATGATGCATCCCATCTTAACACTTTCGTAGAATTGTGTGATATGCAAAAGAAAAAAGATGTGGATAATGATATTGTGAAATTAAAATTATTCCCCTTCTCATTGCGGGATCGTACAAAAATTTGGTTTTCATCTTTACCACAAAATAGTATCGATTCTTGGGATAGGTGTAAAGATGCTTTTATTACTAAGTATTTTCCTCCCGCGAAAATTATTTCCCTAAGAAATCAAATTATAAATTTTAAGAAACTTGATCATGAACATGTTGCCCAATCTTGGGAAAGGATGAAATTAATGATAAGAAATTGCCCAACTCATGGCTAGAATTTGTGGATGATCATACAAAAAATTTATGCGGGATTAAATTTCGTTTCTAGAAATCTTTTAGATTCCGTCGCGGGTGGTACTTTTATGGAGATTACCTTGGGAGAAGCTACTAAATTTCTAGATAATATTATGGCAAATTATTTACAATGGCATACTGAAAGAGTTCCTACTAGTAAAAAAGTGAATTCTGTTGAAGAAATTAGTACTTTGAGTGATAAAGTTGATGCACTTATAAAATTGGTTGCTAGTAAAAATACTTCTATTGATCCTAATGATGTGCCTTTGTCCACCTTGATTGAGCAAAATATTGATCCCGTAGATGTGAATTTTGTCTCACGAAACAATTTTAATAGTAATGCTTATAGAGGTAATTTCAATGCTAGACCGTTTCTGGAAATTCCTCTAACAATTATGCAATCCTTAAGTTAATTCTTATAATAATAATAGGATGACCTATGATCTTTAAAGTAATATTAAAGAATTTATTAATGCTCAAAAAGTTTTCAACACTACGATTGAAGAAAAATTGAGTAAACTTGATGATATGTCTAGGAGCATTGATAGACTTATTCATGATGTGGAAAATCTTAAGACTAAAATTTTGCCACCTAAAATTGATATTAATGAATCAATTAAAGCTTTATATGTCTCCATGGATGAGAGTAAGAAAAGAACCGCTATGCTAAAAGCTAAACGAGAATTTTTAGAAAAAGTGATTCCTCCCGGTTTTTATCGTAGTAATGATGAGGATATTAAAATGATTGGTGTTTCATCTATTGATTCTTTGTTTAGCAATATTAAACATGATGAAAAGGGGACTGAAGAAGAGTCAACTTTAGCTAAAAGGCATCCTCAAAATTCGGAGGGTGAAAATCTTAATGAAAAAATTGATAAAAGTGGGTCTGGAGAGATAAAAACTTTAAATAGCGATTTGCCCACTCTCTTGGATTACAAAGATTTTAATTATGATAATTGCTCTTTGATTGAGTGTATTTCTTTGTTACAATCCATGCTAAATTCACACAACGCTTATGAACAAAATAAGGCTTTTACTAAACACATTGTAGAAGCAATGGTGAAAGCATTAGAAGAAAAACTAGAACTAGAAATTTCAATTCCTAGAAAATTATCTATGAGTGGGAACCCACCATTAAAGTCAAAATTAAAAATTATGAGTGCAATTCTTTATGTGATTTGGGTGCTAGCGTTTCCACAATTCCAAAATCTCTATGTGATGTGCTAGGTTTTACCAATATAGATGAATGTTCTCTTAATTTGCATCTTGTGGATTCTACTATTAAAAATCCTTTGGGAAGATTTAATGATGTTCTTATTCTTGCAAATAGGAACTATGTGCCCATTGATTTTGAATGCAATCCTTCTTGCCCCATAATACTTGGTAGACCGTTCCTACGAACTATAGGTGCCGTTATTGACATGAAAGAAGGGAATATAAAATTTCAATTTCCACTAAAAAAGGGTATGGAGCATTTCCCTAGGAAAATAATTAAATCACCATATGAATCCATTATGAGGGCCACTTATGGAATCAACTTGAAGGATGATAATACTTGAAACTATGCATTGTGCCTAGCAAGGGGCATAAAACAATAGCGCTTGTTGGGAGGCAACCCAATGAATAAAATAAATTTTTACCTTTTTGTTTCTGTTATTGTGTGTTTACACAATTATTCTACTGTTATGATTGTGTTTTTATGTTTTTAATTAGTGTTTGTGCCAAGTAAAGCCTTTGGGATGATTTGGAAGATAGTATAATTGATGCTGTTTGGAAAACAGAAAGTTTTGCATCTAGTGCTGAATTTTTCGTTCTGCGCTGGAACGTCATAAAAATCTGAAATTTTTACACAGTATTGGTACATGAATTACCCATGTTTTCGTAATTTTTCAGAATTTTTGGAGTTACACAAGTATGGCTTTTAAATAGATTGCTACAGACTGTTCTGTTTTTGAAAGATTCTATTTTTGATGGGTTGCTTGCTTGTTTTGATGAAACTATGGATTGTATCGGGGGGTATAAGCCATGGAGAAGTTAGAATACAGTAGGTATAATGAAAAAATAAAATATGAATGGGTTTGCAACAGTACTTAAATTAGTGATTTATTTGTTACACTAACGGATCTCACGAAGGTTTTGTTGAGTTTTGTGTGATTGAAGTTTTCAAGTTTTGGGTGAGATCACGATGGATGAAGGAATAAGGAGTGGAAAGAGGCTAAGCATGGGGATGCCCACGGGACCCCAAGGTAATATTCAAGGAAGACTCAAGCCTCTAAGCTTGGGGATGCCCTGGAAGGCATCCCCTCTTTCTTCTACCAACCATCGGTAATTTTACTTGGAGCTATATTTTTATTCGTCACATGATATGAGTTTTGCTTGGAGCGTCTTGTATGATATGAGTCCTTGCTTTGTTTGATTTTAGTTTGACACAATCATCCTTTCTGGACACACCTATTTTAGAGAGCCACACGTTATCATGATTTTTTAGAATACTCTATGTGCTTCACTTAATTTTTTTGAGCTAGGCAGTTGCTCTAGTGCTTCACTTAAATCTTTTTGAGCACGGCGGTGGCTAAATATTGAAGAAATAAACTCTCATGCTTCACTTATATTATTTTGAGAGTTGACAAGATTAAATTTTTTAAGAAATAAACTCTCATGCTTCACTTATATTATTTTGAGAGTTGATAAGATTGAAATTTTGAAGAAATATTTGCACTCTCATGCTTCACTTATATCTTTTTGAGAGATGATAATAGTAATGGTAATTTGCACAAGATATGAATTTGGTCCCAAAGTGATGAATATTCAAGAGGGATATAAATAAAAACTTTCATATAGATCATTGGATATGATAAGCTTGATTCCTTGCAATAGTTTTGCTATATGGAGATGATGATATGTGAGTCATGTTAGTGAGTAATTGTGATTTAGTAAGAATATTGGTGCTAAGGTTTGTGATTCCCTATGCATGCACATAAAGTCAATAGTTATGCCATGAAATTATATCCTACTTATGGTGCATTATTCGGTGTTAGTTATGTTCAGTGCATGTTTATGACCGTTTTCGTTTTTTGGTTGGTCGCTTCTCAATCTATTTGCTAGCCTTCATTTGTACTAAGCGGAAATACTGTTTGTGCATCCAAACTCTTTAAACCCAAGTTGTGCCAGATGAGTCCACCATACCTACCTATATGCGTTATTTCCATGCCGTTCCAAGTAAATTTGTGTGTGCCAACTCTAATTTTCAAAATAATTTTCTGTTTTGTGTGCCCGTACCGCTCATGAGGCGGAAGGGGGTGGCCAATATTTTCCATGCTAGGTGGGTTATTCTCACGATGAGTGTTTATTCACTTGTCATTAAATGAGAGTGTGGCAGGTAATAGGGATGCCCAGTCCCACAATGAAATCAAAAATAATAGCAACAAAATTCCTTTGAAAGTGTTGGTATGGAGGGCACCCGTGGATACAACTAGCCATTGATTGTGAAAGAATGGTGGAAAGGAAATAAACTTTACTTTCTGTTTGGGAACCGCCTATAATGTATCAAGCATGGAAGATATTGAGAATTCTCGTTCATTTTCATTGACAGGAAAAGCATGCCTCCCAATTTTTTTTATCTCTCTCTAATTTAAGCTTTGAGCTCTGGCATATTAGCAAATCTCTGCTTCCCTCTGCGAAGGGCCTATCTATTTACTTTTATGCTATTTTTATTTTTATTTGAGTCTCCATCTTCTCTTATAAAAGCACCAACTAGAGAGCACTATTGTCATACTTGTGCATTGGATGTAGCTAATATGGAGTGTGTTTCATGAATGGATCAATGATTGAGCATAATGGGCTAGGGATAACTTTCTTTAACGTTGATATTTTGAAAGGCATGGTTGCTTGTTAGTATGCTTGAGTATTTATGTCTTCATGTCAAATTATAGACTATTGCTTTGAATCATTCAAGTCCAATGTCCATGCTACAAAAGAAAAGAATATATGATGAATATGATAGGCAGCATTCCACATCAAAAAATCTGTTTTTATCATTTACCCACTCGAGGACGAGCATGAATTAAGCTTGGGGATGCTGATACGTCTCCAACGTATCTATAATTTTTTATTGTTCCATGCTGTTATATTATCAATCTTGGATGTTTTATATACATTTACAAGCAATTATATATCATTTTTTGGGACTAACCTATTAACTTAGTGCCCAGTGCCAGTTGATATTTTCTGCCTGTTTTTTGTTTCACGGAATATCAATATCAAACGAAGTCCAAATGCAACGAAACTTTTTGGAGACTTTTTATTGGACAAGATAAGCACTAGAAGCTTCGGGAGGAGGCCAGAAGACCTAGGAGGTGGCCATGAGCCACCAGGGCACGCCTGGGGGGGGGGGGGGGCAGGCGCGACCTGGTGCCTCGTGGGCCCCCCTGAGCTCTGTTTGACCTAATTCCACCACTATAAATTCCCATAAATCGGGAAACCACCAAAGGAGTCCAAGAAATAATTTTTCCGCCGCCGCAAGCTTTTGTTCTCGAGAGATCCCATTTGGGGTCCTTTTCCGCCACTCCGCCGGAGGGGGAATCGATCACGGAGGGGCTCTACATCAACCTTGTTGTCCTTCCGATGATGCGTGAGTAGTTTACCACAGACCTTCGGCTCCATAGTTAGTAGCTAGATGGCTTCTTCTCTCTTTTTGATCTTCAATACAATGTTCTCCTCGATGTTCTTGGAGTTCTATCCGATGTAATCACTTTTTGCAGTGTGTTTGTTGGGATCCGATGAATTGTTTGTTTATGATCAGATTATCCATGAATATTATTTGAGTCTTTGCTGCACTCTTTTATGCGTGATTATTATAGCCTCGTATTTCTTCTCCGATCTATTGATTTGGTTTAGCAAACTAGATTGATTTATCTTGCCATGGGAAGAGGTGCTTTGTAATGGGTTCGATCTTGCGGTGCTCATTCCCAGTGACAGAAAGGGACATGACACGTATGTATCATTGCTATTAAGGGTAAAAAGATGGGGTTTATTCATACGTGAGTTTATCTTGTCTACATCATGTCTTCTTGCTTAAGGCGTTACTCCGTTCTTTATGAACTTATAATACTCTAGATGCATGCTGGATAGCGGTCGATGTGTGGAGTAATAGTAGTAGATGCAGGCAGGAGTCGGTCTACTTGTCTCGGACGTGATGCCTATATACATGATCATTGCCTTGGATATCGTCATGATTATTTGCTTTTTTCTCAATTGCCCAACAGTAATTTGTCTACCCACCGTATGCCATTTTTATGAGACAAGCCTCTAGTGAAAACTATGGCCCCCGGGTCTACTTAATTCATATATTAAAAATCCTAAAAATACCTTGCTGCACTTTTATCTTATTTATTTTATTTTGTATTTTTGTTTGATCTATCTATCTATCACCATACAATTTAATCTTGCAATTAACCACCGAGGGATTGACAACCCCTCATTTGCGTTGGGTGCAAGGATTTGTTGTTTGTGTGCATGTACTGCTAACGAGGTGTTGCGTGATTCTCCTACTGGATTGATAACCTTGTTTTAATAACTGAGGGAAATACTTACCTCTAGTGTGTTGCATCATCCCTTCCTCTTCGGGGAAAATACCAACGCAAGCTACAAGTAGCATAGCACAGGGCGGCCGGAATCGGAGGAGCTCACCGGCGACCGAAGGGGAAGAAGACGGCGGCGATCTAGCGTTGCAGGGGCTCCAAGCTCAAGGCGGTGGTCGTAGGCGACGTAGCAGTCGACGGCGGAGAAGAGGAACACGGTGGTGAGGAGCGAGGAGCACGGTGGCCGCGGGGAAACGACGGCGACGGCGACGGGCGCGCTCGGGCAAGCTCGCGCGCGGGCGAGAGAGATCATGAGGAGAGGGGAGGAGTGGATGAGGAGGGTGACGAGGCTGCGTGTGTCGGCTTTATCCTCTCCCCGACACTGTAGTGTCGCCGTGTCGCCCGCTGGCCGGCGAGCGCGCGCGTGGCCACGGTGAGGTCGACACGGGGAGGAGAGAGGTTGGAGGTGGGAGAGAGAGAGGGAGGTGGGCTGGGCCGTGCCACTGTGCACTTAGGCCCAGCTCACAGTAGTGCTAGGGCCTTATTGCTTTTCTTTTTCTGTTTTCTTTTACAGAAATAGTTTTGCAATCAAATGAGCTGCCAAATGCTTTATGTAAAATGTGAAACTTGCCCACAAAAATACATAGCATTATTCTGCACTGCCACAAAAAGTTTGGAGGCCATTTGAATTCATTTGAATTTTTCATAAATGAAATGGCATTTAAATTGTTGTTTTTGCACTGTTTTAAAAGCTCTAGTCCAATTTAGCAAATAGGTGATGTTGTTTTCCTGAACAAGAATTTGTTTTGGAATATTTGCTACAACATAAACTATTTTCCAGAAATTTTTGAGCAACTTCAAATTTCACTTATGATTTGAATTGAATTCAGTGGTGGAATTTAAAATGAGATATTAATCCAAGATGATCAAGCATTGCAAATCACAGTGGCTTAGCATAATCATTATGGATCACTGTTGCTCATTACACAGGGGGGTGTTACACCCGCGCACGAATGGGTGCAGTGGGAACCCTAAGCCTCTGATGAGGTGAGGGATGAAGACTACCCGCTCCCCTGTGTTGGGAGCAGGCACCTGCTGGTCGGCGTCTGGAGCATGGGCGGCGACGTTGGCGGGGATATACCCCACGTTGCGCAGCTCCAGGATATTGCCCTCCGTCACGATGGAGCCCCCCAGTGCCCTTTGAGAGTGTCGGCCATGGCTGGGTGGGAAAGCTCGGATGTGCAAAGGAGGGTAGAAGGCGAGATTGGATCTGGGCACTGAAGCTCAAGAAGGCAGAAGGCAGGGGAAATGGGAGCGTAACTACTGGCTGTGTTAGCTTTTTACTCTTATAGGCTGCTGAAAGGCCAAGAGTCCCCCTTGCTGCACCGATAAAAATGCCATTCTCCCCCACCGAAGATGCCGTTATAAGCATGGGGGGAAACAAAATCTTGATGATAATCCTGAGAATACGGGCACGATCCCCACCTCAATGGGACGTGCCAGTAAAAGGGCAGCCTCGAACCGCGATTTGAGATAGGCAGTAACTTTCTGACCCATCGTGGGTAGCGCCGCTTCAATAAAGTTGTCAGTCTATGAGGTACTATTCACACCTAGGTGGCTAGCCTTCAAGGTTAAGTAAACTCACGACCCCGGATGGGGAGAGGACTCGGCTGAACCTCGTTTACAAGACACTACTCCTTGCAAGGGCGGTTAAGAGATCCGGAATTACGAAGGGGAACTCGTCTGTCAAGCCAAGGACTTTGGATCCGAAGTTATTCTCATTGAAGAGATCGTCCTCGGCGTAGAAGACTAGTTTGGGGGCTACTGACGGCGTCCTGGACTAGGGGGTACCAACCTAGTCAGCCTATATTCCCCGGGTTGGGCCAGTGGGCCCTCATTCTTATCAAGATGGACTCCGGAAGATGCACGTGAGAAGAAGGAGCAAGATTACATCTGCCGAATACTTGACGTATACTGCAAGACTTCTCCTGCCGCCTCCACGCCTAGATACCGACCTTGTAAACCCTAGATACCCTACCCGGTGTGTATATAAGCCAAATGGTTTAGCCCTTAGAGGGGACCTCAACACAATCCCATTCACCTAGCCTTAGGACTAGATCTTACGATCTCGCGGTAGATCAACTCTGTACTTGATACATCTCCATCAATATAAACAAGAGCAGGACGTAGGGTTTTACCTCCATCAAGAGGGCCCGAACCTGGGTAAACATCGTCTCCCAGTTCATATTACCATCTGTCCGAGATCCACAGCTCGGGACCCCCTACCCCGAGGTCTGCCAGTTTTTACACCGACACTCCATTGTTCGGGAAAACGGGGTTTTAGTCATCTTGCCCATGAGGCATGGTTCACATGTCTCAAATGATTCATAATCAAGAGATTCCAAAAGTCCA
Source organism: Elymus sibiricus (assembly GCA_039707655.1). Classification (NCBI taxonomy): domain Eukaryota; kingdom Viridiplantae; phylum Streptophyta; class Magnoliopsida; order Poales; family Poaceae; genus Elymus; species Elymus sibiricus. Next base: position 92,206,107 of record CM077672.1, on the reverse strand, counting down.
TCAGCATGGAGTTTCTTCATGCGCTTTACACCAATATGATCTAAGCGGTAGTGCCACAAGTATGTGGTACTATCATCATTAACTTTGCATCTTTTGGCCTCAATATTATGAACATGTGTATCACTACGATCAAGATTCAACAAGAGTAAACCATTCAACAAGGGTGCATGACCATAAAAGATATTATTCATATAAATAGAACAACCATTATTCTCTGACTTAAATGAATAACCGTCTCACAATAAACAAGATCCAGATATAATGTCCATGCTTAACGCAGGCACCAAATAACAATTATTCAGGTTCAAAACTAATCCCGAAGGTAAACGTAGAGGGAGCGTGCCGACGGCGATCACATCAACCTTGGAACCATTTCCGACGCGCATCGTCACCCCGTCCTTAGCTAGTCTCCGTATATTCCACAGCTCCTGTTTCGAGTTACAAATATTAGCAAGCGAACCAGTATCAAATACCCAGGTGCTACTACAAGCACTAGTAAGGTACACATCAATAACATGTATATCAAATATACCTTTGTTGACATTGCCATCCTTCTTATCTGCCAAGTACTTGGGGCAGTTCCGCTTCAAGTGACCATTCCCCTTGCAATAGAAGCACTTAGTCTCAGGTTTGGGTCCAGCCTTGGGTTTCTTCACGGGAGCGGCAACTGGCTTGCCATTCTTTTTGAAGTTCCCTTTCTTTCACTTGCCTTTCTTCCTGAAACTGGTGGTCTTGTTGCACTACAAAAAAAAGACACATCCGTGACATTATGGCCCGAACGAAAAGTTTTTCTTTCATGGTTGTGACACTTCTATGAGATGAAATCAATATTATTAGATGCATCACAAAATTAACATTCATATACCATATATCCTTGGTATTGTAGATGTTGATCTTTTCTTATATAAATTTGGTCAAAGTCAAAAGAAACGGAGGGAGTATTGAAGAACTTGATAGGGTTGTTGTCGCCTGCATCATTATGCCGTGTTTCACAGCTTCCAAGATTGACAACCAACTCATAAGATTCCCATAATAAGTAAAACAAAGATGCCTATGCATCTCATTGATTCACAGATCAGAGCCAATATTAACTTTAAAACTAAAACAAAGTTGTGAGAAAGTGTACATGTAAAGAAAAATCGATTAATGCTTCTCTGAGAAAAGAGTAATCCCTGGAGAAGTGCCAATATATCCAGCAAACCAAAAACCTAATTCATGTAAGCTATTTGATTCAAGGATTTGCTGCAATACTGAAACCAGACAAGTTTATGGGCACGCATGTCAAACACCGGCAGATTAACAAGTTCTGCATAAGCTGGTTGCCAAGAACTTGTGGAACCATCCGAACATCTGTGCCCGTTCGAAGCCACGTTATTTTAGATGGTGGCACTCACACTCTGCATATGCGGGTTCCATCCAAACATTTGTGCAGTTCCACTAAAATGTAGCTGAATAACCCTATTTGCACAGATAATGAAAAAGCGTGATTAATATAATAGTGGCACTAGTTGATGAAACATACACAAATAAATAGAAGCAACTTCATTTTCTTAATGGGAAAAGATTGCGATACAATAAGTTTATTAAAAGACAATACAACAGTAGCACAGTATGACAAAGCACGATGATGTGGATGAAGGACAGGGCTGACCTGTGTGAGATGACTTAGTGAGATCAAGTTATTCTTCAAGTCGTCGTATCTTGCCATGAAGGCAATTCATTGAAAATATGAACAAATTCAGTGTGGCAGTAGGAGGGGACTTGAGTCATTCCAATCTCTTTTTTTGTGCAATTCAACTAAAACTATGGCGCCCGCCGTGCTGTGAGGGAGAGAGGGACCCTGCGCCGCCTCGATGATAGGCATCATAGGGACCGATGAGTGGACTCAATGGTAGGCCTCATAGGGCACATCGACCCAATTCTCCCAGATACACCTTCTACAAGTGATGAACCAGGAAGGGCCTTGCGTCATTCCAATCATTTTTTTTTGTGCAGTTCAACTAAAATTAAGCATCCCTATTTGTAGAGATACTTAAACGTGTCATTACTTTAAGAATGGGAGTATTTGATGAAACGTATACTAACAAAGACAAGCACTTTCATTATCTACATTGGAAATGAAATGATAGCAAAGATAGTAGCTCTATTTTAACTGTATTATTACTTCATTTTATCAGTGGCACTAGCGATGCCAAAACATTGCCTCAAATTATTAGTGGCATTAGATTAAGGTGTGAAATAATACATAACATTATTGCTTTCTCATGGCAGTGCCAAAACATTTGGACAAGATCACTAGCTGCATGCAGAGTCAACATGCAGGATCGTTCTGGCAAAGGGTAGTACCAAAAAGGAACATACCTCATCATGGGAACCATATCTGCAGTCAATGCCATAGTATATAGATTGACACCAATCACCAACATGGATGATTATATTCATGCGAACTTTTTGTGCAGTTCACCTAAAATGAAGCAATGTTTGCATCATGTAGTTAACAAGAAGTACTTGGTCCCATGAGCTGGCAGCTTCTTCATTAGTTGCACTAAAACTGAGCAACATCAAGGTTGGTTGTCAAGCTCGTGGAATGTGCAACTATAATTTGGATATGCTTTTATGCAGTTCAACTAAAATCTAGCGTCCATGTTCGTTACACAAATATGTGCAAAGTGCCATTGTGGTGACAGTGACGGTTAATCTTGCAAATGCTAATTAACTGTTGGAGGAGATTAACCACAGAGTTCAATGAGAAGGTTAGGAACTCCAATCACCCTTTATGCGGTTCCACTAAAATCAAGAGATGTTGCCCGTATGACATTTTAGTAGAACTGCACAAGACACTCTTTCCAAAAAAGAAGTGTTTTATGCAATTCACCAAAAGGTCGCAATAGCAACGAGGTGATATGTATATCTCTGTTTGCACAAATAGGAAGAAAGGCGGGTGAATAACAAGTGATGAAACATACGCCAAATGAAAAGAAGCATCGTCCTTATCTTTATGGCAATCATAGAAGGACAGTAGCAATTTCTAAAGCTGCAGCATTGCTTCATACTACCGGGGGCATTAAGATTAACAATGAGAACTGTTAAATTTGACATTACTTTAATGGTGCCATTACTTGATTTTACCAGCTACATTAGATTAACAGGTGCTAAAGAGTTGGTATAAGGGCATGCTACAGTAGGCAGACCAGGACAGTTGCATTTCTAACGAAAATAAGCAACTTACTTATCTTAATAGGAAATATAGCAGGACATTAAAACATGGCCATTGCTTCATAATACTAGGGGCATTACATTAAAAAACAACATTGGTTAAACATGTCCTTACTTTAACAGCGAGATTGCTGCATTTTACCAGCGACATTAGATTAACAACAGCTAAAATTTGCCATAAGGGCATCGGACAGTGGGTGCACCAGCACCATGTACCTCCACCGATGCATAAAGTGGTGATGCAAATAAACATCCAAACAGGATATCTGGGTTGGTCCCATTTTTGTACACTATAGCCACCTTTTACTATGTGAGGGCAGCAAATCTAGTGCTGGAAATACTCTGTTAACTTGTCCCCCAGTCCCCACTTTCTTTCCTTTTTCAACCATTAGATTGATTCTATATCCGGTTTGTACTTTGTTTTCCCTTTATTTCCCTTTTCAACCAAGAGACCGGTTGGGTAGCCAGTCTCTACTACCCCCACCCCCCAATCTTTCCTCTTTGAACCAAGTCCTAGAGTCATGCTAGAACTTTTCCCCCGTTCTTCCCGCTTTGAACCAAGTCAAAGATTCGACTGCATGAAGTAGCTTTACCTCTAATAGTAATAATTTAGGTGGCTTTGGAACAGCCGATCGAGCCAATCTATGAGGGGGGCTGAGAAGTAGAAAAAGATTCACATGCATCGACGTGGGGACCTGGGGCAGTAGAGCAAGGCCGGTTTCAAAGGAAGTTATACCTGAGGTTCGTCGGGATTTGGCTAGGTGGGCGGCGGGAGGCCAGATCTGCCCACACCATGGCAACGAGGAAGACTGGGTCGAAGGCCCTCCCTAGCCGGCGCTGTGTGGGAGAGAATGGCAAGGCACGCGTATCGGGATGCGCCGGCGGTGGGTTTGCTCCATCACCGACGAGGACCGCATGAACGTTGCACCTTCACCCCTTCCCCGGCGGAGGGGATCCGGCCGAATCTGTGACCAGCGGTGAGCAGAGAGAGAGTGTGGCCACCGCTATCGTGTTTAGATCTGGAGAGGATGAGTATGTTAAGAGAGCAATCCTAGCAAGAAAGAGCGGAGGATCCTGCTTATATACGTATAGTGGAGTAGTTTTCTTTTTTTCTCTCCATAAAAACAATCGTTTAAAATTGCGTACGAGCCAGGTCACACTTTGTATTGTTCACTTCTGGTCCCCGACCCTCCATTAATTGAACAACCACACGGGTCAAATTATCACGGGTGAAAATATAGAACAAACAACCACGAACTCTTTTGAATTTGAGATGTCGATGCCACCGTTTGAACACATTGTATCCATGGACTATGTAGTTTGAATTTGAGGTACTTTTGCAGTTCACATCTAAATGGGGCCATGATGTCTACTACACAACTTATTCTTGTAGACTCGTGTTGGGCCTCCAAGCACAGAGTTTTGTAGGACAGTAGCAATTTTCCCTCAAGTGGATGACCTAAGGTTTATCAATCCGTGGGAGGCGTAGGTTGAAGATGGTATCTCTCAAACAACCCTGCAACCAAATACAAGATATCTCTTGTGTCCCCAACACACCCAATACAATGGTAAATTATATAGGTGCACTAGTTCGGTGAAGAGATGGTGATAAAAGTGTAGTATGGATAGTAGATATAGGTTTTTGTAATCTGAAAATATAAAAACAGCAAGGTAGCAAGTAACAAAAGTGAGCACAAACGGTATTGCAATGCTTAGAAACAAGGCCTAGGGTTCATACTTTCACTAGTGCGATCTCCCAACATTGTTGACATAGTTGAATCATATGTAAATCCCTCATGTGCGACAAAGAGTTCACTCCAAAGTCACAAATAGCGGAGAACAAATGAAGAAATTGTTGTAGGGTACGAAACCACCTCAAAGTTATCCTTCCCGATCAATCTTATGAGCCATCCCCATTAATTGTCACGAATAGCCCTAGAGTTCATACTAGAATAACACCTTAAGATACACATCAACCAAATCCCTAATGTCACCAAGGCACTCCAATGTCACCACGAGTACCACGGGTTTGATTATACGATATGCATCACACAATCTCAGATTCATCTATTCAACCCAACACAAAGAACTTCAAAGAGTGCCCCAAAGTATGTACCGAAAGGCCAAGACGAAAACATGTGCCAACCCTTATGCGTAAATCCTCAAGGTCACGGAACCCGCAAGTTGCTCACCAAAACATACATCAAGTGTTCTCAAATCCTTAAAGACTCAATCCAATAAGAAAACTTCAAAGGGAAAACTCAATTCATCACAAGAAGATAGAGAGGGGAAAACTCCATATGATTCATCTATACCAACAAAGCTCGTGATACATCAACATCGTGCCATCTCAAGAACACGAGAGAGAAAGAGATCAAACACATAGCTACTGGTACAAACCCTCAACCCCGAGGGTGGACTACTCCCTCCTCATCATGGAGACCGCCGAGATGATGAAGATGGCCTCCGGTGATGCTTTCCCCCTCCGGCAGGGTGCCGGAAAAGGGTTGTAGATTGGATCATGGAGGTACAGAGGCTTGCGGCGGCGTAAAAACTCATCTAGGTTAACTTTCGGGGATTTCTGAATATATATGATTTTTTGGCATTGGAATCACGCGAGACGGAGCCACGTGGGCCCCACGAGGTACCAGGGCGCGCCTGGGGTGGGGGTGGCACGCCCCGGTGCCTCGTGGGCACTGGGTGGCCCCCCTCCAGTGGGTCTTGGTTCCAGTATTTCTTATTTGTTCCATAAAAAATCTCCAAAAAGTTTCATCCAATTCCAAGAACATTTATTTCTGCACAAAAAACAACACCATGGCAATTCTGCTGAAAACATCGTCAGTCCGGGTTAGTTTTAATCAAATCATACTAAAACCATATAGAATTGTTATAAACATGGCATGAATACTTCATAAATTATAGATACGTTGGAGACGTATTAGCATCCCCAAGCTTAATTCCTACTCGTCCTCGAGTTGGTAAATGGTAAAAGAAATAATTTATGAAGTGTGAATGCTAGCATAGTGCATAAGTTTGATCAATGATAATTTCAATCACTTTTCCTAGCATCATAACAGCAACTTTTTCTCATAAAAGTCATCATGATAAAGTAGCAATTAAAAACAGAAATTTTGATGTGGAATGCTACCTATCACATTTGACTTGAATGATTCAAAGTGTCAGGCCCATGGAACCCAGGGTATCCAGACCCGTCTGCCTGTGGACCAGGGCGCAATGCCTGGCATGGGCCCAGCGGGCCATCGTCACCAAGCACCTCGCCAGGGCTCCTCACGAGGCCCTGGCCTCCCGAGGCCCCCTCCTCAGGGAGCGGGTGAGGAAGGATCGGCGTCACCATCAATGGCCTCGCGAGACCCTCTCGCGAGGTGGCCTCATGAGGTGGCCTCCCGAGGCCTCCCCCTGAAGACGTTCAAGACGAAGGCCGTTCGGAGCAGCCGCGCGGCCTGGGGCCCATCACGTGGGTGACGCGCGCGGCGACGAGAGGCGACAGAGGCCGAGCCAGCCGGCGCGGTTGAAGATGGTTTCCTCTTTTGTGCTAAGGGAGCAGGGCCAGCTATCTACTCCCCAAACCGCTCCCAAGGGTTGCCCGATCGGCAGAGGAAGACCAAAGACGGCGGGCGCGCAGGGCGGAGGTCATCACAGAGCCCACCGGCGTGTCATGGATCATGCTTTGGCTGGCGAAGACCACCTTTAGTCAGGATAGCCTGAGCACCTGTCCCCTTTCAAAATCGCCAAGTGTGGCAGCCCTTCCCGCCTAAGTTTCCAGGGGGAAGAGGACCAAGGCTGATATAAAAGGGCAGTGCTGGCATTGTAGGAGGGCGACCTGGAGAGGACCCTAGTTCCTATCAACCCCAACCTTGTACTCTCTCTCTCACACCAGAGCAATACCAATCAAGCAGGAGTAGGGTCTTACACCGCAAGGTGGCCCGAACATGGGTTAGCCGCTGAGTCCACGGTCCGTCCCTCGCTAGCGCGCTCTCGCCATAGTCTCGCCGTAGTTCATCCTTGGTAGGAGGCAGCGGTAGGAACAAGCTCACCCCAGTGTTCGAACCTTTGGGTCCCCGGAGCCTGACTTCCGACATTTGGCGCGCCAGGTAGGGGTGCGCTACTGTTCGCTCCGCCCTCTGCTTCATCAACCCCATGGCCGACGCACGTCGCGAGCGCGCCGAGCGCAGGGCTGGCCGCGTGGCTCAGACGGTGCCAGTGGCTCGCGGCAACCGACGCCGCCCCGACGCCAAGGCCGCTGCCGCCACCGACCCCGCTACCCGCGAGCAGCAGGACTCCTCCCTGCACCCCTCCGTGTAGGCGAATGGCCACAGCGCCACGGCCTCCTCCCTCGCCACCGTGGGCCGCCAAACCCACAGGCCACCCTGCTCATGGCGCGCGAGCTGCTCCGCTACCGTCCAGCTGACGCCGGCTACGACGCCTGGCTTGGTCGCATCACCGAGCTCGTCAACGCCGCCGGGGACGTCCCGGCGCCGTCCCACTCGCTTCGCCCTCCGCCGTCTCGCGCTGGGGACCTGGCACACGACGCTCCCCCACCGCCTCCTCTGCGCGACGAGCAAGGCGGGCCCAACGCAATGCCCGGGCTCGCGAGCCGTCCCGTGGCGCGTCCTCGCCGGTTCATGACGAGGCCAGCTGCCAGAACATCCGCCGCGCGCCCCCCGACGCGCGGGTGCTCCTCGAGCGGCAGCGCTTGCGCCAGGACCAGACCGTCCAGGACGTTGCGGCAGCTGGGCGTCAAAACCGCGCTGCCCTCACCGGCAGTGTTCCCTCAAGTGGTGTGGGCTGCCGTGCCTTCACCCGCGAGCTGCGTCGCGTGGTCTGGCCCGTGAAGTTCAAGCCTGAGCTACCTCCACGCTACGACGGCACCCCCAACCCTGCGGAGTTCCTTCTGCTCTACACGCTGAGCGTCGAGGCGGCGAACGGCGACGACAAGGTCATGGCGAACTGGTTCCCCATGGCCCTCAAGGACAGCCCGCGCTCCTGGCTCATGAACCTCCCCGAGGCGTCCATCTCATCATGGGCCGAGCTCTGCAGCCAGTTCGTCACCAATTTCAAGGGCATGCAGGATCGCTCCCTCACCATCAACGACCTGCGGCGTGTGCGGCAGCGCCCGAACGAGACCCTCCACAAGTACATCCAGCGTTTCAGCCAAGTGGGCAATAAGATCCCGCGAGCCTCTGACGCGGCCGTCATCTCTGCGTTCTCCACCGGCGTCATGGACGTCAAGATGCGCGAGAAGCTCGCCATCAACGGTGGGCTCGACTCCGTGGTTGAACTGCTCGACCTCGCCGACAAGTGCGCCAAGGCCGAAGAAGGCCGCCTCTTCATCCACAATGACCCCAACGCGGCGCTCGACGCCGCCAAGACCTAGAACAAGGATATCAAGCGCAAGGGCCCAGCCGTGCTCGCGGCGGAGCCCAAGCAGAAACGTGGCCGTGACTACGACGAGCCCAAGAAAGACAACCTGCCACTCTGCACCTTCCGCAACGTCCGCTCCCACAGCACCGAAGACTATCAGGAGCTCAAACTGCTCCGCGACGAGCGCCAGAGCCGCCGGGACGACCGCAATGGCCGCGGCGCCGGCCGCGGAGGTGGCCGCAGCAGCAACCGCTGGGACAGCCGCAACGGCAACGGCAACTTCCGCCAGGGCTGGCGCGACCGGCCTCGTGAGGCCGCCTGGCGCGGCCAGCCTCGTGAGGCCGCCTGGCGCGACCAGTCTCGTGAGGCGAACCCCCAGGCCAACGCCGCTCTTCCGCCGCTGTCGCCACCACCTCGAAGGAACGACGTCAACCAACCCGACGAGGGCGCTAGGGGCTACCAGGAGCCTCGTGCGGTCGCCTGCATCCTCGGCGGGTCCCAGGCCCCCACGTCCATCCGCCACTTCAAGCAACTCTCTCGCGAGGTGTATGCCGCCCTCCCGAGGCCTGAGGTCTTGCGGCCCCTCAAGTGGTCGCAGTGCGCCATCACCTTCAACTCCAAGGACCACCCCAAGTCCATGGCCTCCGCAGGCGCGCTCCCCATGTTGTGCACCCCCACCATCAGCAACGTCGCGGTCACCAAAACCCTCATTGACGGGGGTGTCGGCCTCAACGTGATCTCCATCGAAACCTTCGAGATGCTTCAAGTGCCCTATGACCAGCTGATGCCGACCAGGCCCTTCTCCGGAGTGACTGATGGTTCCACCATCCCTCTAGGGCAAGTGCGCCTCCCCGTCACCTTTGGCACCCGCAAGAACTACCACGCCGAGCTCATCGACTTCGACGTGGCGCACATCGGCCTACCGTACAACGCCATCTTAGGCTACCCTGCTCTCACCAAGTTCATGGCGGCCACCCATCACTCTTACAACGTCCTCAAGATGCCCGGCTACAACGGCATCATCACCATCACCTGCGACGAGAAGGACGCGGCCAGCACGGTCGAGCGTGCCTACAAGGCCGCCACGGTCGCGCAACAGACTGACGAGGACGTGGCCGAGCCTCCTGAGGCCGCGCCCGTGAAGAAGATGCGGCTGTTCTCTCAGGACCGCGCCGAGACGAAGAAGATGTCGGTGGACGGCAGGGGCTCTGGCCCTGGCTTCACCATCGGCACTGGCCTTCCTCCCGCTTAGGAAAGCGCACTCGTCACCTTCCTTCGGGCAAACTCGGATGTTTTCGCCTGGAAAGCATCTGATTTGTCCGGTGTGCCGAGGGAGGTGATCGAGCACCACTTAGTGGTGTGCCCCAATGCACGCCCCATCAAGCAGAAAGCGCGGTGCCAGGCGCCGAAGAAGCAAGATTTCATCGTCAAGGAAGTTCAGAAGCTCTAAGAAGCTGGGGTCGTTCGCGAGGTGCGCCATCCCGAATGGCTCGCCAACCTAGTCGTCGTCACCAAGAAGGGCGGCAAGGAGCGCATGTGCGTCGACTTCACCAGCCTCAACAAGTTATGCCCTCAAGATCCATTCCCGCTGCCCCGCATCGATCAGATCGTGGATTCCACCGCCGGGTGCGATTTGCTATGCTTCCTGGATGCCTTCTTAGGCTATCACCAGATCAAGATGGCGGCTGAAGACGTGGAGAGGACGGCCTTCATCACCCCCTGCGGCATATACTGCTACGTCTGCATGCCCTTCGGTCTGAGGAGCACGGGCGCCACCTTCCAGCGACTAATGCGTAGCACACTGGGGCCTCAAATGGGGAGGAACGCGGAGGCCTACGTCGACGACATCGTGGTCAAGACTCGTGAGGCTGGATCCCTCATCACGGACCTCCAGGAAACATTTGCCAACCTGCGCAAAGTCAATCTCAAGCTCAACCCCGAGAAGTGTGTCTTCGGAGTTCCCTCCGGCAAGCTCCTCGGCTTCCTAGTCTCACATCGTGGCATCGAGGCCAACCCGGAGAAGATCAAGGCCATCGAGAAAATGCGTCCTCCCCGAACCCTCAAGGAAATGCAGCGCTTGGCAGGGTGTATGGCCTCCCTGGGGCGTTTCATCTCCAAGTTCGGCAAGCGAGCCCCACCCTTCTTCAAGCTCCTAAAGAGGTCCGACACCTTCAAATGGACTCCTGAGGCATACGCCGCCTTCGAAGCTCTCAAGAAGTACCTCACGAGCCTGCCCATCATGGTCGCGCCGCGCTCTCGCGAGCCCTTGCTCCTGTACTTGACAGCCAGCGCGGCGCTGGTAGCGGTGCGTGAGGAGCATGTCTGTACTAAGGAGAAGCCCCCCGAGCCTCGCGAGCCCCCTGAGTCTCGCGAGGCCGCCAACCCTCAGGAGCCTTCCGAGCCTCGTGAGCCCCCTGAGCCTCGTGAGATTCCCGAGCCTTCCGAGCCTCGTGAGGCACCTGGGGAGCAAACTGCCACCACAACCACGCACCCTGTCGAGCACCCCGTGTACTTCGTCAGCACCGTACTAAGGGACGCACGCGAGCGCTACCCCATGCAGCAAAAGCCCCTCCTAGCGCTCCTCGTCGCCTCCAGGAAGCTGCGCCACTACTTTCAGGGTCATCCCATCAAGGTCATCTCTTCCTACCCCTTGGAGCAAGTTCTGCACAGCCCGAACGCCGCCGGCCGTGTCGCCGAATGGAACATCGAGCTGCAAGCCTTCCAGTTGGAATTCTCCACTACCAGAGTCATCAAAGGCGCGGCTCTGGCTGACTTCGTGGCAGAGTGGACGGACACGTATGAGGAAGAGCCTCATGAGGCCCAGTCCCTCTTGCCAGGGGACGAGGCACCTGGCGGCTAGACCATGCACTTCGACGGCGCCTTCTCCCGACAGGGCGCGGGGGCTGGGGTCATGCTCACCTCGCCGACTGGGGACAGGCTCTACTATGTCGTACAACTCTGCTTCAGGCACACCGACAAAGTCTCCAATAACATCGCCGAGTATGAGGGCATCATCGCCGGCCTCAAGGCCGCGTTCGCCCTAGGCATCAAACGTCTGACCATCAAGGGCGATTCGCAACTTCTCGTCAACTTCTCCAACAAAAGCTACAAGCCCAAGGACGAGCACATGGCCGCCTACCTGGAAGAGGTACGTAAACTTGAGAAGCGTTTTCTTGGCCTGGAGCTGCAGCACGTCCCTCGCAGCGGCAACAAAGAGGCCGACGACATCGCCAAACGAGCATCTCGCCGTGAGCCACAGAGCCCCGGCGTCTTCGAGGAAAGGCTCCTCAAGCCATCAGCCACGCCTCCTGCCGCGAGCACGGCGCTCCTTCACGAGGAACTCCCACCCGCACCACCCACGGGCACGCCAGACTGCGGCCCGGCCTCAGGAGCCCGCCTGCTGCTGGCGCTGGAGCCTCAGGCGGATAGCTGGGCTGCCGAGTTCAAAGCTTACTTACTTCGCGGCACCCTCCCGGAGAAAGACTCAGAAGCAGAATGCGTGACTCGGTAGGCCACCGCTTACTGCCTACAAGATGGCGAGCTGTACCGCAGGCATCCCAATGGCGTCTCGCTATGGTGCATCTCCGAAGAGCAAGGGCGCGAGTTACTCGCCGATATCCACGGAGGAGACTGCGGCCACCACTCCTCGTCGCGCACCCTCATCGACAAGGTGTTCCGTAGCGGCTTCTACTGGCCCACTGCACTGCGTGACGCTACCGCGCTGGCCCAAGCCTGTGAGGCCTGCCAATTCCACACCAAGCAGATCCACCAGCTGGCGCAGGGCCTTCAGACGATTCCCCTCTCATGGCCCTTCGTAGTCTGGGGGCTGGATATCCTGGGGCCCTTCCCTCGCGCGGTTGGCGGTTACCGCTACCTCTACGTCGCCATCGACAAGTTCACCAAGTGGGCAGAAGTCGAGCCTGTGCGCACCATCCCAGCAGGCTCCGGCGTCAAGTTCATCAAGGGCCTCGTGAGCCGACTAGGAGTCCCCAACCGCATCATCACCGACAATGGCTCCCAGTTCACAAGCGGCCTCTTCAAGTCCTACTGCGCCAGCCTCGGCATGCAGATCTGCTATGCCTCGGTGGCGCATCCGCGAAGCAATGGCTAGGCCGAGCGTGCCAACGCCGAGGTCCTCAAGGGCCTCAAAACAAGGAGCTTCAAGAAGAAGCTCGAGGCTTGTGGCAAAGGCTGGCTCGACGAGCTGCAGTCCGTCCTGTCGTCCATCCGCACAACGGCAAGCAAGCCTACCGGCGAGACACCTTTCTTCCTCGTCTACGGCACTGAGGCGGTCCTCCCATTGGTGCTCAAGCACGGCTCCCCGTGAGTCCCTGCCTTTGACGAGGCGCGTTAGGACGGCTCGCGGGAGGCTGATCTGCTGCTCCTCGAGGAGGGCCGCCACCAGGCCGCCCTTTGCGCCGCAAGGTACCAGCAGGCCTTGCGTCGCTACCACAGCCGCAACATTCGCCCTCGTACCCTCGAGGTTGGCGACCTCGTCCTGCACAGAATCCTCTCCAGAGAGGGACTTCACAAACTCTCACCTATGTGGGAAGGCCCTTTCAGGGTTACTCATGTCTCCAGGCCCGGCTCAGCCCGGCTGGAGACGGAGGACGGAGTTCCTGTGCCTAACGCCTGGAATATCCAACACCTCCGCAAGTTCTACCTGTGACCCTCACACGTACGAATGAAATGGGGCTATACACGCCCCGGAGCCTCTCATTGCGTCCGCCTGATGGGCCCGCGAGAGCTCCCGCCCATGCCCAAGTGGAAGCCCCATGCTCCGCGCTAGCGGAATGATCGACCCACGATCATACCCACACCCCTGTGGAAGCCCCATGCTCCGCGCTGGCGGAATAATCAACTGAGGGCGCCCCACGGGCTGCATCAACCTCAAGCTGACCCGTGACGGACACGGCAGCACCCTTTTCCTCATTTTGATGTGTAACTGAGGGCGCCCCACGGGTTGCACCAACCTCGAGCTGACCCATGCCGGACACGGCAGCCGCATCTTGTTCCGGTTATGTAACGGGTTGCTATTTTGCTTCAGTAAAACTTCGATTTCCTTGCATGACGTTTCGTTTTGCCTTTGCCTCACGAGCCTCGCGCGCTCACGACGTCCCTCATGAGCCTCACACGAGTGGGGGCTGGACACGGTGCCTGTGCTCGGGTCAGTCCCAGCAGCACCGAAAAACCCAAGCGACCGGGCTCTGTCTCGCGGGCCTGCCCCCGTGCACGCCACCCCACCAAGGTCCTTGGTGTCTTGCCTCCTCGCGTAACACCCATGAGCGAACCGGCGAGCATGCGCTGCTCCCCTGCTGTTAAAGGACTCTGCGCGCAGTTGTCTCAGGAATAGGTTCCCTGAAAGGACTCGTGAGGATGCCTCGCGAGGTGGCTCCCTTAGGGCCTCAGGAGGCCAGCAGGCCCCGTTTCGGGAGCTAACGCTCGGTGGCCGTCCCAGCAGATGATCTCGCGAGCGGAACCCTCACGAGGCGCACCCTGCAAGAGATGGCCTACCAGACACTACCTCGCGCAGAGCTAAGTCTCCCGCCTCGCGAGCGGTGCTTGCCGTCTCTCAAGCCTCCCCCTCCGACAGCCTCACGGGCGCCAGCGTTTCTCTTGGCGCAGGCCACTTGCGCGTCAAAGGGGAGCTTCCTGAGCATCGTGCCTCAAGAGCCCTAACTAGCTCCCGGTGCCCCTCGCCTCCTGGCCTTGTCCAGGCATCGTGACCTGACATACCAGCGGCGGCTATGGCCCGCTCGGGAGCTAGGTCCTGGCAACACAGAGCGTCATGGCAAGCAAAAAGAGCAGAACATGCCCCAAGAGAGAGCGTCATGGGCATTCGATACAGCCGAAAACAAAGTACCTAAAATATAAAAACACTGTCCTGACACCCCCACCGGATCACGATCAACTGTACCCAGGATATGGGGAAGGGCCTAAGAAGACATGTCACCATCACCGCTACTGCCGGCGTCATCACCTCCTTCAACCCCGCTTGAGCTCTCGCTGCCGCCAGGGGTGAAGTGCTCGTACAAGGCGTCCACGTGATCCTCCACCGCCTTCCCAAGGGTGTCGCGGACCTCCTCCGGGACGGGGGCTATCACCTTGCAGAAGTCAAAGTTGGGGCCGGCGTCAAGAAGATGGCTGAAGATGCGCATGGCGGCCTGGGTGAGGAGATCGCGGCTCTCCTCCTCGACGATTACGCCCACCTTCTTGGTGCCCACCTCAAGCCGCTCCACGAGCTTTGTGAAAAATTCGAGATAGCTGCCGTCGTGGGTCTTGAGGGGGCTGCTAACGTCCTCCTTGCAAATGGAGCCCAAGGCGCGGCGGGCCTGGAGCTCGAGGGCATGAAACATCTTAGAACGCTGGAGTTGCCGCCCCCGCACTCGGGCCACCTCGTCCCGTGCCTGCTCCACGACCGCGGTGACGCCCCCACCTGCTGCCGGAGGGAGCTCAGCTAGGCCTCGGCATCGTCTCGGGCCTTCAGCGTGGTCTCCCGCCGTCTTTCGGCTTCGGCCAGCATCTCCTTGTGGCCCGCGATCTTGTGCTGGATCTCCTCGCGCTTGGCCTTAAAGCGGTCCTCCTGCCGCTTCAGCTTCTTGTTGTTCTCATTGGCGAGCGCTTCGCAGCTCTGCGCGACCCTCCTGTCGGCGTCCTCCTGGATTATCTTTTCCTTGGCCGCCAGGTTGGCGTTGGCCTTGTCTAGGCGCTCGGCGTAAGAACCTTGTGCAGCGAACACCTCCCGCTCCAACGTCACCAGCCGCTCACGCTCCAAGTCCTGTGGTATGCCGACCGCGCAAGCTCCCGCTCACGGATGCCAAGGTCCGCCTCACGGGCCGCCAGCCCCTCTTCGAGGGCGGAGATGGCGTCCCTGCGCGCCTGGAGTTGTCGTTCTAGCAAGGCATTCTGATCTTGGAGCTCCTTCCTGTGGGCCTCCGCCGCCTCGCGCCGCCCGTCGGCCTCGTCGGCATCCCTGACGGCGCTCTCAAAGATCTCCTTCGCATCCTGGGCGGCCTTCTCGCGCTTCTCTCGCGCGGCGTCATCTTGACGGCGGCCCAGTTTGATGGCCACATCAAGCCGGTGCCACCCCTCCGTGAGACGCTGGCGCTCCTCAATGATGCGTGCCTCCTCCTCCCGGAGGTCTGCTTCCAGCTGGTCAAGAGCGGCCCTGGCGCCTTGCAGGGCCCCGCGCTTGAGCATGGCGCAGCTACTCTCGAGCTGCAGGGCCTAGCCAGTGCGCGCCCCAGCGCCGCCTTCTCGCGAAGGCCCGGTGCCGCCGGTCAGGAGCGGAGGGCTCGCGGGGGTCCCCTCTTCGTTCCGCCATGACGACGAACCCCGCGGGCTCGGCGACCCCCCGGATGGGGCCTCACGCGTTGGCGAGTCCGGCCGGCCCCCCACGACGCCGTTGACACCGGTGGGGCAGGGCGGAAGGACCGGCGTCTCCACCTCTGTTGCCGCAGCGCCCGCCCCGGCAGTGGGCGCCTCAAGAACTGCGGAGCCGCCTCCTAACGACGCCTTCTGAGGCTCGCCTGCTTTCATCTCCTCAGCCGCGTCCTCCTGCGCCTCAGGAGGGACCGCCTGCCCTTCTGCCCTCATGAGGTCGCCCTCGGCATCGAGGCTGCTGGGTCTCTCTTCGCATTCCGCGGCCCTAGCAGCCGGCGGCGTAGCCCCCGCCAAACCTGGGGACCTCTCCTCCTTCTTCCTCTTCTAGCTCGAGGAGGTCCTGAAAAAGAGAAGAAGAACTGGGGCTCAGGTACACGAGACGTGCTGGGCGCAGGAAAGAGGAAGGCGAGCACTTACTGATCCCTGGCGAACCATCTCCTCTTCTTCATCGGCCATGGAAGGATGTCGCCGCCGTCGCCTCCACGAGGCCCTTTCTCACGGCTGGTTCCCCTCGCGGGAGGGCCACGGGATCCGCCCTCGCCGCCACTCCCGAGGCCCCGCAGCTTCGCGGCCGCCGCACGGGGGCTTCCCGCGCCCTCTGCCTGATCAGGCGCGGCGGGTGATGCCTCAGGCGGAGTAATGTCGTCATCACCTCCAAGCCCGCAGACGAGCCGGCGGCGGGTCTGCCGAACTTGGCCTCCTCCGCCCTCCGCAGCGCCCGTCGAGGCCTCGGCGCTGCCACGGTTGCCTGAACCGGGAACCACCAGAAAGGGGTTGTCCCGGGGCCTCTCGAAGCCCTCTGGAAGCGGTCCCCACTGGTCGAAACGCGGCATAGAGCCCGCCAGCGCCTCCTTTTTCCTGTAGCGATACAAGGGAAGCCCATCCGTGGGAGGTTCGCTCGCCTCCTCGCCAGTCAGGGCATGGAGAACCCCGTTCAGCACCTCCGGCAGCAAGCCATCCGCGCTCAACCGCATCGTATCCTCCGGGCCGGTGAAGGCCCACATTGGGCGAGAGTGTCGCTGGAGGGGAGCTATGTGGCGCCGGAGGAACTCCCTCACAACCATGACCACCGTTACCTTCGCGGCCCTCAGCTCGGCCAACCTCCTCCATACCCGCGCCAGCCTCGGGTCGGCGAGCCTCTCATGCCCCCACCCGGAGCTTCTCGCTGCCGAGGACGCCGGCAGCTGCAGCAAGGGGCTGTACTGGGCCGCGTCCACGTACACCCATTGCCGCCTGAAGCCCTCGGCCTCCTTGGTAAGCCTCATATCAATACCGTCGCCCGCCATCTCGTCCACGGTGTGGAACAAGATGCACCCGGAACACTGGTTCGCCACAGTCAGCCGCAGGCTGAAGAAGTGGTGGAAGAGCGCCACTGAGGGCGTCATGCCCAGGAAGGCCTCACACAAAAAGGCGAAGGCGGAAAGAAGGAGGACGGAGCTCGGCTTGAGGGGCAGCGCGTGGACCTGGTAGTGGGAAAGGACGGTGTTGAAGAAATCGGAGAATGGAGGTAACAGACCCGCGAAGAGTGCGGGAAGGAAGAGGACAGCGGAGGTCGCGTCGAGGTCGGCCGTTGGGCGCGAAGCCGGCCAGATGCGGGTGGCTCCCCACTTGTTGGAAGCAGCTGCTGTCATTGGAAGCACCTTGTGGAGCCCCTCAGCGTTGACGATCGTATGCCTACCCAGAGCAGGCTCTGGCGCCACCCCCGCAACCACCGAGTGCGCCGCCTCTTCCTCCCTGCCGGGGAGCGACATGGCAGCGCGGTAAGGGTCTATGTCGCCGGAGCCTCGGGCGAGGTAGAAGGATCTGTGCGCGGGAAGGAAGGCGCAGAGAGATGGAACGTGTGAAGGAAGGCAACGATGGCCTCGTGTCCCCCGCGCCAGGATTTATGTCAGCGTGGGCAGTTACCGAGGCGTCGTGGGAGAAGTGGAGGCGTCCCCCGTCACATCGCGCGCCACGCGTCACCACCAATGGCCTCGCGAGACCCTCTCGCGAGGCGGCCTCATGAGGTGGCCTCCCGAGGCCTCCCCCTGAAGACGTTCAAGACGAAGGCCGTTCAGAGCAGCCGCACGGCCTGGGACCCATCACGTGGGTGACGCGCGCTGCGACGACCGGTGACAGAGGCCGAGCCAGCAGGCGCGGATGAAGATGGTTACCTCTTTTGTGCTAAGGGAGCAGGGCCAGCTATCTACTCCCCAAAGCGCTCCCAAGGGTTGCCCGATCGGCGGAGGAAGACCAAAGATGGCGGGCGCGCAGGGCGGAGGTCATCACCGAGCCCACCGGCGCGTCATGGATCATGCTTTGGCAGGCGAAGACCACCTTTAGTCAGGATAGCCTAAGCGCCTGTCCCCTTTCGAAATCGCCAAGTGTGGCAGCCCTTCGCGCCTAAGTTTCCAGGGGGAAGAGGACCAAGGCTGATATAAAAGGGCAGTGCTGCCATTGTAGGAGGGCGACCTGGAGAGGACCCTAGTTCCTATCATCCCCAACCTTGTACTCTCTCTCTCTCACCAGAGCAATACCAATCAAGCAGGAGTAGGGTCTTACACCGCATGGTGGCCCGAACCTGGGTAAGCCGCTGAGTCCACGGTCCGTCCCTCGCTAGCGCGCTCTCGCCGTAGTTCATCCTTGGTAGGAGGCAGCGGTAGGAACAAGCTCACCCCAGTGTTCGAACCTTTGGGTCCCCGGAGCCCAACTTCCGACACAAAGCATGATCATTATTATAACAGCAATATTTATTATCATAAAACTTCTCATGAGCAAGTAACAATTCATCACAACAATGAAGTATAAGGCATAAACTTTCTTGGAAACTAACAAACTATTCTAGTCAACAATGCAATTGCAATTCATCATATTTTCAGGAAGGGTCTCATGTAGGAGCTTTTTAGCAAGTCCACATACTCAACCATCATTTAGTCTTCTATGATTGCTAACACTCACGACATATATATGGAGCAAAAGTTTCAGCCAGACACATAGAAAGATAGGGGCTTGTGATTTCGCCTCCCAACTTATTCACCTCAAGGGTGATGTCAACAATAATAACTCATGATCACTCATATCCTACTGGATATATGTGCCTAGATCTTTCCCCACCACATGATGCTTGCAAAAGAGAAAAATAAAAAGGAAGTAGAGGAGAACACTATTGACTCTTGCATAAAAAATAAATACATAAAAGTAAATGCATAAAAGTAAAAGATAGGCCCTTCATAGAGGGAAGTAGAGGTTATCATGCGCTTTTATTTTTGGATGCACAAGCCCTTAATGCAAAGGAACATCACGTTATATTGCCCCTTGTGATAGCAACCTTTATTATGCAGTCCGGCGCTTTTATTTCTTTACCATCACAAGTTCGTACAACGCTTATTCCCCTTATAATAAAAGATCATACATATTTTAGGAGCAATTTTTATTGTTTTTTGCACCGATGACAACTTACTTGAAGGATCTTATTCAATCCATAGGTAGATATAGTGGACTCTCATGGCAAGAAACTGGGTTTAAGGGTTTTGGATGCACAAGTAGTATCTCTACTTGGTGCGGATTTTTGGCTAGCAAAGATATTGGGAAAGCACCACATGTTGGAGGATCTATTACAATATAACTTCTATGTGAATATGAACAAACTTAATTCATTACATTGTCTTCCTTGTCCAACGTCAACATTTTGACATAAAATACTTAATGGGGGCTCACAATCATAAAAGAGGTCCAAGATAGTATATTTGCATGTGAATCTTCTCTTCCCTTATTAACTTTTTCATGAATTTCATCATTGACTAATGCTATGCTTGTTAACCTCCAATAAATTTTACCACTTATACTTTTCTTTATGTAATGTCATTACTTTCCATAAGATTAGCATATGATCTCTTTCATTATTTTCATTGCAAGGAATCACACATATCATATCCAATGATCTATATGAAAGTTTTTATTATAACCCTCTCGAATATTCATCTTGGGACCAAATTCATATCTTGTGCAAATTACCATTACTATTATTAACTCTCAAAAAGATATAAGTGAAGCATGAGAATTAATGACAAACTACTCCAAAATATATAAGCAAAGATCAATGAGTAGTGAAACAATTTAGTAGCTATGTAAGGACTCTATCTTATTTAAAAAGTTTCAGATCTTAATATTTTATTCAAACAGCAAGCAAAACAAAGACACAACCAAGTATAGCACACATTATGTGAACAAGTAAAAACTTGGGTTCAATCGAGACTAACCGATAGTTGATGAAGAAAAGTGATGGGATGCCTACAGGGGCATCCCCAAGCTTGAATGCTTGATACTTCTTGGAATATTAACTTGGGGAGCTTTGGGCATCCCCAAGCTTGAACTCTTGTGTCTCGTTAATTCTTCTCATATAATAGTTTCCCTAAGTTTCAAAAACTTCATGCACACAAAACTTGACAAGAACTTGTGAGATATGTTAGTATAAATCCACTCAAAACCTCAACATTCTCTACTGTAGCAAATCACTAAAATTATAATTAAACATTGAATACTAAATGCCTCTGCATATTTAATACTCCTATCCTCAAATAGAATCATTAAACAAGCCAACATATGCAAACAATGCAAGCATAACAGCAATCTGCCTAAACAGGACAGTCTGTAAAGGATAATTAAGAATCCATACTTAGATAACTCAAAAAATTCTGAAAATTTACCACACCGGAAATAATTTATCAAAGTTGACTGTGTCAAAATTTCAAGATTTTATCACATTCTGATATTTCTGGGTAATTTAATCAATAGCAGCAAACTTTCTGTTTTGAAACAGCAACTCATAAACTTGCAAACTGGGCATGGTAAAGGCTATAATTGGCATTTTATTGAACTAAAAGATACAAAACATGATTATTGATGATACAAAGCAAATATTAACATAAGAAAATGACGCTCCAAGCAAAAATCATATTATGTGACAAATAAAAATATAGCTCCAAGTGAGGTTACCGATAGTGTTGAAGACGAAAGAGGGGATGTCTTCCGGGGCATCCCCAAGCTTAGGCGCTTGAGTCTTCCTTGAGTATTACCTTGGGGTACCTTGGGCATACCCAAGCATAGGGTCTTGCCACTCCTTATTCTCCTCATATCGATATCTTACCCAAAACATGAAAACTTCAGTCACACAAAACTTAACGAAACTTCGTGAGAAGGGTTAGTATGATAATGAATAAACCATCACTTAGGTACTGTCCAAGACAAGATTCACAATTGTTCCCATATAATGCCTACTGTATTCTATCATTTTCACAATTTATATCACATAATATAAGCTATGGAAACATTAAAACAAGCAAACTATGCATTGAAAACAGAATCTGTCAAAAACAGAACAGTCTTTAATGATCTGAGCAACTACCATACTTCTGGAAATCTAAAAATTCTGAAAAATTAGGAAAACGTAAAAAATTAAAAATTTCAGAATTTTTTTACGCTCCAGTAAAATCTGGGAAATTAGACACTGGAGGCAAAAGTTTCTGTTTCTGCACAGAATTGAATCAACAAGCATCCACACTATCCCAAAGGCTTTACTTGGCACATTATTGAAAGAAAACATATAAAACATGATTACTACAGTAGCTTAATCATGTGAACACACAAAAACAGAAGGTATATATGTATTGGGTTATCTCCCAACAAGCGCTTTTCTTTAATGCCTTTTTATCTAGGCATGATGATTTCAATGATGCTCACATAAAAGTGAAGAATTGAAACATAATGGGAGCATCACGAAGCATATGACAAGCACATTTAAGCCTAACCCACTTCCTATGCATAGGGATTTGGTGAGCAAATAACTTATGGGAGCAAGAATCAACTAGCATAGGAAGGCAAAACAAGCATGACTTCAAAATTTTCATCACATAGAGAGGAAACTTTATATTATTGCAACACCTACAAGCATATGATCGTCTCTCATAATAATTTTCAGTAGCATCATGAATGAATTCAACAATATAGCTATCACATAAAACATTCTTTTCATGATCCACAAGCATAGAAATTTTACTACTCTCCACATAAGCAATTTTCTTCTCACTCATAATAGTGGGAACAAACTCAACAAAATATCTATCATGAGATACTTGATTGGCATAATCCATTTGAGCATTAAAATCATGATGACAAATTTCATGGTTATAATTATTCTTTATAGCATACATGTCATCACAATAATCATCATAGATAGCAACTTTTTTATCATAGTCAATTGAAACCTCTTCCAAAATAGTGAAATCATCATTAAATAGAGTCATGACCTCTCCAAATCCCCTTTCATCAATATAATCATCATAAATAGGAGGCATGCTATCATCATCATAAATTTTCTCGTCAAAACTTGGGGTGCTAAAAATATCATCTTCATCAAACATAGCATCCCCAAGCTTGTGGCTTTGTATATCATTAGCATCATGGATATTCAAAGAATTCATACTAGCAACATTGCAATCATGCTCATCATTCAAATATTTTATGCCAAACATTTTATTGAATTCTTATTCTATCAATTGAGCACAATTTTCCTTTCCATCATTTTCACGAAAGACATCATAAAGACGAATAATATGAGGCAACCTCAATGCCATTTTTTCGTAGTTTTATTTTGTTAAACCAAACTAGTGATAAAACAAGAAACTAAAAGATTCGATTGCAAGATCTAAAGATATACCTTCAAGCACTCACCTCCTCGGCAACGGCGCCAGAAAAGAGCTTGATGTCTACTACACAACTTATTCTTGTAGACTCGTGTTGGGCCTCCAAGCGCAGAGTTTTGTAGGACAGTAGCAATTTTCCCTCAAGTGGATGACCTAAGGTTTATCAATCCGTGGGAGGCGTAGGTTGAAGATGGTATCTCTCAAACAACCCTGCAACCAAATACAAGAAATCTCTTGTGTCCCCAACACACCCAATACAATGGTAAATTGTATAGGTGCACTAGTTCA
Organism: Elymus sibiricus; assembly: GCA_039707655.1. Taxonomy (NCBI): domain Eukaryota; kingdom Viridiplantae; phylum Streptophyta; class Magnoliopsida; order Poales; family Poaceae; genus Elymus; species Elymus sibiricus. The sequence goes on along the minus strand of CM077672.1, from coordinate 92,183,158 downwards.
GCGAAGAGATGGTGATAAAAGTGTAGTATGGATAGTAGATATAGGTTTTTGTAATCTGAAAATATAAAAACAGCAAGGTAGCAAGTAACAAAAGTGAGCACAAATGGTATTGCAATGCTTAGAAACAAGGCCTAGGATTCATACTTTCACTAGTGCGATCTCCCAACATTGTTGACATAGTTGAATCATATGTAAATCCCTCACGTGCGACAAAGAGTTCACTCCAAAGTCACAAATAGCGGAGAACAAACGAAGAAATTGTTGTAGGGTACGAAACCACCTCAAAGTTATCCTTCCCAATCAATCTTATGAGCCATCCCCATTAATTGTCACGAACAGCCCTAGAGTTCATACTAGAATAACACCTTAAGATACACATCAACCAAAACCCTAATGTCACCTAGGCACTCCAATGTCACCGCGAGTACCCATGGGTTTGATTATACGATATGCATCACACAATCTCAGATTCATCTATTCAAACCAACACAAAGAACTTCAAAGAGTGCCCCAAAGTTTCTACCGAAAAGTTAAGACGAAAACGTGTGCCAACCCTTATGCATAAATCCCCAAGGTCACGGAACCCATAAGTTGATCACCAAAACATACATCAAGTGTTCTCAAATCCTTAAAGACTCAATCCGATAAGAAAACTTCAAAGGGGAAACTAAATTCATCACAAGAAGATAGAGAGGGAAAAACTCCATATGATTCATCTATACCAACAAACCTCGTGATACATCAAGATCGTGCCATCTCAAGAACACGAGAGAGAGAGAGAGAGATCAAACACATAGCTACTGGTACAAACCCTCAACCCCGAGGGTGAACTACTCCCTCCTCATCATGGAGACCGCCGGGATGATGAAGATGGCCTCCGGTGATGCTTTCCCCCTCCGGAAGGGTGCCGGAAAAGGGCTGTAGATTGGATCATGGAGGTACAGAGGCTTGCGGCGGTGTAAAAACTCATCTATGTTAACTTTCGGGGGTTTCTGAATATATATGATTTTTTGGCGTTGGAATCACGTGAGACGGAGCCACGTGGGCCGCACGAGGTACCAGGGCATGCCTGGGGGGGTGGCGCGCCCCGGTGCCTCGTGGGCACTGGGTGGCCCCCCTCCAGTGGGTCTTGGTTCCAGTATTTCTTATTTGTTCCATAAAAAATCTCCAAAAAGTTTCATCCAATTCCAAGAACTTTTATTTCTGCACAAAAAACAACACCATGGCAATTCTGCTGAAAACAGCGTCAGTCCGGGTTAGTTTTAATCAAATCATACCAAAACCATGTAGAATTTTTATAAACATGGCATGAATACTTCATAAATTATAGATACGTTGGAGACGTATCGGGGCACACCATACATTTTGTTTGCTTACCACGCTATACTTATAAAACATGCACAATTTACATTTCGAATAGCTAGCTAGAGCATGAAATGTATTGTTTCCAACATAAAGGGAAATCAAATTTCTGAAAATTTGTGATCTTAGAATTTGCAAAAAAATGTAAGACCCATCAATCTTTGTTCTGATTTTGAACATAAACTAGATGCAACCTTTTTTGAGGGAGACCGGGTCTATTGTAAATGTTTGCAAGTACATAGCATCTCCGATAAAAAAATACATCCAAATTCCGAGACCAGCGAACAACCAACTGCAGTCAGAAAGAGCCGTCGACGCATCATTGTCGCTGCTATCCTACCAGAGCCGGCTTGACCTCGTCAATGACTATCGAGGACTCTTCATGCACGTGCCCCTAAGGAGCAGCGCCCGGAGGCATAGTTGTCATCATTGATCTAAGGCACCTAATTAATATAACAACAAATTCTCCCATATGACAAGAAACGCTAACTTCACTGCCCCAAGGAGACAACATGAATCTACGCCGGAGCTCCATCGACTATGTCCCGATAGACAAACTCGACGAGGATCAAAGCTCAAAGAGCAAACTAGTAGAAAAGGCGTCAATCGATGTCGCCGATGTCCTAACATAGTCGGCTTCACCTTCTTGAAGGTAACCGAGTAGTCTTCGTGCATGTGCCCCTAATAATCAGTACCCTGGAGGAACGCAGTTGTCGTTGTTCAACCCTCGCATTGATCCGAAGCACATGACACCAAATCTCGCCGGATGACAAGAAACCTTAACCTCACTACCCCAAAGGAGACGGCAAGAATCTACGCTGGAGTTCCATCCACTATGTATAAACGAATGAACTCAAGGAGGATTGGAGCTCAAAAGACAGACTTGAAATAAGAAGCACCGACATCGTCTGCCTGAGCGTTACGCGTGCGAGGACTAAAACCCCTAACATAAACTAATAATCGGAGCATAGGCACCGGGATTCCCCTCCCCGCCACCATTTGACGGAGCAGTGGGAAGAGGGGAGGGGTGAATCCACCGGCTCATCAGTGAAGCAGGGAGGGAAGAGGTTGCCCTAGCCGCCTAGGGTGAGTGGACTAGATTTGTATTCATACCGAGAATGGATTCAAATATTATTGGTATTACAATATACTTAGTGCTCCTACTTTTTTTAGATTTATCAACAGAACTAAAGTCGTATGTTAGTATGACACATCCTGCACGATATGTACACGATAGCCAATCCAGCCGTCTGCTAGACTCTGGTCACATGGATGGACGAACTGATCTCCCCTGTCGTGCAGGGATCGTCAAGGCAACCACGTGTGTACAGTACTACTCTTGTACTACTATCGCTGGTGTCTCTCTTCTAGTACAACTCAGCCGACGCGTGGGGCCTGAGGGATGGGGGAGAGTGTGCCTATGGCCGGCTGCTCAATTGCGGTCCCACATGTGAGTGCAAATGCAAGATGACTCACATTCCATTCCATGAGAGGCGTGCTGGACCGACCGACCGTGTGGGGTGCGACGTGAACGCGACATGCATGTTGTATACATGTAGTACCACCGTTTTCTTTTTGTTTTGCTCCATGGCGCAATCCATCGATACATAATTATATTTAAAAGTGGAGGGCGGGGCGTTTCCCGCGCGTTAGGCGGGGCAATTTCACCTAGTCGGTTCGACAGAGAGGCGAGGAGGACGAGGGAGTAGCGGATTCAACTTACCGCTAGAAAGGTGGGGCTGTGTGATTTGACAGCTCGTTACTGATGGAAAGGTGGGGCCTTGTGATTTGACTGCTCATTATAGTCATTATTACTGCGGTGCTACGATCGGGGTGAGTCTCCCCCTCCATGGTGTATAGGTGCTAAGCATGCCACATATGCAAAAAAATCTGATGTGACAAGGTAGGAGTAAAGAGAAGAGAGAGGAGTATGGTGACCCCAGGAATGCGAAGCACACGGACCTATGCAAAACACTTAAATGAGAGAAGTTTATGCAACGCATGAAGGAGTTTAGTTGCCAAAGAAAGACTTAGCACCCCATCTAAGCACGTAGTACTATGCATAATTTGGTGCATGAAACGTCGATGCAGATGCTGGCTGTCCCTCATCTAGCATCATATAATAGTATAGTAGTACTACGTATGTACTGTACTAGTATCATTGTTCTCTCCTTTCTACTTTAGTAGTAACTCAGCCGACGCGCGTTCCATTCCGTGAGCGGCATGCCAGAGTGACCATGTAGGTGCGACACGAATGCGAGGAGCGTGCTGTATATGTCCCACCTTTTTCTTTAATTTGAGCTTGTTAGTTTTGCTCCATGGCGCAATCCATCGATACTTACAAAACTATATTTAAAAGGCGAGAGTGGGGCAAGTTTCGCCTGGTTAGTTTGACAGAGAGGCGAGGAGGACGAGGGAGTAGTGGATTCAATTTACTGCGGGAAAGGTGGGGCTTTGTGATTTGACGGCTCATTACTGCTGGAAGGTGGGGCCTTGTGATTTCACTGCTCGTTATAGTCATTATTACTGCAAGGGGTAAGTCTCCCCTTCCGTTCCCCACTCTAATCTGGTGCATGACACATCGACCCGGATGCTGGCTGTCCCACATGTCAGCGAAAGGAGGTATAATTGTTGCCGACAACCTAAGGAGGAGCAAAGAACCGTGCGGTATACTCTAGTTTTGCACTGGAGTACTAGCCTAACGCGGAGGAGTGCGAAACACGGCATCCCAGTGCGATATGGCAATAAAAAATGATCTAGTTTGCTTGTGATCCCACGGCACCGCTCATCGTTAGCACTATTTTAGTCATGCCTCGCAGCCTAGTACAAACGAAATAATATATTTTTTTGAAGGCACAAACGAAAAATATGATGACAATGGCAACGGATAATAATTGTCTTACCTATTCAGGATAATTTGGAAGGACACATGCGGAAACGCCCGAAAGACAAAGTGGCAAAAGAAGAAGACAGAGGAGCAAAAGAAGAAGGAAGATTACCTGTAAAAAAAGAAGGAAGACGCAAACAATGGTCTAGGAGCTGCTCTCTACTTCATGAAGGTTTGCTGGGCGTGGAGTTCTAACTGCTTCTTCATCGCCTCCACGACCTTCATCTCCTCTCGCCTCTTGCCTGCCATCTTCTTCATTGCTTCCATGGCACAGGATTTCTCGAGGCGAGCATGGATGATCTCTTTCATGTACGCATGATGTTGCTTGACAGCAGCCATGTTCTCGGTGCGGAGCTTCGCCATGTCATCCCTATGTTCCCCGATGACGGCGGTCAGCATCTTCACTGAGGCACTGCTCATCTATCGCAACTTCTCCCAGCCGGCGATCTCCTCCTTCAGCAGGTCGAGCTCGTGGGAGAGCTTCGCTTTGTCCTCCCGAAGTTCCAGGATATCGCCGGTCGCCTTATAAATCTAGGCATTGCTCTCCTTCACTAGCTTCAGCAAGCCGGTGATCAACTCCTTCTGCTTGTTGAGCAGAGCGGGCATGTCGTCGCGGGCTAACGACTTCAGCATTGCCCGCTCGGCATGTTCGCCTCCATGGCGAATGCGCTTCTGAGAGCCCTCTCCTGCCCATGAGAGATCTTTCAAGGCCTCCGCAGCGCGGCGGGCCCTCTCTTTTTTTCGCTGCCTTGGTCGTCGCTCCCTTGTTATTTCTCGACCAAGAGCTCTTCCTACCGGCCATGGCAGATGCAAGGAACGATGAACAAGAAAGGATTATGGGGAGGAATGTGCAGTAATATTCGAGTAGTTAGTTTCCCTTTTTATAACCTAGTACCAATATGCTGCAAAGTGGAAACACGTTTAGGTTTGATCGGTGTGAACTGGTTTGCAATTAATTATAGCCTGGTAATTTGGAATGTGATGGGAAACAAGCTCGAAATTTATTGATGGTTTTGGAATGGCTCCCGATGAGTTCTCACGACCAAGCATTCAAAAACTTGTGATAAATCAATGACCATCTTTTTCCAAACGACCAACTATTTTCATAGAAATAAAACACATATAGATGGAGTATTTGCATAGAAATACAATACATAGATGGAGTGATTGTCGTGGTTGCAAACCACCATGGCGCCATGTGTTCACTGCAGCAGCAACTGAGCAGGTCAGTCCATCGCTGGCGGAAAAGGAGGGCAGGTAACCTCGCCTACGATGCATCCCCAGCGCCGCCGCTGCCGCTGGTTGAGCGATTTGGCTTCTCCTACCGCCCATTTGAACAGTTGCACTGGCTTCTCATGCCATTCCACAGGCATGCGTGTTCTCTCCTCCGCAGTCGACTCCGTGAATATGATCTCTGCCATTAGCCCCAGCTCGAAATCAACGCAACGCTGCCAGATGCTGACATCCCTCAGCATCTCACCCCTGAGATCGACATCCGCCTCCGCCTTGTGCTTCGCAAGGTGCAGCTCCTTCGAACTTGTCTCCAATCGATGCGACGCTTCCTCGATCTGATTTGCCCTTGCTGCCCACCACCTGAAACGCAGCCCCGGCATGTCCTCCGGCGCCAGTGATCTATGATTCCAGAGCAATGGATCTCCTCTGAAACACATGTGGGTTTCGCTCAAAGGTGGCAGTGCTGCGGGCCGCAGGGAGAGGGCAGCCCGTGGGATGCTGGGATCTAAGGGATTATCCATGGTGGAATCGGATGGTCGAGGCGGGGAGGCGAGCGTAGGCGGTGGGAGAGCCCTAGTAGGAGAGCGTAGTACTCCACTCCGTACATTTTTAAATACAAAGGCCACCAACAGTAACCGAGGCAAAAATTGATGATGTTGCCTCGTAGTACTAGCAACCCATGATTTAACTACTCACATGCATGCAGTGGATGATAGTAATGCCATTCTCAACTAGTACTTCCTCCCTCACACGGTCATGCCACTCAATTTGCATGAGCTGTATTAATTGACCATCCATTAAGTGAACGACTCTACACGCGTCAAATTATCACGTGGGGTGGCTCTTCGTACAAAAATGTGTTCCACCGTGTACCCGCATGTGTGTGTGAGGGAATGAGTGCATGCGTGCACATCTTCTCTTCGTGCACATACTCCACCAGTGTGTGGGGGGAGAGAGAGAGCGTGGTATACCTAGACCTAGAGAGAGATGGTGTGTTCCCGCAAAAAAGAGAGAGATGGTGTGTGTCGGAAAGAGTACCCGCGCGTGTGTGTGACAGTGTGAGAGAGGATGAGTGCATGCGTGCACCTCTCCTCTTTGTGTATGTACTAAACCTACTAGAGTACAAGTGTATGTGTGTGCCATCGACCTATAGAGAGATGGTGTGTGCCAGAAGTCCCGAGAGAGTCGTCAGTGTAGGTGTGTGCATGGGGAGGAGGGAGAGAGATGATACTTATGTGTCAAAGTAGTGCGTGTGAAAAAGAGGCTAGTCAATAGTTCGCCACGAGACTATTCCTGGCAAACGCCCCAATAACCGTAAGATCTGCATCCGACGGTGGAAATTATTGGACGAAAACAGCACGAAAAAAAGAAATGCCATAGCATTTCTTTTTACTGCCACACCACGCCCCTCCCCTGCACATGAAACAGCCACGCGATCATTTGTAACCGTCGGAAGTCAGGCTCCGGGGACCCAAAGGTTCGAACACTGGGGTGAGCTCATTCTACCACTCGTCTCCTACCACGGCTAAGCAGCGGCGAGGCTACGGCGAGGGCGCGCTAGCGAGGAACGGACCGTGGACTCAGCGGTTACCCAGGTTCGGGCCACCTTGCGGTGTAAAACCCTACTCCTGCTTGTGGTTGGGATTGCAATGGGCGAGAGAGTTCTCGCGTACAAGGTGGAGGAGGAGGAAGGACTGGTTCCCGAGCGCCCTTCCTACAATGGCAGCACTGTCCTTTATACCAGCCTTGGCCCTCTTCCCCCTCAAAAACTTAGGCGGGAAGGGTTGCCACACTTGGCGGTTTTTGAAAGGGAACAGGCGCTCAGGCTATCCTGACTAAAGGTAGTCTTCGCCTGCCAAAGCATGATCCATGACGCGCCGGTGGGCTCGGTGATGACCTCCGCCCTGCGCGCCCGCCGTCTTGGTCTTCCTTCGCCGATCGGGCAACCTTTGGGGTCGCTTTGGGGAGTAGACAGCTGGCCCTGCTTCCTTAACGCAAAAGAGGAAACCATCTTCATCCGCGCCTCCTGGCACGGCTTCTGTCGCCGCTCGTCCCCGTGTGCGTGTGACACCTTGGTTTTTCTCATCTTTTTCTTTTAAAATTTTTATTTGTCTTTGGTTTGGTTTTTTTTGTGAATGTCTCTATGGACTTAAAACTTGAGAATATTTTCTTGATTTTCTTTCCCAAGTGACTCAGGCTCTCAAAAACTTCTCTCAAGCCATGTCACTTCCATTCTTGTCCAATCTCAATTTTAGTCCAACCTAATATTCCTTTTCCATTAAAGGAATAACTCTATAAGCTCTAGGTTGTGAAGCAACCCATATTTCTGTTCTCCCAAAAATCCCAAGAAAATTATCATAAATCCTTTGCATCATGTGAACCTTGGATATGTAAAAATATTCAAGAATTACTCCTCATGGTGAGCATAGCATCCAATCCTTGATTCAGGTCATAATTTCAGTTTGTGAGGCAACTATATTTTATATTGCTTCAAAAATTCTGAAATTAATCCAGGACATTCTCCCACCCATATTATCAAGCTCCACAAATTTTGGGCTCATTTTATTCAGCCAATTTCTCTATAAAATTCCTCCAAATTTCTGTCCAGTGGGAAGTGTTGTGAAGGAAGTACCCTGTACACTAACCCAATTGGGCTGAAATTTTTATAGCATGCTGGCATTCCCAAATCACCCACATGATGCTGCAGGCTAGAGCGCACTGCGTGCGCCAGTGCATGTATTGACCATGCGTCTGCCAGTCCAGAACTCGCGCTCTGCGCACTGAACCCTCTCGGGCCTCGCCGGTTCTTCGCGACTAGGTCACCTCGCCGTCTCTCCTAGTGCCAACGTCCTCCCCGCCGTCCACCTGGCTCGCCTGGAAGTCTCCCGTCGCTGGTAGCGCCCTCGCCGGACATGGCCAAGCGCCGCCACATGCGGCACAGTACTGGAATTGTGGCCGCTCTGGCTGTCCTCTTCCTCCCGTCGAGCCATCGCATCGCCTTAACTCCCCTGACCTCTCTCGTCGCCTCCCTCGCTCCACGACGGCCAGCTCGCCGTCCTCACCGTGCCAGCTCAACCATGGCGGGATCCGGCTCGGCCACCCTCTGCCCGCCTTTAAATGGCCCTCCCCGGCCTCGTCTCCCCTCACCACTCCACCCCTCTTTCTCCCAATCGCCGCCTAGTAGCTCCAGAGTGAGCCGGAGAGCTCTCCTTCCCCAACTCCGGCGAAGAGCTCCACCACTCTGCCCCTGCTTCATTCGCTTGCCTCCGCCCATCCCAGCTCCAGCTGACGCCACCCCCGAGCTCGTGGCACTCCACTGACCAAACCCAGCCCTTCCTCCGCCCGAGAGCTCGCCGGAGTCGCCGGATCCGTCGACCCACGAAGAGCGCCGCCGCCTGAGACGAAGGGGACGACACCGTCCGGCCATCCCCCGACAAGCTGCGGGTACCGGAGTGCTCGCCAGCGTCCGTTCGTTCCATCCCCACCGTCCCCGCAGCTCGCCGCCGTCGCTATCGCCGGCAACCGTCGCCGGTGAGCCGCCGTTCTTCTGTTCCTCTCTCTGTCTATTTTAAACCTGGCAAGGGGGCCCCACCTATCGGCGCCCGGCAGGTTTACCCTTCGACGTGGCCTCCCCTGGGTTTTTCTGTTTTTCTGTTTTAATTCAATTAATTCCAGAAGTTTGACTGAACTTTGACCAGCTATAACTTTTAAACCTTAAGTCCAAATGAGTTCATTCTTTTTGCATGATTTTTCTTACGGGGTCCTCTTTCTGCTGTATAAATTTGGTATTTTTCTCTGCTGTATAGAATTTCTGGTCAAAAGAAAATGCTTTATGTGGTATTTGAAAATGTTTTCAAATTTTTTTTTCAGATTTGTTTTGCCTAGTTGGTGAAGGCCAGGAGTACTCCCACACTCTGTTGGTGCAAGGCAAGCCACAAATCTCATTTGCATAATTGCAGTGCAATATCATAGTTTAAATAATTATTTTAATACCATATATGAGTTATTTATAATTGGGTTAATTCTTGCAGTACTTTGGAGATTTTGAGCAAGTTATTGCCATGATGATGATGAGATTTTGGATTAGTAGGAGATTTTCAGATTTATATCGTAATACTGTCAGACTGTGAGATTACCGTCTATGATTACTTTGTGATTCCGCCGGTGCTGCATATATGGGATTAATAGTAGAAGTTGATCATGATGCTCCTTGGATTTCTAGCTGGTTATTGTGGTAACTTGGATCGGTTGTATATTGGAGTGTCAGTGATTACTATGGTTACTCGGGGATAAATTCCTTCATCGTTGATCAAGTGCCACTGAATCGAACTTTCCAGTGCAGCCACACCTGCCGGAATGGGACCGCCTTGGCTTGGTCTAACAGCGTGCTCTTTTATCGATATCACCAAAGAGGGGAGGTTATGTGTGCGTGCTGCCCTGATCAGGCAGACGACGATAACCTTGTGAGCTTGGTTTAGTTATTGAGCTCAGGTCCATGTTTGGGACAGTTTGTTGGCCACGACGGTGGCAGGTGTCACGGGGTGACACAGAGGCCACCCAGGGCAGGACTCCGGGTGAGGATGATTGTCGGTGGTATGGTGGAGTCACGGGTTAGGAAAGTTTCGTTGGAGCAACACCGGTCCACCCGGAAAGGGAAGTGTACCGAGGTACAGGACCAGGAGCTTCATAGTGTGGGAAAAGTGCGCAACCTCTGTAGAGTGTAAGAATCTATTCGAATAGCCGAGTCCACGGTATTGGACACAGTTCGTACTAGGTCGCACCGTCTGATCAACACCAATGAGGGAATGACGTGTTAATGATGGAAGAACTCGTTTCAGTATGGTTATGTGACTGATGGTTGAGAATTGCTGGTAATGGTTAAGGATGATTCTTGGGCATGATTATCAGAAGCTCTTGAGGTGACCATGAGTGGTCACGAGAGCAAGTGGTTTAATCATGGGGCTTAAGGCAAGTGGTTCCATGGTAGTAACAAGATTGATAGATTTCGCAACAGCATGTTAATATTTTCTTCCACCCTTTTAGTGGTATTGAATTATAATTTAATCATGATTGCTATGACATTGTTATGGCTTGATGCTCTTGTATGTTGTGAGCTTGCGAGTACATTCAAAGTACTCACCTGGCGTGTCATGCCAGTTTGCAGGTACAGCCATGTTTGCCTAGTGGAGGTGTTCGTGTTGCGAGCTAGGACGTGTCCTTAGCCAGAGTCCCTGCGGAATGGAGTCCACTTCGACACCGTAATTCTGCAGCCAGGATTCGAGTCGCTGCTAGCATAGAATTGTCGTAGCAAGCATAGCTTTGCCAATACAACCCTTTGTAATATCTTAAACCATTGTACCCCAACTATTTGTAATAAAGAGTTGATTTGTTCTATGCCAAGCAATGCCGTATTCTAGAAGACTTGATCTCTGGGCAGGAATACGGGGTGCTCCGGTGACTCTGAGCCGGGGTGCCAGAAGGTTTGGTATCAGGGCAGGTCTGGCTCTAGGACCCCTAGCTAACCCGGACGTTAGAAACCACTAGTTTAGAGTCCCGTCTATTTGTGTGTTGCATTTGATTGTTGCACTTGGTTGTTGCATTTGTTTGCTACATGGCATGCATATAGATTTGGCTCGCTAATCAGTTAATTTTGTAGATGGTATCCGTCCGTGTTGACTACAATTCCGCCCCTGCACCAATCAGCTTCGCATCCCTGCTTTGGGATGTTTGGCGTCTTCTCTATCCCAATGGAGAGATGCCAAGGTACCAAGTGTTCCAGACCTCGCTTGCGGGAATGGTGCATGAGTATCATGCCAATGTCATTATGTCAGTCGACCTACCTTTGGGGAAGCGCACCTATAGTCTCCATGGTGGTTATGCCTCTACCCCGGATCGTGCTGTCCAACTTGCCGCTCTGGCAGGCCTCACTATTATTCGCCATTACGAAAACGCAATGCAGGAGAATCGTGCCTTTCAGTACTATCCGACCATGTCCACCACTCCTAGATGGATTAGATTTCCTCTTGTCCGCTCAGATGACGATGTCGCTGTGGCATACATGTCTCGTTACATGGTCGCAGAGTATGTCCCCATCGCTGAGCTAGTCCGAGATGCAACCTGTGCCCGAAGAGCCCTTGGTATGGCCTTAGCTCCGTCAACCTCTCCGCCAGCTCCTTCGCTCTCCAGCAACCTGCCATCCAACCCTAGTACTTAAGTATTTGCGAGGTCTATATTGCATGAGTTGTGGTAGTACCAAGTACTGTAAATTACCCCGAGCAGCAATAAAGTGTGGTTTTGCAAGTTTGGTGCTTTTCCTTGAACAATTTTTATTTGCTCTTTCTGGATCTTCGGTGTCGTACTACCTTCTCTGCGGAAGTTGCTCATCAATTGTTGGACATGAAGGGATAATAATGATTGCAAGTACTTTGAGGTTAGGATCGTATTGCTTGAGGAAGCATTTGGTTAAAAGCAAACAGTATTCCGAATTGATTATCAGTATTAAGTTTACATCGGTGATGCAATGGTCATAGCAGTAATGGTTAAACAAACAAGAAGACCAGTGTGTGCATGGCCAGTGATATGGTTACAGTACAAGTTGGGATTCAAGAAGGATAAGTGGCCAACTCTTCCACGGGTAGCAAACCAAGCAGAACTGTGAGGTTGTATATATATAGCAGTACAGCACAGTATGAAACTTCTGGTGTAAGCAATCCAGTCGTCCTCTGCACACCACCGAAGAAACTTACGAGGTAAGGCTCCTCGAGTCTTCCTCAATACGTTAGGTGGATGACTTCCAGAATAAGGCACCATGTCTTCCTCAATAAGCTACCGCGGGAAAGCTTCCAGCAAAAGGTACAGAGCCTTCCTCGACAAGTAACCGGGAGGGAAAGCTTCTGGGGAACGCTATCCAGTCTTCGTCGACAAGCTATTCCGGCAAAAACTTCGAGCACAAGCTACCCAGTCTTCTTCAGCATGACACCCGATGGCTTCCAACATAAGGTATCCAATCTTCGTCAACACGGTACCACAAACGGTTGGTAGCTTTGGTATAAATTAGCACACGGTGTATTGATAGTGCATCCAGAGAAGCAAAGTTACAAATTGTTCGGTCAGCACTATGACTTGATCAGGACACAAGAGTCAGCCTTGGAAATCAGATGTTTAGCTACATATGCCTTTGTATACATTGAGGAGTATTGCCCGAGTCATGACAGTTACTTGTACGGAAGCAACTATGTTTGAGCTGGATTATCAAAGCAAAGTAAGGATCCAACACTTGCATAAGGTATGCAAGTAAACGAACACCGGTATACCCATCAGCATGTTGAGAGGACTCACAAGCCATGAACTAAGACCATTTGGAATTACAATTTGGGCAGTGGATACCAAGGTACTTATTAACTCAGTATATGGTTCCGATGAACCCTTGCTTGACTTTCCTTGGAGATGGCACCACGCCTGTGTACTGAGCTGTTTTACAGCCGTTCAGGGTGGATGCCAACATTATATTTCTCTTTTCAACAACTGTCTGGTGTACTGAGCTGTTTTTCGGCCGTCTCAGGCAGTTGTTGAGTTTCTTTTGGTAGCGGTGACTCTATGTTCTGAGCTAATCTTCGGCCATCTTAGGGAGCCGCTACATTCTTTTTGTCAATATGGTCTCATGTTCTGAGCTGCTTTCCAGCCGTCTTGAGCCATGATTGAATTACTCTAGTAAAAGTCCCAGATCTGTGTTGTAAAGACCGTTCTGGTGGCCACTGGTTTATTTGCCGATTTCATGCAAGGGGTTCGGACGACCAATGCCTTATCACTACATCTTGTGAGATGAAAAGCTTGTCAGATAAATGTGACTGCACTAGGTTAAGGACTAGACATGTCTGCCGAAATTTTGCACCTGATAACACTCATGGGCATATGAAGAGTTGAGGATATGTGACCAAGTTTCTGCGGCACAGGAATCAGGAAAGAGAACAGCAAAGAAGAGTAAGACTGAGGATGTAGGTGTGATGATCATTATAGAAACAACATGGTGCGAATACCTAAGATGGGCTGATCATTCATCATGAATACACCCCCAAGTGGTCCGTTCGCTTTGTATGGAAGGATTTCATACCCGGCCCCACAAGGCCTATGGATATCTCGACCGGATGGGCGCTCGCAATGCTGCGGATCAAATGCCCATGCATGCGCTCCCCTGTCGTGAGCAAGGTTAGTCTGCCAGGACCACCGTCAGTCAAGGTAGTGCTATGAGGTATTCTTCCTTTGGGCATGACGAATAGCAGCCAAAAAGTCAATACAGAATGGAGACAAAACAGTCAACTCAGAGGATTCAGCCCCTCTGCAAGTAGTCAGACCCCACCCGAGAAAACATTGTGATTCTCAGCATTGTAACTGGATACCATAACCAGTTGGGTTGTGTCCACAAAGGAAGGTTGTTCATAATCCTTATTGGTACCAGGCGGGAGCAAGACATGCTCATCGAACATCGCTCCCGGACTCATGGAAGGATGACTTACTCCAGTCAGGAAAATGTGTCTGATGAACCAACGGATATGGCAATAATGAAGTCAACACGATATTGAATATGCAAGGAAAGATCTGTCAGAATATGGGTACGGTAAAGCAAACCACCCCAGAGTAAGAAAGTCAGATCCTGAAAAATTCGTGGGAAAACATTATATTAAGAAAAGGAATACCCAAGTTGGAACCGGTTTTTCTTAAAGGCAGAATATCCATACTGGTTCCCTGAGCAACCAAATCTCGAGGACGAGATTTATTTTAAGGGGGGTAGGTTTGTGACACCTTGGTTTTTCTCAGCTTTTTCTTTAAAAAAAATATTTGAATTTGGTTTGGTTTTGTTTCTGAATGACTCTATGGACTTAAAACATGGGAATATTTTCTTGATTTTCTTTCCCAAGTGACTCAGGCTCTCAAAAACTTCTCTCATGCCATGTCACTTCCATTCTTGTCCAATCTCAATTTTATTCCAACCTAATATTCCTTTTCCATTAAAGGAATAACTCTATAAGCTCTATGTTGTGAAGCAACCCATATTTCTGTTCTCCCAAAAATCCTAAGAAAATTCTCATAAATCCTTTGCATCATGTGAACCTTGGATATGTAAAAATATTCAAGAATTACTCCTCATGGTGAGCATAGCATCCAATCCTTGATTCTGGTCTTAATTTCAGTTTGTGAGGCAACTATATTTTATATTCCTTCAAAAATTCTGAAATTAATCCAAGACATTCTCCCACCCATATTATCAAGCTCCACAAATTTTGGGCTCATTTCATTTAGCCAATTTCTCTATAAAATTCCTCCAAATTTTTGTCCAGTGGGAAGTGTTGTGAAGGAAGCACCCTGTACACTAACCCAATTGGGCTGAAATTTTTATAGCATGCTGGCATTCCCAAATCACCCACAAATACCAAGTTTCAACTCCTGGAACTCTTCCAAGTGAGTGCAACATCCTCTGCAAGATTTCTGGACCAGAAGGGTAGTTGTGAAGCAACTATGCTCTACACTGATCCATTTAGTCTGAATTTTTCCCAGTATATGCTCCTTCCTACTACATTCTATCATGAAAAAATTTTACTCCCAAAGACCTAGCCATTTCTCCTCAGCTTGCTGCCCAAGTTGCTGACCAGAAACTTCCAGTGAACCTATCCAGCCGTCCAGACCAGCTCTTGTCAAACCAAAGGCACGGGGAGGACTCAGACTGAGAGGACTATTGCATGGACACGATGGTGTAGGCCAGAGCACACTGCGTGTGCCAATGCATGCGGTGACCACGCGTCTGCCAGTGTAGAACTCGCGCTCTGCGCACTGAACCCTCTCGGGCATCACCGGTTCTTCGCGACTAGGTCACCTCGCCGTGTCTCCTAGTGCCGACGTCCTCCCCGCCGTCCACCTGGCTTGCCTGGAAGTCTCCCGTCGCCGGTAGCGCCCTCGCCGGACCCGACCAAGCACCACCACGTGCGGCACAGCACTAGAACTGTGGCCGCGCTGGATGTCCTCTTCCTCCCGTCAAGCCATCGCATCGCCTTAACTCACATGACCTCTCTCATCGTCTCCCTCACTCCATGACAGCCAGCTCGGCGTCGTCGCCGCACTAGCTCAACCGTGGCGGGATCCAGCTCGGCCACCATCTGCCCGCCTATAAAAGGCCCTCCCCGGCCTCGTCTCCCCTCACCACTCCACCCCTCTTTCTTCCAATCGCCGCCTAGTAACTCCAGAGTGAGCCGGAGAGCCCTCCTTCCCCAACTCCGGCGAAGAGCTCCACCACTCTGCCCCTGCTTCATTCGCTCACCTCCACCCATCCTAGCTCCAGCTGAGGCCACCCCCGAGCTCGTGGCACTCCACTGACCAACCCCAGCCCTTCCTCCGCCCGAGAGCTCACCGGAGTCGCCGGATCCGTTGACCCCCGAAGAGCGCCGCCGCCTGAGACGAAGGGGACGACGCCATCCGGCCATCCCCCGACAAGCTGTGGGTACCGGAGTGCTCACCAGCATCCGCTCGTTCCATCCCCGCTGTCCCCGGAGCTCGCCGCCGTCGCTATCGCCGGCAACCATCGCCGGTGAGCCGCTGTTCTTCTGTTCCCCTCTCTCTCTATTTTAAACCTGGCAAGGGGGCCCCACCTGTCAGCGACTCCGCGCGCGCCCGAACCGGCATGTAAGTGAAGGCGCCCGGCTGGTTTACGCCTTTGACGTGGCCTCCCCTGTTTTTTTTTTTCTGTTTTAATTCAATTAATTCCATAAGTTTGACTAAACATTGACCAGCTATAACTTTTGAACCATAAGTCCAAATGAGTTCATTCTTTTTGCGTGATTTTTCTTATGAGCTCCTCTTTCTGCTGTATAAATTTGGTATTTTTCTCTGCTGTATAAAATTTCTGGTCAAAAGAAAATGCTTTATGTGGTATTTGAAAATGTTTTCAAAAATGTTTTTCAGATTTGTTTTGCCTAGTTGGTGTAGGCCAGGAGTACTCCCACACTCTGTTGGTGCAAGGCAAGCCACAACTCTCATTTGCATAATTGCATTGCAATATCATAGTTTAAATAATTATTTTAATACCATATATGAGTTATTTATAATTGGGTTAATTCTTGCAATACTTTGGAGATTTTGAGCAAGTTATTGCCATGATGATGATGAGATTTTGGATTACTAGGAGATTTTCAGATTTATATCGTAATACTGTCAGACTGTGAGATTACCGTCTATGATTACTTTGTGATTCCGCCGGTGCTGCATATATGGGATTAATAGTAGAAGTTGATCATGATGCTCCTTGGATTTCTAGCTGGTTATTGTGGTAACTTGGATGAGTTGTATATTGGAGTGTCAGTGATGACTATGGTTACTCGGGATAAATTCCTTCATCGTTGATCAAGTGCCACTGAATCGAACTTTCCAGTGCAGCCACACATGCCGGAATGGGACGGCCTTGGCTTGGTCTAACAGCGTGCTCTTTTATCGATACCACCAAAGAGGGGAGGTTATGCGTGCGTGCTACCCTGATCAGGCAGATGACGATAACCTTGTGAGCCTGGTTTAGTTATTGAGCTCAGGTCCCCGTTTGGGACAGTTTGTTGGCCACGACGATGGCAGGTGTCACGGGGTGACAAAGAGGCCACCCAGGGCAGGACTCCGGGGGAGGATGATTGTCGGTGGTACGGTGGAGGAGTCACGGGTTAGGCAAGTTTCGTTGGAGCAACACCGGTCCACTTGGAAAGGGAAGTGTACCGAGGTACGGGATCAGGAGCTTCATAGTGTGGGAAAAGTGCGCAACCTCTATAGAGTGTAAGAATCTATTCGAATAGCCGAGTCCACGGTATTGGACACAGTTTGTACTAGGTCACACCGTCTGATCAACACCAATGAGGGAATGACGTGTTAATGATGGAAGAACTAGTTTCAGTATGGTTAGGTGACTCATGGTTGAGAATTGCTGGTAATGGTTAAGGATGATTCTCGGGCATGATTATCAGAAGCTCTTGAGGTGACCATGAGTGGTCACGAGAGCAAGTGGTTTAATCATGGGGCTTAAGGCAAGTGGTTCCATGGTAGTAACAAGATTGATAGATGTCGCAATAGCATGTTAATATTTTCTTCCACCCTTTTAGTGGTATTGAATTCTGATTTAATCATGATTGCTATGACATTGTTATGCCTTGATGCTCTTGTATGTTGTGAGCTTGCGAGTACATTCAAAGTACTCACCTGGCGTGTCATGCCAGTTTGCAGGTACAGCCATGTTTGCCTAGTGGAGGTGTTCGTGTTGCGAGCTAGGATGTGTCCTTAGCCAGAGTCCCTGCTGAATGGAGTCCACTTCGACACCGTAATTCTGCTGCCAGGATTCGAGCCGCTGCTAGCATAGAATTGTCGTAGCAAGCGTAGCTTTGCCAAGACAACCCTTTGTAATATCTTAAACCCTTGTACCCCAACTATTTGTAATAAAGAGCAGATTTGTTCTATGCCAAGCAGTGCCGTATTCCAGAAGACTTGCTCTCTAGGCTGGAATACGGGGTGCTCCGGTGACTCTGAGCCGGGGTGCCACAGCGCGTCACCCACATGATGGGCACGAGACCGCGCGACCAAGCCGAATAACCTTCGTCTTGGGCGCGTTCGAGAGGAGGCCTCGGGAGGGCGCCTCGCGAGGCCATTGATGATGATGCCGAGCCTTCCTCACCCGCTCCCTGAAGAGGGGGCCTCAGGAGGGCAAGGCCTCATGAGGAGTCCTGGTGAGGTGCCTGGTGGTGATGGCCTGCTGGGACCACGCCAGGCATTGCGCCCTGGGCCAAATGCAGACGGGTCTGGATACCCTGGGTTCCATGGGCCCGACAAAAGCCCTTGGGCCCGCGGCGCGCACATTCCCGCCTATTGGGGGGCGAATCGGTGTGGGCTCTAACTGCCTGTGGCCAGGCGCAATGCGTGGCGCACGATGTGACGGGGGACGCCCCCACTTCTCCCACGATGCCTCGGTAACCGCCAGCGCTGACATAAAACCTGCCGCGGGCGACGCGAGGCCATCATTGCCTTCCTTCACACATTGTTGCTGCTTCAATTTCCAACGCCGGAGAAGACAGAGCGACGAGAGGAGCCCCGTGTCGACCATAAAGAGGGAAGAGAAGAGCCGGAGTCATCCACCCATCTTCTTCTTGCTCCAACCTCCTCCATCTTCTTGCTAGAGCCGCCGAAGAGATGGTAAGGGGAATAGGGCATGGCCGTGCTTCCGCTGTCGCATCCTAGGTTCCACCCCGGGGGCGCGGGCGCTCCCCGACAGCTGCTGGCGCCGGGCCCAGCGGTCGCGGAAGCGGCGCCGCTCGCGGGCGCGGGGGGTGAGAAACGCGCGGCCGAGGCGGCCGTGGCGAAGCGGCCGCGCTACCGCCCCAGGCGGGGAGCCATTCGGCGGAGGCGGCGCACGAGTTCATCGTGAACATGCACCGCAGCCCCTGGACTTGGCTCCGGCTCCCAGACTCCTTCACGGCAGCGATGGCGGACCGAGCGCCCTTGGGCTTGTGTGTGCAGGCCGACGGCTGCTGCAATGGACCCTCCTGGGTGGCGACGGAGTTCACTCCCTCGGGCTTCATGTTCTTGAAGCAGGGGTGGAAGTCATTCACCCTCGCCCGCGGCCTGAAGCGGGGGAACGTCCTCCAATTCAAGTATGACGGGGCCGCCACACTCTTCATGAAGATCTTCGGGATCTCTGGCAGCCGCCTGGAATGCTGCGCGGAGAGCGAAGATGGCAGCTACAGCGGCTCCTCCAGCGAGGACGACAGCGGCAGCGGCGCCACCCCCTCTGGCGGAAGCGGAAGCGACGGCAGCTCCCCCTGCGTCAAGAGCGAGGACGAGGACTCTGACTAGCCGCGCGCGGCGATGTGACGGGCACCCCAGGTGGTGGGCACCGTGCGCACGGTGACGGAGTCGCACTTGCCTGCAGTGCCTTCTTGGAGACGTGCGCGGCGCTCGCACTGGAGCCTTGAGGGAGACGGCACCTCGCTTAGGCTCTTTCTTTCTTTTTATTTTCCTACATTGACCCGATGTAGCCCCGCGGGGGCGTGAAAAACAATATCTTCTATGTTTAACTTAATGCTTTTGTGACTTGGGGTGTATGCAATCCCTCCCGAAGTCCTCTCGTGAGGCTGGTTTTTTTTCTTTGTTCGCCTCAGCGCTCTACGCCGTTAGGACCCAGCCCCAGAGCGGGCCTCAGCCGCCGCTGGTATGTCCGGTCGCGATGCCGGGACAAGGCCAGGAGGTGAGGGGCACCGGGAGCTAGTGAGGGCTCCTGAGGCGCGATGCTCAGGGAGCCCCCCTTTGGTGTGCAAGCGGCTCATGCAGAAGAAAAAACGATAACACTCAGCGGGATCGTGAGGTAAAGGAGTTTGAGCGACAATAAGGGCATATCGCGAGGTAGTCAGACTTAGCTTTTAGCGGAGAGCGGTGTCAGGCGAGCCACAGCTCACGAGGAGCCCACGCAGCTCGCGAGGCGTACTCACGAGGCGCGCTCGTGAAGCTCGGCCTTCGAAGTACCTTCGCCTGGTGAGGTCAGCTCGCGAGAGGCCGCCCGCGAGGTCCTCGTGCGACTTGCCTCCTGAGGGACTGCATATCGACAGATTTCACAACGGAGGGAGCGGCACGCGCTCGCTAGCTCGCCCGTGGCCGTTGCGTGCGGAGATAAGGCACCAAGGACCTTGGTGAGGTGACGTGCACGGGAGCAGGCTCGCGAGCCAGAGCTCAGTCACTTGGGTTTGGCGGCGCTGCAGGGACGGACCCGAGCACAAGCGCCGTGCCTAGCCCCCGCTCACAAAGTCGGTCAGGGGAGGGGTCGCGAGCATGTGGCGCTCTCGGGTCGGCATCGTACTTAGCAGGCAGTTATGTAGGTAACAAAACTAATCAGGGTGAAATCAGAAAAATCCATTACACAACCAAAATGGATAGGGGCTAGGCTATCGCGTCCGGCACGGATCAGGCTGAGGTTGGTGCAGCCCGTGGGGCGCCCTCAGCCGTGTTCAAACAAAATCACCTTGGCGGTAGGGATCCGGGAGCAGAGGTGCGGGGGGCAGCGAGGAGTGTGGGCCACGCGAGGCGACGGGTCGGACGTACCTGGCAGGGCGGCGCTGGGGAGATGTCAGACCGCTTGGCGGGGCGCGCCAAGGAAATCCGCTCCTCCCGGGCCAGGGGGCTCGCGAGGCCCTGGGGGCTCATGAGGAGCAGGGGGCTCACGAGGCCCTGGCACGAGGGGCGCCAGCCTCTGGAAAGAGGCACCGGCGTTCCTCAGTCCGAAGGGCATGCGCATGCCCCCGACGGTGGGGCCAATGCCCTGGCCGATTCACGGCAGCAGGAAGGGGTCTTGAGGGCAGAACTTGTTGAGGCTGGTGAAGTCGACGCACATGCGCTCCTTGCCGCCCTTTTTGGGGACGATGACCGGGTTGGCAAGCCATTCGGGATGGCACACCTCGCGAACGACCCCAGCTTCCTAGAGCTTCTGAACTTCCTTGACGATGAAATCTTGCTTCTCTGGCGCCTGGCGCCGTGCTTTCTGCTTGACGGGGCGTGCATTGGGGCACACCGCTAAGTGGTGCTCGATCACCTCCCTCGGCACACCGGACAAGTCAGATGCTTTCCAGGTGAAAACATCTGAGTTTGCCCGAAGGAAGGTGACGAGCACACTTTCCTATGCAGGAGGAAGGCCAGCGCCGATGATGAAGGCAGGGCCGGAGCCGCTGCCGTCCACCGACACCTTCTTCGTCTCGGCGCGGTCCTGAGAGAACAGCTGCTTCTTTTTCGCGGGTGCGGCCTCAGGAGGCTTGGCCACGTCCTCGTCAGCCGGATGCGCGACGGCGGCAGCCTTGTAAGCGTGCTCCAGGGAGCAGATCATGTCCTTCTTGTCGCAGGTGATAGTGATGATGCCGCTGCAGCCAGGCATCTTGAGGACATTGTAGGCGTGGTGGGTCACCGCCATAAACTTGGTGAGAGCTGGGTAACCCAAGATGGCGTTGTATGGTAGGCCAATGTGTGCCACGTCGAAGTCGATGAGCTCAGTGTGGTAGTTTTTGCGGGTGCCGAAGCTGACGGGAAGGCGCACTTGCCCCAGAGGGATGGTGGAGCCATCAGTCACTCCGGAGAAGGGCCTGGTCGGCATCAGCTGCTCGTAGGGCACTTGGAGCGTCTCGAAGGTCTCGATGGAGATCACGTTGAGGTCGGCATCCCCGTCGATGAGGGTCTTGTTGACCGCGACGTTGCTGATGGTGGGAGTACACAGCATGGGGAGCGCGCCTGCGGAGGCCGTGGACTTGGGGTGGTCCTTGGAGTCGACGGTGATGGCGTACTGCGACCACTTGAGGGGCCGCGAAGCCTCTGGCCTCGGGAGGCCAGCATTCACCTCGCGAGAGAACTGCTTGAAGTGGCGGTTGGATGTGGGTGCCTGAGCCCCGCCAAGGATGTAGGCGACCGCGCGAGGCTCCTGGTAGCCCCCAGTGCCCTCGTCAGGCTGGTTCGCCATGACCTTGTTGTCGCCGTTCGTCACTTCGATGCGTAGCGCGTAGAGCTAAAGGAACTCCACGGGGTTGGGGGTGCCGTCGTAATGTGGAGGCAGCTCAGGCCTGAACTTCGCGGGCCAGACCACGCGACGCAGCTCGCGGGTGAAGCCACGGCAGCCTACACCACTTGAGGGGACGCCGCCAGCGAGGGCGGCGCGGTTTTGACGCCCAGCCGCCGCAACATCCTGAACGGCCTGGTCCTGGCGCTGGCGCTGCCGCTCGAGGAGCACTCGCGCATCGGGGGGCGTGTGGCGGATGATCTGGCAGCTGACCTCGTCTCGGACCGGCGAGGATGCGCCACGGGACGGCTCACGAGCCCGCGCGTTGCGCTGGGGCCCGCAATGCTCGTCGCGCAGAGGAGGCGGTGGGGGAGCACCGTGCGCCAGGTCCCCAGCGCGAGACGGCGGAGGGCGGAGTGAGTGGGAAGGCGTTGGAGCGTCCCCGGCGACATTGACGAGCTCGGTGATGCGACCAAGCCAGGCGTCATAGCCGGCGTCTGCTGGTCGGTAGTGCAGCAGCTCGCGCGCCATGAGCAGCGCGGCCTGCGGGTTCGGCGGCCCGCAGTGGGCGAGGGAGGAGGCCGTGGCGGTGTGGCCATTTGCCTGCACGGAGGGGTGCAGGTAGGAGTCTTGCTGCTCGCGGGCAGCGGGGTCGGTGGTGGCAGCAGCCTCGATGTCGGGGCGGCGGCGATTGCCGCGGGCCACCGGCTCCGTCTGAGCCACGCGGCCAGCTCTGAGCTTGGCGCGCTCATGACGTGCGTCGGCTATGAGGTTGGTGGAGCGGAAGAATAGTAGCGCACCCCCTACCTGGCGTGCCAAATGTCGAAAGTCGGGCTCTGCGGACCCAAAGGTTCGAACACTGGGGTGAGCTCGTTCTACCACTCGTCTCCTACCACAGCTAAGCAGCGGCAAGGCTACGGTGAGGCCGCGCTAGCGAGGAACGGACCGTGGACTCAGCGGTTACCCAGGTTCGGGCCACCTTGCGGTGTAAAACCCTACTCCTGCTTGTGGTTGGGATTGCAATGGGCAAGAGAGTTCTCGCGTACAAGGTGGTGGAGGAGGAAGGACTGGTTCCCAAGCGCCCTTCCTACAATGGCAGCACTGTCCTTTACATCAGCCTTGGTCCTCTTCCCCCTCGAAAACTTGGCGGTTTTTGAAAGGGGATAGGCGCTCAGGCAATCCTGACTAAAGACAGTCTTTGCCTGCCAAAGCATGATCCATGATGCGCCGGTGGGCTTGGTGATGTCCTCCGCCCTGCGCGCCCGCCGTCTTGGTCTTCCTTCGCCGATCGGGCAACCTTTGGGGTCGCTTTGGGGAGTAGACAGCTGGCCCTGCTTCCTTAACGCAAAAGAGGAAACCATCTTCATCCGCGTCTCCTGGCATGGCTTCTGTCGCCGCTCATCGCCGTGCGCGTCACCCACGTGATGGGCACGAGTTCGCGCGACCGAGCCGAATAGCCTTCATCTTGGGCGCCTTCGGGAGGAGGCCTCGGGAGGCCGCCTTGGAAGGGCGCCTCGCGAGGGGGCCTCGCGAGGCCGTTGGTGACGATGCCGAGCCTTCCTCGCCTGCTCTCTGAAGAGGGGGCCTCAGGAGGGCAAGGCCTCATGAGGAGTCCTGGTGAGGTGCCTGGTGGTGACGTCCTGCTGGGACCACGCCAGGTATTGCGCCCTGGGCCAAAGGCAGACGGGTCTGGATACCCTGGGTTCCATGGGCCCGACAGTAACTGCCGGTTTGCTAGAAATCCCGATAGGCCGGGCTTTTGGCAATAGGCGGGGAGCTTGGACTATCGGTTTGCTCACATGCGGTCGCACATGTCAGTGATGTACCAAGTCGATGCGCGTCCCTTCGGTGAGCGGCGGGCTGGACCGATCGTGTGTTGGTGCGACGCGGAGGCGACAGGCTGTATGTTTACTGCCTCCTCCTTGACGAGATTGGTCGATACAAATCCCGATTAAGAAAGGGTAGGGCAGCGTTTTTGCCGCGCGGGAGGCGTGGTAGTTTTTTTTACAATGGGATGGACCCGGCACTGCAAAAGTCAAAGCGGTGGGCAGTACTACTATGCTTGTCGGAGGCGTACGTGGGCCCGCGTTCTCGGATGCGTACGTGGCGGAGCCGGATGCCCGCCAACCTCTCGTACCGAGAGCGAGGAGCCCGCTGCTGGCTATTTTCTATATAATCTTTTTTTGCGAATATATTTTCTATATAATCAGCTTTGAAATTTTCAACCGTTCACGTGTGTACCCTGTTATGTCTACAACATTCTTCTGGAACCAGTAGCACATCACTATGATCAAGCCACAGAAGAAGCTCGCAACAACCCCTCCCCCATGTGCCACGTGGCCTCATGGGTGCACCCACATCATTTTAATCATAATATATTGACTAAAAAAAGACATTTTGTAGCATGCCATTGGAATTCTAACTTACGTGCTTTTGCACATACTGGAAGTACTAGTGCCACATCATCTAAAGCCTTTCTACACACGCACATTTCTTATACAAATGTGCTCCACCATGTACCCGCGCGTTTGTATGTGGGAACGAGTGCGTGCATGCACCTCTTCTCTTTCGTACACATAGTCTGTGTGTTTGAGAGAGAGAGATGGTGTGTGCAAGAAATCACGGGAGATTCTTGAATTTGTGTGTGGGTAGGGGAGGGGGAGGGAAATATGGATGGAGTATCTGTTAATGATGCACTTTGTGTGAAAGAGAGGCCTATATTATACATAAATGTATGTGCATGCGGGTGATATACGAGAAGGGAGTGGAGGGGTCGTCTGCGTGATATATCGATAGAGATAGATGGAGGGAAGAACTCTACGAGCCTACAAGCACTGGGAGAGGGGGTGTTGGGAGATGGTGCGAGAGGCCAACTGGACGGAGACTCGAAAGGAGTGTACAAGTGCAAGACCGATATTTTAAGAGAGGGGGCGAGAACGTGCACGGTTGCGCGCGTCTGAGAGATGAAGCGGAAGGCCTGGATGATGAGAGGTGAGACGATGGATAGACAATGTGTGTGTGGTAGATAGGCAGTCCTATCTAGGGAGGTCGATTGATCGATGTGTGCGTGGGAAAAAGGGCGAGACCAGAATAGATATAGATCGATTGCTTTGTGTGGAAAACAGGGAAAGACCTAGCTATATATGTAGAGAGAGAAATATCGATCGGTGCGCATGCATGTGAGAGATAATTAAAGAAGGCCCAAAGTGACGAAGAGGGGGAGGTGTGTGTGTGTGGGTGGGTGAGAGAGTCCTACTAGTTAACTAGAGGTAATGTACGAGTGCGAGATCGATAATAAGAGATGAGGAGGCGAGAGCGCGCTCGCGCGCGCGCGCGTGTGTGGGCTTGCGTGCCTCATAGCTGGGGCATGAGGGATGGATGGTGAGAGGGGGAAGGGACTGTGTGTACATGTGTGTGTGGTTGGCAGACCTGCTAGCTAGAGGGGTATATTGATCGATGTGTGTGTGTGTGTGTGTGGGAAAGAGAGGGCGATGGAGAGATCTAACTAGCTTGAGAGATCATGGTAGACAGACCTGAAGAAAGATATTGTGGTTGTGTGTACGATGGATAATGTTGAGCGGGAGTGTGTGTGCATGCATGCACGAGAGAAAGTTAGTGGTATAACGATAAAGAGAAGACGACTGTGTGGGTGTAAAAGACTTGGTGAGATCATAATCAATATAAAAGTGAATTCAAATATTTGAATAAGAGATCATGATGTTTGAAACCCATGCATGCATGACATAATGGAGATATGTGGTGTGGCTTTGAATCGAGCATGCTATACTACATACACATCGAACAAGGCCAAATTGATTTGAATTTGATATACCGTTGGCAGGCATCGTTTGACCACATTTCATCCATGCATGGACAAAACTATTCAAATTGGAGATAATAGGTGGCTTTGGCAGCTAACATCTAAATATTGTGTGTGTGTTGTGTGATACGTCTCCAACGTATCTATAATTTTTAATTGTTCCATGCTATTATAGTATCAATCTTAGATGTTTTATATGCAATTATATGCCATTATATATCATTTTTTGGGACTAACCTATTAACCCAGTGCCCAGTGCCAGTTGTTGTTTTCTGCTTGTTTTTGCCTTTTCAGAAAATCAATATCAAAAAGTGTCCAAATGAGGAAAAAAAATTTGGATTATTTTTTTCTGGACCAGAAGAGACCCACGAAGCTTCGGGAGAAGACAAGAAGAACCACAAGGAGGCGACAATCCTGGAGGGCGCGCCCAGGGGGGTAGGGCGCGCCCCCCAGGCTTCTGGGCACCTCGTTGCCCCTCCTGACCTAATTCCAGCACTATAAATTCTAAAATATTCCCAATATACCAGAGAGACAGAAGAGAAAACCTTTCCACCGCCGCAAGCCTCTGTTCTTCCATGATCCCATCTGAAGGCCTTTTCCGGTACTCTACCGGAGGGGGAATCGATCACGGAGGGCTTCTTTATCAACCTTGCTGCCCTTCCGATGATGTGTGAGTTGTTTACCATAGACCTACGGGTCCATAGCTAGTAGCTAGATGGCTTCTTCTCTCTCTTTGATCTTCAATACCATGTTCTCCTCGATGTTCTTGGAGTTCTATCCGATGTAATCTTCTTTTGCGGTGTGTTTGTTGGGATCTGATGAATTGTGAGTTTATGATCAGATTATTCATGAGATATATTTGAGTCTTCTCTGAACTCTTTTATGCATGATTATTACAGCTTTCTATTTCTCTCCGATCTATCGATTTGGTTTGGCCTACTAGATTGATTTGTCTTGCAATGGGAGAGGTGCTTTGTGATGGGTTCAATCTTGCGATGCTCAATCCCAGTGATAGAAGGGGACATGACACGTATTTGTATTGTTGCCATTAAGGATAAAAATATGGGGTTTAATCATATTGCTTGAGTTTACTTTGTCTACATCATGTCATCTTGCTTAAGGCGTTACTCTATTACATACTTAATACCCTAGATGCATGCTGGATAGCGGTCGATGGGTGGAGTAATAGTAGTAGATGCAGGCAGGAGACGGTCTACTTTTCTAGGACGTGATGCCCATATACATGATCATTGCCATGAATCCATCATAATTATTTGCTTTTCTATCAATTGCCCAACAGTAATTTGTTTACCCACCGTATGCTATGTGTTCAAGAGAGAAGCCTCTAGTGAAAACTAAGGCCCCCGGGTCTACTTTATCCTATATAAAAAAAACCTAAAAATACCTTGCTGTAATTTATTTACTTTTATTTTAATTAGTATTTTAGTTTATCTATTTACCTCTATAAGATTTAATCCTTGCAAATAACCGCTAAGAGGATTGACAGCCCTCTTATTTGCGTTGGGTGCAAGTGTTTGCTCTTGTGTGTGCAGGTGCGCTTAACGGAATTTTGCTTGGTTCTCCTACTGGATTGATAACCTTGGTTATTAACTGAGGGAAATACTTAGCTCTACAATACTGCATCATCCTCTCCTCTTCAGGGAAATACCAACGCAGTCTACAAGTAGCAGGAAGAATTTTTGGCTCCGTTGCCAGGGAGACATCATCAAAATTACCAAGTACCTTCGCACAAACTATCATCCACTTGCATTTATTTTATTTGCCTTTTATTTGCATTTGCCTCTAATTTTCATCTCCCCCACTTCTAATTTTTTTGACAAAAACACAAAAATATTTTATTTGCTTGCTTGCTTGCTTTTATTGCCTTCATGTCAAACACACAAGAACAGAAAATAAAACAAAAATTTAAGTTACTATGGATCACCTTAAAGTTTTCTACTTGGATCATCTTCGATCCTTTTGTGCTCGTGCTGAAACCCCAACTAGCTTAGTTGAGGGAAAATCATTAGATGAGCATGCTCATTTTGTGCGTCACCGTTTGTCTCAAAAAGGGAGACTCTTATGGAATCAAATAAATTGTTTGCTATGCTATGCTTGGAATCTATGTGAAATTTATGATTTTACTTGTTTCTCTAAGAACCCTAAAAAACACCTTCCCTACCTATGTGAGTTTAATGATAATGAAATCATATCTTCTTATGCCAAAGGTGTTTATAGTTACTATGATATCAAACAAATTGAAGAATTTATTGCTTTTAAGGGTGCTTATGAAGTTGCTTCTTTGATTGAAAAGTATGATGCTACTCTCTACAAATTTGAAAATTTTGACATACTTAAGTATTGCTATGAAAACTATGCTCATAATGCCTATGTTAATGAATTTATTGAGAGAATGTCTACTCCTTTGGAAGAAAATAATGATATGCATGAATCCATAGATAATTATGATTCCATTGATTCGATTGAAGTATCCCCTCTTGATGAATGTGATGCTTGCTATTCTTATGACCATGATGCCAATATTAATGATGCCTATAGAGATGAACTTGCTATAGTTCCTTATGTTAAAAATGAAATTATTGCTATAGCACCCATACTTGGTAGTTCCTTGAATGAAAAGCATGATTACAATGATCATGATTGGGGTGATGATGCTTCTTATGATCTTGAAAATTTATTTAAGCCTCATGATGAATATGTTATTGATAATAAAATTTGCAACACTACTAAAAGTGGGTTTGGAAGAGCGTCAACTTTAGGTAATAATGATCCCACTACTTTGGAGAGTGTTCAATCTTATGAATTTTTTGATCAAAGTGGGTTTGGAGAGGTCATGACTTTAGTTGATGTTAATCCCACTTTCTTGGAAGATTATAAAACTTTTATGCATGCGGATCATGAAGAGAATATTTTATATGATAGCTATATTGTTGAATTTCATTATGATCCTACATGTAGTTATTATGAGCGAGGAAAATACGGTTGTAGAAATTTTCATGTTACTCAATTACCTCTCTTGAAGTTCAAGTTGTTAATGCTTCGTTCTTCTTCCTTGCATGTGCTAGATGCTTCTTGTCTTGATAATTGGTTTTCCTATAAAATGCCTATGAATAAGAAGTATGTTAGACTTAAATGTGTTTGTCACATGTTTTATGATGCTCTCTTTGTGTTTCAACTCTTACCTTTTATGTGAGCATCATTAATATATCAAGCCTATCTTAATGGCTATAAAGAAAGAGCTTGTTGGGAGACAACCCAATAAATTTTTTATTTCTGTTATTGAGTGTTTACTCAATTATAGCCTCTGTTATGATTGTATTTTTATGTTTTAATTAGTGTTTGTGCCAAGTAAAGCCTTTGGGATGATTTGGAAGATAGTATGCTTGATGCTGTTGGAAAACAGAAACTTATGCGTCCAGTGCTGGAATTTTGATTCTTTGCTGGAGCATGATAAAATTCTGAATTTTTTACACGGTATTGATATATGAATTGCCCACGTTTTACTAATTTTTCAGAAGTTTTGGAGTTACATAACTATGATGTTAATTCAGATCTTTACAGACTGTTCTGTTTTAGACAGATTCTGTTTTTGCTACATAGTTTGCTTATTTTGATGAATCTATGGATCGTATCTGTCGGAAGTTGGGCTCCGGGGACCCAAAGGTTCGAACACTGGGGTGAGCTCGTTCTACCACTTCGTCCCCTACCACGGCTGAACTACGGCGAGGCTACGGCGAGAGCGCGCTAGCGAGGAACGGACGGAGGGCTCAGCGGTTACCCAGGTTCGGGCCACCTTGCGGTGTAAAACCCTACTCCTGCTTGTGGTTGGGATTGATGTGGGCAAGAAGGAGTTCTCGCGTAAAAGGTAAGAGGTGAAGGGATTGATCCCTTCTACAATGGCAGCACTGTCCCTTTATACCAGCCTCGGTCCTCTTCCCCCTCGAAAACTTAGGCGGGAAGGGTTGCCACACTTGGCGGTTTTTGAAAGGGGACAGGCGCTCAGGCTATGCTGACTAAAGGCGGTCTTCGCCTGCCAAAGCATGATCCATGACGCGCCGGTGGGCTCGGTGCTGACCTCCGCCCTGCGCGCCCGCCGTCTTGGTCTTCCTTTGCCGATCGGGCAACCTTTGGGGTTGCTTTGGGAAGTAGATAGCTGGCCCTGCTACCTTAACACAAAAGAGGAAACCATCTTCATCCGCGCCTCCTAGCGTGGCCTCTGTCACCGCTCGTCGCCGCGCGCGTCACCCACGTGATGGCCCCCAGACCGCGCGGTTGCACCAAGCGGCCTTTGTCTTGAACGTCGTCGGGAGGAGGCCTCAGGAGGCCGCCTTGGGAGACCGCCTCACGAGAGGACCTCTTGAGGAGGGAGCCTCAGGAGGGCAAGGCCTCATGATGAGTCCTGGTGAGGCGCTTGGTGAAGACGGCCCGCTGGGCCCACGCCAGGCGTTGCGCCCTGGGCCGCAGGAAGACGGGCCTGGATACCCCGGGTTCCATGGGCCCGACAGTAGCCCTCGGGCCAACGGCGCGCACGTCCCTGCCTACTGGGGGGCGAAATGGCGCGGGCCCTAAGCGCCTGCGGCTAGGCGTGACTCATGGCACACGATGTGACGGGGGACGCCCCCACTTCTCCCACGATGCCTCGGGAACCGCCCGCGCTGACATAAAACCAGCCACGGGCGACGCAAAGCCATCATTGCCTTCCTTCGCACATTGCTGCTGCTTCAATTTCCAACGATGGAGAAGGCGGAGCGACGAGGGGAGTCCCGCGCCGAGCATAAAGAGGGGAGAGAAGAGCGGGAGTCATCCACCCATCTTATTCTTCCTCCAACCGCCTCCATCTTCTTGCCAGAGCCGCCGCAGAGATGGCGAGGGGAAGAGGGCGTGGCCGTAGTTCCGCTGTCGCATCCCAGGTTCCGCCCCGGGGGCGCGGGCGCTCCCCGACAGCTGCCGGCGCCGGGCCCAACGGTCGCGGAAGGGGTGCCACTCGCGGGCACGGAGGGCGAGGCGCGCGTGGCCGAGGCGGCCGGGGCAGAGAGGCTACGCTACCATCCCAGGCGGGGAGCCATTCGACGAAGGCGGCGCACGAGTTCATCGTGAACATGCACCGCAGCCCCTGCACCTGGCTCAGACTCCCGGACTCCTTCGCGGTGGCAATGGCGGACCGCGCGCCCTTGGGCTTGTCGGTGTAGGCCGATGGATGCTGCAACGGCCCCTCCTGGGTGGCGACGAAGTTCACTCCCTTGGGCTTCATGTTCTTGAAGTAGGGGTGGAAGTCATTCGCCCTCGCCCGCGGCCTGAAGCGGGGGCACGTCCTCCAATTCAAGTACGACGGGGCCGCCACGCTCTTCGTGAAGATCTTCGGGATCTTCGACAGGCGCCTCGAGTGCTGCGCAGAGAGCGAAGATGGCAGCTACAGCGGCTCCTCCAGCGAGGACGACAGCGGCGACGGCGACGCTCCCTCCGGCGGAAGCGGAAGCGACGACAGCTCCCCCCGCGTCAAGAGCGAGGACAAGGACTCTGACTAGGCGCGTGCGGCGATGATTCCGGAACCCCTGGTGGCGGGCACCGTGCGCACGGTGACGGAGTCGCACTCGCCTGCAACGCCTTCTTAGAGACGCACGCAGCGCCCGCGCTGGAGTCTTGGGGGCGACGGCGCCTCGCTTAGGCTCTTTCTTTCTTTCTTTCTACATTGAACCGATGTAGCCCCGCAGGGGCGTGAGAACAGTATCTTCTATGTTTAACTTAATACTTTTGCGACTTGGGGTGTATGCAATCCCTCCCGAAGTCCTCTCGTGAGGCTGGTTTTTTGTCTTTGTTCGCCTCAGCACTCTACGCCGTTAGGACCCAGCCCCCGAGCGGGCCTTAGTTGCCGCTGGTATGTCCGGTCGCGATGCCGGGACAAGGCCAGGAGGTGAGGGGCACCGGGAGCTAGTGAGGGCTCCTGAGGCGCGATGCTCAGGGAGCCCCCCTTTGGCGCGCAAGCGGCTTACGCAGAAGAAAAACGCTAGCACCCAGCAGGATCACGAGGGGAGAGAGCTTGAATGATGGTAAGAGCGTCTCGCGAGCTAATCAGACTTAGCTTTTGGCGGAGATCGGCGTCGGGTGAGCCACAGCTCGTGAGGAGCCCACGGAGCTTGCGAGGCGTGCTCACGAGGCATGCTCGCGAGGCTCGGTGTCCGAAGCATCTTCGCCTCGTGAGGGTGGCTCACGAGGGGCCGCCGCAAGGTCCTCGTGCAGCTTGCCTCCTGAGGGACTGCACATCGACAGATTTCACAAAAAGGGGGAGCGGCGCACGCCCGCTAACTCGCCCCTGGCAATTGCGTGAGGAGATAAGGCACCAAGGACCTTGGTGAGGTGACGTGCACGGGAGAAGGCCCGCGAGCCAGAGCTCAGTCGCTTGGATTTGGCAGTGCTGCAGGGACGGACCCGAGCACAGGCACCGTGCCTAGCCCCCGCTCACGGAATCGGTCAGGGGGGTCGCGAGCGTGTGGCGCTCTCCGGTCGACATCGAACTTATCAAGCAATTAAGCAGGTGATATAACTCATCAGATTGAAAATAGCAAAATCCATTAGACAACCAAAAGGATAGGGGCTAGGCTGCCGTGTCCGGCACGGATCAGCTTGAGGTTGATGCAGCCCATGGGGCGCCCTCACCCTCACCTTGCAGAAGGGTTCCTGGAGCGATGGTGCGGGAGGCACGGCGAGAAGGAGCGCGGGCCGCGCGAAGCGACGCGTCGGACGCACCTGGCGGCCCTAACCGCCTGCGGAGATGTCAGGCCGCCTTGCGAGGCGTGCCAAGGGGGTTCGTTCCCCCGGGGCCAGGGGGCTCGCGAGGCCCCGTGGGCTCACGAGGAGCAGGGGCTCAAGAGGCCCCGGAGCGAGGGGCGCCAGCCTCTGGAAAGAGGCGCCGGCGTTCCTCAGGCCGAAGGGCATGCGCATGCTGCCGACGGCGGAACCAGTACCCTGGCCGATTAGCGACAGCTAGAAACCTGAGGGCTGAACTTATTGAGGATGGTGAAGTCGACGCACATGTGCTACTTGCCGCCCCTCTTGGGGATGACGACCGGGTTGGCAAGCCATTCGGGGTGGCGCACCTCCTGAACGACCCCAGCTTCCTGGAGCTTCTGAACTTTCTTGACGATGAAATCTTGCTTTTCTGGCGCTTGGCGCCATGCTTTCTGCTTGACAGGGCGTGCATTGGGGCACACCGCTAAGTGGTGCTCGATCACCTCCCTCGGCACACCGGACAAGTCAGATGCTTTCCAGGCGAAAACATCCAAGTTTGCCCAAAGGAAGGTGACGAGCGCGCTTTCCTATGCAGGAGGAAGGCCTGTGCCGATGGTGAAGGAGGGCCGGAGCCGCTGCCGTCCACCGACACCTTCTTCGTCTCAGCGCGGTCCTGAGAGGACAGCTGCTTCTTCTTCACGGGCGCGGCCTCAGGAGGCTCGGCCGCGTCCTCGTCAGCCAGATGCGCGACAACGGCAGCCTTGTAGGCATGCTCGAGTGTGCTGGCCACGTCCTTCTCGTCGCAGGTGACGGTGATGATGCTGCTGCAGCCGGGCATCTTGAGGACGTTGTAGGCGTGGTGGGTCGCCGCCATGAACTTGGTGAGAGCTGGGTAGCCCAAGATGGCGTTGTAAGGCAGGCCGATATGTGCCACGTCGAAGTCGATGAGCTCGGTGTGGTAGTTCTTGTGGGTGCCGAAGGTGGACGGAAGGCGCACTTGCCCCAGAGGGATGGTGGAGCCATCGGTCACTCTGGAGAAGGGCCTGGTCGGCATCAACTGGTCGTAGGGCACTTGGAGCGTCTCGAAGGTCTCGATGGAGATCACGTTGAGGCCGGCACCCCCGTCGATGAGGGTCTTGGTGACCGCGACGTTGCTGATGGTGGGAGTGCACAGCATGGGAAGCGCGCCTGCGGAGGCCGTGGACTTGGGGTGGTCCTTGGAGTCCAAGGTGATGGCGTACTGCGACCACTTGAGGGGACACGAGGCCTCAGGCCTCAGGAGGGCGGCAAACAACTCGCGAGAGAGTTTCTTGAAGTGGCGGACGGATGCGGGGGCCTGAGACCCGCCGAGGATGCAGGCAACCACGCGAGGCTCCTGGTAGCCCCCAGCGCCCTCGTCAGGCTGGTTGACGTCGTTCCTCCGGGGTGGTGGCGGCAGCGGCGGGAGAGCGGCATTGGCCTGGGGATTCGCCTCATGAGGTTGGTCGCGCCAGGCGGCCTCATGAGGCTAATCGCGCCAGCCCTGGCAGAAGTTGCCGCCGCTGTTGCGGTTGTCCCAGCGGTTGCCGCCGCGGCCGCCTCCGAGATTGGCACCACGGCCGTTGCGGTCATCTCGGCGACCCTGGCGCTCGTCTCAGAGCAGCTTGAGCTCCTGGCAGTCCTCGGTGCTGTGGGAGCGAACGTTGTGGAAGGCGCAGAGTGGCCGACTGTCTTTTCTGGGCTCATCACGGTCGCGGCCGCGCTTCTGCTCGGGCTCCGCCGCAAGCACGGTAGGGCCCTTGCACTTGACGTCCGTGCTCTTGGTCTTGGCGGCATCGAGCGCCGTGTCAGGGTCGTTGTGGATGAAGAGGCGGCCTTCTTCAGCCTTGGCGCACTTATCGGCGAGGTCGAGCAGCTCAACCACGGAGTCGAGCTCACCATTGATGGCGAGCTTCTCGCGCATCTTGACGTCCATGACGCCGGGGGAGAACGCAGAGATGACGGCCGCGTCGGAGGCACGCGGGGTCTTGTTGCGCACCTGGCTGAAGCACTGGATATACTTGCGGAGGGTCTCGTCTGGGCGCTGCCGCACACGCCGCAAGTCGTTGATGGTGAGGGAGCGATCTTGAAGTCCCTTGAAGTTGGCGACAAACTAGCTGCAGAGCTCGGCCCATGATGAGATCGACGCCTCGGGGAGGTTCATGAGCCAGGAGCGCGGCCATCCTTGAGGGCCATGGGGAACCAGTTCGCCATGACCTTGTCGTCGCTGTTCGCCGCTGCGACGCTCAGCGCGTAGAGCTGAAGGAACTCCACGGGATTGGGGGTGCCGTCGTAACGTGGAGGCAGCTCAGGCTTGAACTTCGCGGGCCAGACCACGCGACGCAGCTCGCGGGTGAAGGCACGGCAGCCTAGACCACTGGAGGGGATGCCGCCAGCGAGGGCGGCGCGGTTTTGACGCCCAGCCGCCGCAACGTCCTGAACGGCCTGGTCCTGGCGCTGGCGCTGGCGCTCGAGGAGCACTCGCGCATCGGGGGGCGCGCGGCGGATGATCTGGCAGCTGGCCTCATCTCGGACCGGCGAGGACGCGCCACGGGACGGCTCACGAGCCCGCGCGTTGCGCTGGGGCCCGCCATGCTTGTTGCGCAGAGGTGGCGGGGGAGCGTCGTGCGCCAGGTCCCCCACGCGGGATGGTAGAGGGCGGAGCGAGTGGGAAGGCGCCGGAGCGTCCCTGGCGGCGTTGACGAGCTCGGTGATGCGGCCAAGCCAGGTGTCGTAGCCTGCGTCAGCTGGACGGTAGCGGAGCAGCTCGCGCGCCATGACCAGCGCGGCCTGCGGGTTTGGCGACCCACGGTGGGTGAGGAAGGAGGCCGTGGCGGTGTGGCCGTTCGCCTGCACGAAGGGGTGCAGGGAGGAGTCCTGCTGCTCGCGGGCAGCAGGGTCGGTGGCGGCGGCAGCCTCGGCGTCGGTGTGGCGGCGATTGCCGCGGGCACCGGCTCCGTCTGAGCTACGCGGCCGGCCCTGCGCTCGGCGCGCTCGCGATGGGCGTCGGCCATGAGGTTGGTGGAGCAGAGGGTGGCGCGGAAGAACAGTAGCAACCCCCTACCTGGCACGCCAAATGTCGGAAGTCGGGCTCCGGGGACCCAAAGGTTCGAACACTGGGGTGAGCTCGTTGTACCACTTCGTCCCCTACCACGGCTGAACTACGGTGAGAGCGTGCTAGCGAGGAACGGACGGAGGGCTCAGCGGTTACCTAGGTTCGGGCCACCTTGCGGTGTAAAACCATACTCCTGCTTGTGGTTGGGATTGATGTGGGCAAGAAGGAGTTTTCGCGTACAAGGTAAGAGGTGAAGGGATCGATCCCTTCTACAATGGCAGCACTGTCCATTTATACCAGCCTCGGTCCTCTTCCCCCTCGAAAACTTAGGCGGGAAGGGTTGCCACACTTGGCGGTTTTTGAATGGGGACAGGCGCTTAGGCTATCCTGACTAAAGGCGGTCTTCGCCTGCTAACGCATGATCCATGACGCGCCGGTGGGCTCGGTGCTGACCTCCGCCCTGCGCGCCCGCCGTCTTGGTCTTCCTTCGCCGCTCGGGCAACCTTTGGGTTGCTTTGGGAAGTAGATAGCTGGCCCTGCTCCCTTAACACAAAAGAGGAAACCATCTTCATCCACTCCTCCTGGCGTGGCCTCTGTCGCCGCTCGTCGCCGCTCACGTCACCCACGTGATGGGCCCCAGACCACGCGGCTGCACCGAACGGCCTTCGTCTTGAACATCGTCGGTAGGAGGCCTCGGGAGGCCGCCTCGGGAGACCTCCTCGCGAGAGGACCTCGCGAGGCTGCTGGTGCGGAAGCCGAGCCTTGCTCGCCACCTCCTGAGAAGGGAGCCTCAGGAGGCCAAGGCCTCATGATGAGTCCTGGTGAGGCGCTTGGTGAAGACGGCCCGCTGGGCTCACGCTAGGCGTTGTGCCCTGGGCCGCAGGCAGACGGGCCTGGATACCCCGGGTTCCATGGGCCCAACAGTATCAGTGGGTATGAGTCATGGAGAAGTTGGACTATAGTGGCATTATGCCAATATTAAATATGAATCAATTTACAACAGTACCTAAAGTTTAAGATTTGTTTGTTATACTAACGGATCTCACAAGGTTTCTATTGAGTTTTGTGTGCTGAAGTTTTCAAGTTTTGGGTGAGACAACGATGGACAAAGAAATAAGGAGCGGCAAGAGCCTAAGCTTGGGGATGTCCAAGGCACCCCAAGGTAATATTCAAGGAAGACTGAAGCGTCTAAGCTTTGGGGATGCCCCGGAAGGCATCCCCTCTTTCGTCTACAATCTATCGGTAACTCACTTGGAGCTATATTTTTATTCATCACATGATATGTGTTTTACTTGGAGCGTCTTGTGATATAGTTTGTTTGCTTTTTAGTTTGTCACAATCATCTTTGCTGAACACGCCTTTTTGAGAATGACACATATTATTCGTGATTTGTTAGAATACTCTATGTGCTTCACTTATATCTTTTGAGCTAGGCAGTTGCTCTAGTGCTTCACTTATATCTTTTAGAGCACGGCGATGGTTATATTTTAAAGAAATAGTTGCACTCTCATGCTTCACTTATATATTTTTGAGAGTCTAATGAATAGCAATGGTAATATGCATGGGTTATGAATTTGGTCCTGATATGATAGGTATTCAAGAGGGATATAATAAAAACTTTCATGTAGGTCACTGAATATGATAAGTTTGATTCCTTGCAATAGTTTTGCGATATTAAGATGGTAATATGTGGGAGTTATTAGTAGATAATTGTTGTTTAGTAAGAATATTGGTGTTAAGGTTTGTGATTCCCGAAGCATGCACGTATGATCTGTCGTTATGCTAAGAAGTTGGAGCATGATTTATTATTGATTATCTTCCTTTGTGTGGCGGTCGGGGGCACGCGATGGTTAACTCCTACCAACCTCCCCCCTAGGGGCATGCGTAGTAGTAATTTGCTTTGAGGGCTAATAAACTTTCACAATAAGTATGTGAGTTCTTTATGACTAATGTGAGTCCATGTATTATACGCACTCTCACCCTTCCGCAATTTGCTAGCCTCTTCGGTACCGTGCATTGCCCTTTCTCACATCGAGAGTTGGTGCAAACTTCGCCGGTGCATCCAAACCCCGTGATATGATATGCTCTATGACACATGAGCCTCTTTATATCTTCCTCAAAACAACCACCATACCTACCTATCATGGCATTTCCATAGCCATTCCGAGATATATTGTCATGCAACTTCCACCGTTCCATTTTTTTACGACACACATTGTCATTGTCATATTGCTTTGCATGATCATATAGCTAACATAGTATCTGTGGCTCAGCCATCGTTCATCATTTTTATACATGTTACGCTAGCATCATTGCACATCCTGGTACACTGCCAGAGGCATTCATATAGAGTCATATTTTTGTTCTAGTATCGAGTTGTAATATTGAGTTGTAAGTAAATAAAACTGTGATGATCATCATTATTAGAGCATTGTCCCAGTGAGGAAAGGATGATGGAGACCATGATTCCCCAACAAGTCAGGATGAGACTCCGGACGAAAAATAAAAAAAGAAAAAGAAAAAAAAAGAGGCCAAAAAGAGCCATGAAAAAAATAAATAAAAAAATAAATGAGAGAGAAAGAGAGAAGGGGCAATGTTACTATCCTTTTTCCACACTTGTGCTTCAGAGTAGCACCATGTTGTTCATATAGAGAGTCTCCTATTTCATCACTTTCATATACTAGTGAGAATTTTTCATTATAGAACTTGGCTTGTATATTCCGATGATGGGCTTCCTCAAATGCCTGAGGTCTTCATGAGCAAGCAAGTTGGATGCACACCTACTTAGTTTTCATACACTTATAGCTCTTAGTGCATCTGTTGCATGGCAATCCCTACTCCTCGCATTGACATCAATTGATGGGCATCTCCATAGCCCGTTGATTAGCCTCGTTGATGTGAGACTATCTTCTTATTTTTGACTTCTCCTTATTTATCTCTACCACCATATTCTATTCCACCCATAGTGCTATATCCATGGCTTGCGCTCATGTATTGAGTGGGGGTTGAAAAAGCTGAAGCGTGTTAAGAAGTATGAACCAATTGCTTGGCTAAAACCGGGGTAGTGCATGATAAATATTTTGTGTTAAGAAGATGGAGCATGACAGGATTGTATGATTTTGTAGGCATAACGTTCTTTAGTATTTTTATTTTGAAAGACATGATTGTTTATTAGTATGCCTAGGTATTGATGTCTTTATAACAAATTATAGACTATTGCTTTGAATCATTCGGATCTTATTATTCATACAGTAAGAGAGAGATTACATGATGAAACATGATACGCAGCATTCCACATCAAAAATTATATTTTTATAATTTACCTATTCAAGGGCGAGCAGGAATTAAGCTTGGGGATGCTTGATACGTCTCCAACGTATCTATAATTTTTGATTGTTCCATGCTATTATAGTATCAATCTTGGATGTTTTATATGCAATTATATGCCATTATATATCATTTTTTTGGTTCTAACCTATTAACCCAGTGCCCAGTGCCAGATGCTGTTTTCTGCTTGTTTTTGCCTTTTCAGAAAATCATTCTCAAAAAGTGTTCAAATGAGAAAAAAAACTTTGGATTATTTTTCTCTGGACCAGAAGAGACCCACGAAGCTTCGGGAAAACACCAGAAGAGCCACGAGGAGGCGACAAGCCTGAAGGGCGCGCCCAGGGGGTAGGGCGCGCCCCCAGGCTTGTGGGCCCCTTGTTGCCCCTCCTGACCTAATTCCAGCGCTATAAATTATAAAATATTCCCAATATACCAGAGAGACAGAAGAGAAAACCTTTCTGCCGCCGCAAGCCTCTGTTCTTCGCGATCCCATCTGGAGGCCTTTTCCGGCACTCTGCCGGAGGGGGAATCGATCACGGAGGGCTTCTTCATCAACCTTGCTGGCCTTCCGATGTGTGAGTAGTTTACCACAGACCTACGGGTCCATAGCTAGTAGCTAGATGGCTTCTTCTCTCTCTTTGATCTTCAATACCATGTTCTCCTCGATGTTCTTGGAGTTCTATCCGATGTAATCTTCTTTTGCGATGTGTTTGTTGGGATCCGATGAATTGTGAGTTTATGATCAGATTATTCATGAGAAATATTTGAGTCTTATCTGAACTCTTTTATGCATGATTATTATAGCTTTGTATTTCTCTCCAATCTATCGATTTGGTTTGGCCTACTAGATTGATTTGTCTTGCAATGGGAGAGGTGCTTTGTGATGGGTTCAATCTTGCGGTGCTCAATCCTAGTGACAGAAGGGGACATGACACGTATTTGTATTGTTGCCATTAAGGATAAAAAGATGGGGTTTAATCATATTGCTTGAGTTTACGTTGTCTACATCATGTCATCTTGCTTAAGGCGTTACTCTGTTTCATCCTTAATACCCTAGATGCATGCTGCATAACGGTCGATGGGTGGAGTAATAGTAGTAGATGCAAGCAGGAGTCGGTCTACTTGTCTAGGACGTGATGCCTATATACATGATCATTGCCATGAATCTGTCATAATTATTTGCTTTTCTATCAATTGCCAAACAGTAATTTTTTTACCCACCATATGCTATGTGTTCAAGAGAGAAGCCTCTAGTGAAAACTATGGCCCCCGAGTCTACTTTATCCTATATAAAAAACCTAAAAATACCTTGCTGCAATTTATTTACTTTTATTTTAATTAGTATTTTAGTTTATCTATTTACCTCTATAAGATTAAATACTTGCAAATAACCTCTAAGAGGATTGACAACCCTCGTATTTGCGTTGGGTGCAAGTGTTTCTCTTGTGTGTGCAGGTGCGCTTAACGGAATTTTGCTTGGTTGTCCTACTGGATTGATAACCTTAGTTCTTAACTAAGGGAAATACTTATCTCTACTATACTGCATCATCCTCTCCTCTTCGAGGAAATACCAATGCAGTCTACAAGTAGCATTGTGTATTACACACATTATACATATCAAACATCGTTTTGATTCCGAACATCTAGCTAGAGCATACATGTACTACGATTTGAATTCAACATAAAATGGATACACATATTTGAATTCGAGATCATATGGTACATTTAGTTCATATTTAAATGGGAATTTAGTACTATATTCATGTCATGTGTTGTGAAGATAATATTTAGCTGATGGTATAACTAACCTGACAACAATCCCATTCAAATACGGAAAATGGACTCAATTTTAGTCCATATGGTAGACGGTACAAATTGTTTTTTTGTTGTTGAGGGAAGTACGAATTGTTATGGTACCGTACACGGTAAGCTTGTTCTCCCGAATTTTTAAGTTGTTCATTGTTGTTTTTGAATGGCATTTGTAGTAATTCATATGGTAAAACGGGACATGACTCTCTCTTGTGTGGTGCAAATTGTTTTTTTTTGTATTTTTACACGTTAAGCTTGTTCTCCCGAAATTTCAAGCCGCGCCTTGTTATCCCAAAATTTCAAGCTATCTCTTTGTCTCTTGTGCTGCGAAACTCCCGCCCCTTCAACCCGCGCCTTGTTATCCCGAAATTTCAACGCTTGTGAAAACTCCCCCCTCCTCCGAAATCGGTCGCGCTGCCCCGACACGCGAAATCCCCCTTCTATCCCTCGGCCAAAAATCCCGCCTCGACGTCCCATGGTCCAAATGGGTAGGGGTACTTTCGTAACTTACCCCACATTTCAGACAAGCGCGTCCCTTACCCATGGTTCCCCCCTCCCACCCCCTCCGCCCCCCCCCCCTCCCCATTCGGACACCGAGGCCGCCAAAACCCGCGAAACCCCACGCTCCTCTGTCCGCCACCCGACCGTTGTCCAGCCAGAGCCTCTTCCCCTACGACATCGTCTGCCGCAACAGCTCGACGTCCCTCATCCACCGCACCAGATGAGGATCCGTCGTCGATCTCGTCGTCCCGCCAGTTCAGCCGCCCCATCCTCCACCTCCAAGGAGCTACCCCGACATTCGCCTCATCTATTGCGCGACCTCCATTCCCACAACGCCGTCTTCACCTGCACCACCGGAACTGAAGCACCATCACCGATTCCTCGGATGAAGCTGAGGCCTAGTCGGCGCCACCAAAGAGGTTCTACACTAATCGCTACATTTTCTCCTTTATTTGATCTCACGGTGCTGCCGCTACTCGATCCCGAGCCACCATGGTGCAGCTCCATCGACGGCGGCGTCACCGGCCACTTCCTCTATGGCGACTCTCTGCCATGGCGTTGCTCCCTCGGCGGCGATGCCCACATCAGCAGGAGCTGCTGCTGCTGTGGCTCCGGCAGTCGCTGGCCACGCTGCTGCTCTACTCTAGCTCGCTCGCGCTACTGCTCTGCTCTTGCTCTTGCTCACGTTGCTGCTCTACTCTTGCTCACACTGCTACTGCACGAGCAGCAGCTCTGGCACTTGCTCGCACTCCTGCTGCTGCTACGGCTCTCGCACGCGCTGATGCTCCGGGCACTGCTACTGCTGCTTGACCAGCTGCCCCGACTACTCTCTGGTAGTACGTTCCCTGTTACAGTGGCTGCCGATTTAGATCACTGCTTCTCTGCCACTAATGCTCGAGCGGCCAAAACGACTGGTACATTGCTTCTCTGCTACTACTGCGTTCAGTTCCGACAGTAAAATTCAGTTTCGACAACAAAATTCAGTTTCGAGAGTACATTTCAGTTTCGACAGTAAAATTCAGTTTCGACAGTTAAATTCAGTTTTGGCAGTTAAGTTCAGAGACGAGCGGCTGATGTCTTTTAAATCTAGCACTTTTTGGTGATGTATTTTACATCATCTATTGGAGATGCTATTAGAATCCCACTTCAGGCTAACGTTGTCTCTCTTGTCCTGCTTTAGCCTCGCCGTCGTATACCTCACCGGAGCTGGTCCAACGACAAAACCATCCATCACAGCGGAGCAGTACCCTCGTCTCCATCTCCAGACGCCTAAGATCTTCTTCGCCGCCTCCGACAGCCACATCAGTTGCAGCATCCTCAGCGACCAACCCAATGATGCAGAGATCGACATGGCTTCGCCAAAGAGGTTGTACACTTGTCGCATCGCTTTTTTACCCTACATGTAATTTATATTGTCCACTGAGCACATGTAGTAATGAGAAATACGAATAGTTTCTCCTATATGACAAGCAGTGAGGTACTAGGCAAGTTAGCTATCCGTGGTGGACTCTCTCGAAAGCCATCATTATTTATTTCTGCACGTTGGAGCTATGCATGTGTAGATGGGCCTGGGAGTTGAGCTAGTAGGGCGGTGGGCTGGGTCCAAAGTAGTAGAAGTAGTACAAAAACATTTTTGGAGTGTAGGCTTTTGCCTGTTCAAGCCTGCCTACTAGAATGGCCACTGGTTGAAAGGAA
Organism: Elymus sibiricus; assembly: GCA_039707655.1. Classification (NCBI taxonomy): domain Eukaryota; kingdom Viridiplantae; phylum Streptophyta; class Magnoliopsida; order Poales; family Poaceae; genus Elymus; species Elymus sibiricus. Next base: position 92,140,164 of record CM077672.1, on the reverse strand, counting down.
AAGTGAAGGAAAGACATAGGAATTGGAAAGTTTCCTATGGTACTACTATTCATGCATTTGGTTCAAAGGAATGGAGCACGGGAAAACTATAGGATTTTTTCCTTAAGTGTCTCTTTCAAAGAAAAACCGTAGGAATTTTAATATCCACTTGGCCCTCCTTTTCAAATTCCTATTCATGAAGAACAAGACTAAGTGATAGTAGCATATTGCATTATAACTGTACATTTTCATGTGGTTTGACTTTAATATGACCATGCTTCTTTGCATTTCTGTGATCTTCCAATTCCTGTGAACCAAACACCCAGATTGACAGAAATCCTGTGTTAGCAAATGTTCTGTTTTGCACGTGCAATCCTATCCTATTCCTGTGTATTTCCTATCCCTGCGTTGTTAGAATCATCCAATTCAAATGAGCCTTTACAGAATTATACTTCTAATACAGATAGGTGTTAAAGAAAACTTTGTGTGGTTTGTCCCGCTCCTGCCGCGCCATCGTCCGCCCAAGCTGAGCTGCTCCAACGACGAAAACATCCACCGCAGCAGAGATCCCCCCTCCAGACCGTCTTTTGCCGCCTCAGATCTTCTTCCCCGCTGCTGGCAGCCACCACCACTGCATTACCATCATCAACTGTGGAGATGACCTTGAGGACTACACGGGTCCGCAAGAGAGGTTGCACTCTTTCATGTCTACTTACGTTATGCATCGCTTAATATTACCTGCTACTTTATCGTCCTATTCACCTCTTAGACTCCGAGTCAGGTCCAAACTAATAATCAAACTTGAGTTTTTAAATGGTTGTGGGGTACAAATCGGGGTAGCAACGAACAGTATCTCTGACTACTATCTGCTTAATCTCGGCTGTCTACTATGTGTTTCAGGTTGGGTGGGAAACAAACTGTAAAGGAGCCATTACCTGTATTTTTTAACTGAAGCTATTATCTGCCTGCTATCATTGGTTTGGGTCTATCCACTGATTGCTACCATCACTATGGATTTCTGCATGCATTCCTTACATAATCTCACTATGTTTTATTCCTATGCATGTCAGTTATTGTACACAATGGTACTGAACATGTAGAGCAAAAGAGAAGAGCCTTGCGTGGCAATATAATGTCATGCAGACGTCGCTCCATGGTGGCCGCAATGGCAGACCCCCTCCCCCCATTCCAGATTGTAATCAAGAGGAAGATAACTGTTCAGAGGGCGATTCAGAGGGAGCAGACCACTCCTATTTACCCTCTGAGGTCTTTGCTCTCACTTGGCATGCTGATGTTGGTCATATCATGCATATGGCGCCTTGCATTACTTACTTTACACATCATCTGTGTCATCTGCTTAGTTTAGACATGTTTTGTGTGAATGCCATCTGTTTAGTTTCTATATCATATATGTGAATTATGCAATGCCATCTTGTTTAGCCAGGCATCATATATGGGAATTTTGCAATTCCATCATGTTTAGCCAGTCATCATATATGTGAATTATATCATGCCATCCTTTTTTTCATTACATATTACATTTGCAACCATGTTAGTACATTCAACTACTCTTCATGTGCATCAGCCATTTGACACGGTGATGGAAAAAATCTGGAGTGAAAACAAGGTCTTCAGAGCAGACAGTGCTATCTGACGAGGCGCATATCTTGCCGGTTACAGATAGCTCCTCAGAGGAGGATTCAGAGACAGATGACCAGTCGTATTTCCCCCCAAGGTGTATGCTCCAACTTGGCAGGGTTATATTGCTCATATCATGCATATGGTGTCTTGCATTGCTATCTCATTTGCTTAGTTTAGACATGCTTTGTGTGAATGCCACCTGTTTAGTGTCTAATTACCATATATGTGAATTATGCAATGCCATCTTGTTGCAAGGCATTATATATGTGAATTATGCAATGCCATGCTGTTTAGCCAGGCATCATATGTGTGAATTATATCATGCCATCCTTTTTTGTATTACGTATTCCATTTGTCGACAATGTTTGTTTATTCAACTACTCTTCATGTGCATAAGCCATTTGAATCGGTGATGGAAAAAATCTGGAGTGAAAACAAGGTCTTCAGAGCACACAATGCTACCTGCTGAAGCAGATATCTTGCTGGTTACAGATAGCTCCTCAGAGGAGGATTCAGAGACAGATGACCAGTCTTATTTTCCCCCTGAGGTGTATGCTCAAACTTGGCAGGGTTATATTACTCATATCATGCATATGTTGTCTTGCATTGCTTAGTTTAGTCATCATATACAGAATATTGAATGCCATCTACTTAGTTTAGACATCATATATGCGATTGCCATCTGCTTACTTGCTTAGTATATAAATCATATATGTGAATTATATCATGCCATCATGTTTACATAGACAACATGTATTTGAATTATGGCATGCCAACCTATTTAATAAAGACATCATGTAGTTATATCATCTCATCCTGTTTACATAGTCATCATATTTTGAATTATGTCATTCTATCCATTAATTATATCATTGTGACACCCCGGCTCAGAGCAACCGGTTTACCTAGCATTGCTAGCCCAGAGATCAAGTCTTCTGGCAATACACAACATCTTGGTACAGAAAATAACCGCTTTATTGATCTCTAATGGATACATAGATTCGAACATTACAAGATAAGCGAGACCAAGTGGCACACACGGTGCAGCTGAACTTATGTACATTATTTGGTAGACATCTCCGGGGCTCGATGATAAAGGAAACTACTACGCGGCAGCAGAACGACGATGTAGCGGGACTCCACTCCACAGGGACACTACTGGGACACGGCCAAGATCGCGACAGATAGATCGACATCAACTCCTTGCACGGCTTCTCCAGCATCTGGCATGATAAGCCAGATGAGTACTTTGAATGTACTCGCAAGCTCACAGCAAACAAAGCAAACACGACAAACAATAACAAGGTAGTTAACAAGTTTAATGCATGAACATGATACTACCAGACATGATGTGTGCGTGACATGTTGCTGTGGTCCCCTGGACCAACTTACCATTTTGGGGTTACCTCGTAACGTCCGTTATCAACTTACCAACGTGATCCTCACTTGATCACAGCACTATCAACCATAGTGATTCTCACACGATCACCAATTTCTGCATGTGCCATCTTGTGGTTCTTAGTGTGCAGGTTTATTTTATCTGTTGACCCACTGTGTGACCTACTACAAACTGTGTCCATATCCGAGGACGTAGCTATCGATAGATTATACACTCTGCTAAGGTTAGTACATTGTACCCACACCACGGAACTCCTGGCCTCGTGCTCCCATTCGGGTGAACCAATGACATTCCGACAAAACCAATCTATTGCATGACACTCTCCCGGCCACTCCGACACACTCCCCTTTGGGCTATGTCATGGGTGGCCCCGATGTCAACTTGTGACATCCGCCACCTTTGTGGCTGCCACCGTCGTGGCCAAAACAAGTCGTCCCAAACGGGGACATTGGTACCATAAAACTCGGGCACACAAGGTTATGACTGCCTAGTGGGCTAGGGTAGCGCAAGCGCATAAACTTCCCTAGTAGGAGGCACCGGCGAGAGGCACGACAATAGACGGAATTAGGGCCTCCCCATCCAAGCAAGTGTGGTTGCACTGGTGAACTCCATTCGGTGGCACCCTGACTCGATCAACAGTTTGTTCAAGTTGAATTAACATCAGGTTTAACTTGAAAGAATATGATTCGAGCTATAGTATGCAATGCAGTGCAGGGGTCATGAAAATGAGTAACGAAAGCATCATGCTACCATGAGAGTATATGACATGATCTCTAATGCACACTTTAGCAAGGTACATATTCTCTACTCCATAAAATCAAAATGACATGTAACAACTATAATGCAATAGGTTATATATAGCTAATCATTTTAATGGTGGAGCATATATGAATTTAATTCAAATACAACAATTGTCATTGCAATGCCATCCTTGCATATGAATGTTGTGGCTTGCCTTGGTCCAGAGGAGTGTCACAATACTCCTGGTCTTCTCCAACACAACTAGGACCTTCTGAAAATAATTTAAATGCAAAAGGAAAATGTCACATAAAGCATTTTATTGCACCAGAAATTCCAAACAGCAAGGAAAATTCTGAAATTTGGTATACAGAAACTTTAGCTCAATACAAAACTAATGCAAAAAGAATCAACTCATTTGGACTTATAGAATAGAATCTAGAGCTGGTCAAAGTTAGGGTCAAAATCTGGATTTAAATGAATTTAAACAAATTTCCAGAGAGGGACACGTCGAAGGCGTATTTCGCCAGGGCGCCTCCACTAGAAAATGGTTCGGGGAGAGAGAGAGAGGCTGATAGGTGGGACTCTCTGTCAGGGTTAAAAGAGAGAGAGAGAGAGGGAAACAGAGCACTGCAGCTCTGTCGCCAGTGGTTCTCCGGCGAGGATACCACGGCGGTCGCCGGCGATGGTCGGGATGGGTCCAGCACGTCACGGCAAACACGTACATACCCGTGGCTTGCTCGGAGATGGACGGACGGCGACTCGGGCTTCTTCTCCAGAGACGGTGGCGGCGGAGCTCGTCGGCTACCGCGATTCCGGCGATGATCCGACGAAACAACACCACGAGCACACTCAGGAGATCACCACGGAGTCAACGGGAGCAGAGAATGGCTGAGGTGGATCCACGGCCAACTCCGGCGAGGATCGGCGACAGGAGGTCCTCCTGGCCTTGCCGTGCTTGCTGGTGGTCGATTTGTGGCCAATGAGAGTGGGAGCGATGGCTAGAATGGATTGGGACGGGCTCTATTTATAGATGGAGGGGTGGCCGTGCACTGGACTTCACCGGAGAGGAGCTGCCGGCGCACTGGGAGGGAGAGGAGCTCGGGCGAGACATGGACAAGAAGTAGAGGAGTCCAGAGATGTTGTGCACGCACGCGGTCACAGTGCGGTGCACTAGGCGTGGCAGGCGGCGCATGCGCGCTCACTGTTCCGCCTGGTAGCGCTTCGGCTGCTTCCGGCAAGCTGCTTGTCGGTGTCGGGGAGGAATAGGGCGACGCCAGGTGGAGTGCGGGAGGCTGCTGAGAGGCGGGGGCATGCTGCGGTGGCATGAGGAGGCGAAATGGGCGACGGCAGAGGGCCCCGATGCCCAGAGCGCTGCCAGCCGAACCCCACGCACACACGTAGTCACCGCGTGCACTGGCACATGCGGTACTTTAGACAATGCCAGACCGTGTCTAGGGTGTAGTCCCTTCAACGCAGTGCCGAAATGTGTGCTTGGTTTGCCACCTAGCTCACTCGACAAGACTAGAGCTTGCTGCAAAGTTTCTGGACAGAAACTTGGGAAGAATACTGGGAGCAAATGGCTAGGAGCAAAAGGTTGAAATTTGGGTGTTAAGCATCTCCTAAGAAGGTAGTCATGTGGTAAAATTTTCAGCTCCAACAGATCAAGGAAAAATATACTTGCTTCACAAAGTGCCATTTCTGACTAGAAGCAAAACTATTTTCCCTAGCTGAAAATTTCCAAATGACCATGGCATATTTTTGCATGGGGAGGTGAGGCATGATCCAAAGAATATTTGGGAATTTTCTTGGAATTTTCTGAGCAATAAAAATGAGGGTTGCTTCATAGCACAAAGGAAAAAAAATCATTTTCAGAAGGAAAATGAATATAGTGCCATAAAAGAAAATTATGGCATAGCAAGTTTATGAGAGGGATGAAGTTTTGAGAGGGTTTCAAGATGGTTAGCTTCACTTGGATGAAAATCAAAAATAATTCCAAGTGATATGTACAAATGAATTGACAGAAAACCCAGATGCAAATTAAATATTCAATAAATCCCAATAAAAGAAAAAGGCAAAATCCAGGGTGTTACAAACCTCCCCCCCCCCCTTAGGATGAATCTCGTCCTCAAGATTTGTTTGCTCAGGAAACAAATATGGATATGCAGTCCTTAAATAATCTTCTCTTTCCCAAGTGGCCACATCCTCGGTGTGATGCTCCCATAGCACTTTATAGAATTTTATAGCTTTGCTGCGGGTAACCCTGTCCATCTCATCCAAGATTCTCAAGGGTTTCTCTTCATATGTTAAATCCTTAGCAAGCTGTAGTTCTGTCATATCCGTCTGTTTTGCGGGTGGTGCGATGCACTTCCGTAACTGAGACACGTTGAAGACATCGTGAACCTTGGATAGCTCTGGAGGTAATTCTAACTGATAAGCCACTTTGCCCACTCTGGTCATGACTGGAAACGGACCGATGTATCTTGGTGCGAGCTTTCCCCGAGTAGGAAACCTTTTGACTCCCTTCATGGGGGTCACTCGGAGATATGCATATTCACCTGGTTCAAAACTGATCTGCCTATGCTTTGAGTCATAGTAGCTCTTTTGACGAGATTTCGCTACTTGCAATCTATCTCGAATTTCTCTAACTTGTTTTTCTGCTTCTATCATCAAATCAGTCCCAAAGATTCGACTGTCTCCTGTCTGAGACCAGTTCAGAGGGGTGCGACATTTATGTCTGTATAGAGCCTCAAAGGGTGACATCTTGAGACTAGTTTGATAGCCGTTGTTCTAGGAAAACTCAGCGTATGGCGGGCTGTCCTCCCATTTGGGTCCATAAGCAAGAGCGCATGCCCGAAGCATGTCTTCCAAAATTTGATTGACCCATTTCTGTCTGCCCATCTGTCTGAGGGTGATAAGTAGTGCTATGTTTCAAAGCGGTCCCAAGGGCTTGGTGGAGACGTTGCCAGAACGCCGAGGTAAACAAAGATCATCGGTCAGAAGTGATAGTCCTGGGTACTCCATGCAGACTGACAATCCTGGATATGTAAAGTTGAGTGAGTTGGTATGCACGGTAGGTTATCCTTATTGGAATAAAGTGAGCCACCTTTGTAAGCATGTCGACCACAACACATATAGCGTTATTTCCTCGTGGTGTCTTTGGTAATCCCACGATGAAGTCCATGAAAATATCATCCCATTTCCATTCTGGAACAGGTAAGGGTTGAAGTAGACCGGCGGGTTTCTAATGTTCAGCCTTCACCTTATTGCATATATCACAACAGGTGACGTAATAGGCGATATATTTCTTCATACCTTCCCACCAGAATGTTTGCTTCAAATCTTGATACATTTTAGTGCCTCTGGGATGAATTGGATATGCAAACTCATGAGCTTCCTTCAGAATCTGCTGCTTTAATTCCCCAAGGTCAAGTACACAGACTCGATTCCGAAATCAGAGAGTACCTTTATCATCAATGTTGAAATCGTGTGTCTTCCCTTCTCGTACTTGGGCCATTACCTTGAGTAACATTGGGTCACCAGGTTGAGCCTTACGGATTTCATCTTCCAGAGTAGGGGTGACTTCCAAAGTAACCGAGCATGTTGCATTATAAATGATCACATTGAGCTGAGCTATTTCTTCTCGAAGTGCTGGGTGCAAAGGTTCGATTAATGAGTTTGTTGTGGCCGGTTTGCGACTGAGCGCAACGACGACCACATTAGCTTTCCCCGGATGATAATTGATGCCAAGGTCATAGCCTTTGATCAATTCAAGCCATCTTCTTTGCCGAAGATTCAAGTCCGGTTGTGTGAATATATACTTGAGGCTCTTGTGGTCGGTGTAGATTTGGCATCATTTTCCAATGATGTAATGCCTCCAAATTTTTAAGGCATGGACCACAGCTGCCATCTCCAAGTCATGTGTAGGATAATTCTCCTCAGGCGGCCGTAATTGTCTAGATGCATAGGCCACGACCTTTCCATCTTGCATAAGCACACACCCAATGCCACGCCTGGATGCGTCACAATAGATGTCGAAGCTCCGGTAGATGTCTGGTAAAGTCAACACTGGAGCGGTGGTCAACCGAGTCTTTAGCTCATTGAAACTGTTCTCACATGCTTCTGTCCATATGAACTTCTGATTCTTCTTGAGCAATTCCATCATTGGCTTGGCAATCTTTGAGAAACCTTCAATAAAACGACGGTAATAGCCTGTCAGACCCAAGAAACTCCTGATTTCTAACACTGAAACGGGTGTCTTCCAATTTAATACTTCTCTGACCTTGCTTTGGACCACGGCCACTCCTTGAGCGGAAAGAGTGTGCCCAAGGAATCCCACTTCTTTAAGCCAAAATTCACATTTGCTAAATTTGGTGTAAAGTTGATGAGCTCGTAACCGCTCTAATACTGCACGGAGATGTTGTTTGTGCTCTTCTTCACCTTTGGAATATATAAGGATGTCATCAATGAATACCACCACAAACTTGTCCAAAAAGTCCATGAACACCTTGTTCATCATGTGCATGAAGAATGCCAGAGCGTTGGTCAGTCCAAATGACATGACCGTATACTCATACAACCCATATCGTGTGGTGAATGATGTCTTGGGGATATCTTCTTTTCTGATTTTTAGCTGGTGATACCCGGTTCGCAAGTCAATCTTGGAGAACACTTGAGCTCCACAAAGTTGATCGAACAAATTATCGATCCTCCGTAGCGGGTATTTATTCTTGATAGTGACATCATTGAGAGCGCGGTAGTCAACACACATTCGGAGACTGCCATCCTTCTTACCCACAAATATGGCACGTGCACCCCAAGGAGATGAGCTGGGACGAATATACCCTTTTTGAAGCATCTCATCAAACTGTTTCTTCAATTCCACTAATTCGGACGAAGGCATTCGATAATATTTCTTGTAAATCGGCGCTGTCCCGGGCACAAGCTCAATGGAAAATTCAAGCTCCCGGTCAGGTGGCATGCCTGGCAATCCTCTGGAAACACATCTGGGAATTCATAGACCACTGGGATTAAATTCCTATCTATAGCAATCGCTGCATAGACCATCCCCTGCTTTGGCACGGTTCTACCGGCAAAGAATCGAGCTGGCTGCCTGAGGGATTTATTAGCGTGACTTCTCTTGTTGCGCAGTTGATACAGACCTGGTGTTTTCTCAACCAATACATCCCCAAAATAACATCCAATTTTGGAGATTCAATGGATACTAGGGATGCAGGGAAAATAATTCCATTGATTGATATTTCCAATCCTCGGCATACAATATTTGTCTTGAGCATGGATCTAGGGGATTGTACCACCATAACTTTGTCCAAAAGAGTATAGGGAAGATGGTGATGTGCAACAAAACTCTGCGAAATAAAAGAATGGGAAGCCCCAGAATCGAATAAAAAATTTGCAGGTATGTTATTAACAGGAAACATACCAATGACCACATCGGGAACTTCGTGATCTTCTTCGGCGGAGATATGATAAACTTGCCCTTGAATATACTTCTGATTGGGGAATTGTCCCACATGATTGACTTGAGGCTTCAGGTTGGTTGGCGGCTTTCCATTCTTTGGACACTGCCTAGCGTAATGCCCAGTTTGACCACATGAGTAGCATGCATTGTTGCGCTGACAATCTTCCTTTACTGGTTTTGTAACCATAGTCTTGAACTGGTTTTTAGTCTTGGTGTTCCCTTGCTGTCATGTTGGCTTAAACTCGAATTGTGGCTGCTGCCAAGTACGAATCTTCTGAAAAGCTTGTCCTTCCTTCTTAGGTTCAAACTTGCGTTTGCGGTCTTCATATGCAGTCTTATGATCGTTAAAAAGCTTGTGCTCCCTTTTGGCAATGAGTGCCTTGTTCACCAAAGTTGGGAAGTCGGGGAAATCCAGCATACTGAGTGCACATCAGAGGGTATGGTTGAGTCCTCCGAGGAAATGATCTATCTTCCGCTCTTCGGTGGCTATATCATGTGTGGAATAACGGGCCAAGTTATTGAACTTGTTTAAATACTCACTTACAGTCGAGTTCCCTTGAGTAAGAGCGAGGAACTCTCGCTGCTTGACCTTCATGATACCGGCGGGAATATGATACTTGCGGAACTTATCTTTGAATTTATCCCAAGTAATCTCGTCTTCGGCAGGCCACATAATTTTGGTATTGTCCCACCATATAGCAGCGGGCCCTTCCAGATAATGAGTGGCAAAGGGGACCTTATCAGCATCTTCAGTGCGAGCAATTTCTAGCTTCTTTCCAATGGTCCTCAACCAGTCATCGGCTTCCATTGGATCTACTGCTTGACTGAAGCTTGGCGGTTTGGTCCTCTGAAAATCTAACAATTTAGAATGGTTACCATTATGATTATTCTGCCCAACCATAGTCTGCATGCTTCTCAGGAATTCCATCAGATCTTGGTTTCTCTTCTCCTCAAACATTCGCATAATCTACTCTACTGTGGGTGCTTGAGGTGGAGGAGGTGGTGGCTGATATGGTCCTGGAGGATGTCCTGCTTGCCTGGCGGATCGACGAACTGGGGTATCGTCGCCACCATGACAGCTGATGCCACACCTTGTCATCCTATATATGTTTCCCAATATGAAGCATCGAGATGCGCAACATCCATTAGGGGGAAAATAAGAAGGTGAAGCAACAACCCCGAAAAACAAGGCGAGGAAAACCAAAGCGAATAACATAAAACAACATAATTATACAATACATGATCCAACATACATAACAGGACGACAGCATGGATAGTACTACTACACACATACACCCAAACACCACATCATCCTCCTCTACTTGTGACGGCAATACTCGCACTGGCACCCTAACGGTCCTGCTGGTGTCTCCTCGGTGTCGGACTTCGAATCGGAACTGATAATACTGACATACACCTCTGGAGCAAAGGAAACACGACGATGCTGCCGGGATGACTCTCCCTCGGGGTCTGGAGCAGGATGGCTCCGCGGCATTGGAGCGGCTAGGGTAGCGAGAAGCACAGCCCACTGGGCTGGGGACTCATGAGGAGTCACCGTCGAGGTATCCGAGTTACTCTGAGAAGGTGCGGGAGTCACGGGTGTAGGTGGAGGTAAGGTAACTGGGGGAACAAGTGGTGTATGAGCAAGTGAAGGTGGAGCGAACGCAGCTTGAGTGGCAGCTAGCTTGTCTCGAGTGCGGTTCAGCTCCTGGGCTAAGCTGACAATCAGAAGATATCCAGCCGTTATGTAACGAGACAGGTGGCTGGCGGAACGATCACACTCCGGATCAATAAAAGGGAAACGGATCTGTCCTGAGTCAAACAAGGACGGATAGAAGTAGGAACCTGGGTGAGTCTGCATCTGAATCTCATTGTAGTGCAAGTCAGTGAGAGCCTCGAATGCTGCAAACTGGATCGCCTGGTCGGGTGTAGAAGCAGTCCCGCCCTTGGAGGAGCGAGTGTAAGTGCCCACCAAGGTACTGTTGTGCATGATGACCTCCGCGTGATACTCATACACATCGTCTGCAAGCTGCTTTCAATACACCTATTACACAGGGTCATCACCGTCGGGGTAGAGTTGGCACCACACGTTGCTAAGCAAATGCGGAAAAGTGGAAGGTGCCGGCTCAAGTTGATACGGATAGGGAACTGGTGCCATCTACACACAATATTAACTGGAGGTCTGAGAAGGTCCAGCAGCTTTCCTCCGCCAAGGACTCCATTGAAGATCTGAAGCTGAAGCTATCCACGCTGGAGGAGTCTCTTGAGGCCGCCCGAGTTCGCGAGAGGACTCTTATCAAAGACCTCCACGACGAACAGGAGCTGCTCCAGAACGCTACCGCCACCCACAACGAGTACACTTCTAGCGTGAAGCTCTGGATTGCCAGGCTGGCGGACGTCGCCGAGAAGCTTGGCGCGGAGCTGGAGGCCATGGACTTGCCGGGCTTCGGATACGCTGTCGACGACAATGTATCCTCAAGCGCCACGCTAACCATGTTCTTCGACAAGCTCGTCGACGCCCTCAAGCTACTCCAGGCGAACCAGACAAGCAAGCTGGCCGACGAATCCCGGAACTCTGCCAGCTCGTCCTCCGCAAGGTGTTGATGAAGGTGGCGTACAGGAACCCTGGCGTCGACCTCTGCAAAGCCTGGAAGAGCTTGACGAAGGACGCGGACGTCAAGGCTCTCGAAGAGCTTGTCGCGCCCATCGTCGATCGGGTGAGCCAGGTGAAGAGGGTCGAGGGCGATCGCCGGGACTAGCCGCATCCGCCTCATCTCTTCTTCGTCTTGCCGCCAGCATTCCATGTAAAAGACAATTCGTCTTATGTCAGAAACGTGGCAAGCACTGGATGTAATATAATTTGCTCTATTTGAATTATGGCATGCTATCCCCTTTGTTCAATTTCCTTCTGTATAGCATATACCCTACGCTTTGCTAGGAACTTGCCGGAGCATAACCCCGTCACGAGCGCTGGATTCGGGTCGTCAGCAGCTTGCGGGCAGTGCTGCTCACGGCAAGAAATCTTGACGCTTTCAGCGCGGCCACCTAGACTGTTGAGCGGACTCGAAACAGAGTAATGGCGCAGCCGATCACGACAAGATTCCATCGCGTGCAGGTTTTCCATACAAAGCCGAAATCGTTCAAGGGAATACAGCCTTACAAAAATCAAAATCTGCTTAAGGGGTTTAGCAACTTAGCTCTGCTTTTCGTCGCTATTCTTTTTCTTCCGGCAAGGCGCCAACCTTGAACGTCGTCTGGTATCCATACCACCATTCTCCTTCCCCCCCGGCAAACTTGTGCGCGAGGGAATCTTCTGTCTCTTGAGAAAAATAAAGAAGAGAAAATAAAGGTATGGAACCTTGACGGTTCGTTAGCTCTTACCGGGATCGAGTGCAATATACATCTCAGATAATACATGCATATAGAATGACATGAAATCAACAAGAAACGTAAAGCACACAGATCTTATAAAATATGCACAGGGATGTGCCTGCTCTGTACAAAGGATTACATGCCAGCGGCAACACTTGTACAGAATGGCGTTGCCGGGATCTTGCCGGAGCGTTACGCTGCCGCGAGCGTTGGATTCGGGTCGTCGGCAGCCTGCTGGCCGTATCTCTATCACAGCAAGAAACCCGAACAACTGCGCCTTACGGGTAGAACTTGCGAAGGTGCTCGATATTCCAGGAGTTGCTCACTGGCAAGCCCTCTTCGGTCTCCAGGCGGACAGCGCCAGGCCTGGTGACTCGCACTACCCGGTAAGGGCCTTCCCACTTCGGCGTCAACTTGTTGGAATTCTTGGCCGACTGACCGCGCCGAAGAACAAGGTCACCTTCCTCAAGACTCCGGGCGTGAACCTTGTGGCTATGGCAGCGGCGCAAAGCTTGCTGGTAGCGAGCGGCTCGCACAGCAGCCCGAAGACGGTTCTCCTCAAGGAGCAGCGCGTCATCTTGCCGCAGCTGCTCTTGCTCAAGCTCATCATAAGCGAGCACTCGAGGTGACCCGTATATGAGTTCCGTGGGGCGAACTGCTTCCGCTCCGTAAACCAGAGCGAAGGGTGTCTGGCCGGTGGCTCAATTTGGCGTTGTCCTGATCGACCAAAGAACCGCCGGCAGCTCATCAATCCAGCGTCTTCCATGCTTGTGCAGCTTGTTGAAAGTTCTGGTCCGGAGACCACGCAACACTTCAGCGTTCGCCCTTTCCGCTTGGCCATTGCTTCTCGGGTGAGCAACAGAGGCAAAACAAATCTTGCCGCCAAGGTCTTGGACGTACTGCATGAAGGTGCGACTAGTGAACTGCGTACCGTTGTCGGTGATGATCCTGTTCGGCACACCAAAACGGCACACAATCCCCTTGAAGAACTTGACTGCTGACTGTGTTGTCACCCTCCTCACTGCTTCCACTTCTGGCCACTTCGTGAACTTGTCGATGGCAACGTACAAGTACTTGAAGCCCCCGGCAGCGCGGGGGAAGGGACCCAGTATGTCGAGCCCCCAGACCGAGAAGGGCCAGGAGAGAGGGATTGTCTGGAGCGCTTGAGCTGGCTGATGAAGTTGCTTTGAATGAAACTGGCACGCTTCACACTTGGTTACTAGTGTAGTTGCATCCTGGAGAGCAGTAGGCCAGAAGAATCCCTGCCGGAATGCTTTGCCGACAAGGGCTCTTGAGCCTATGTGGGATCCACATATGCCCCCATGAATCTCTGCCAACAACTCTAGTCCATCCTCCCAAGGAATACACTTCAATTTCACCCCGTTCGGTCTCTTTCTGTACAGAACGTCATCGATGAACTGGTACATACTTGACTGACGGGCTACTTTTTCAGCTTCTTCCTGCTCTTCGGGGAGTTCTCCTGTCTGAAGGAAACGGACTATTTGCTGTGCCCATGCCGGAGCTTGTGGCTCGACGACAAGGACTAAAGGCGACTCTTCAGCTGCGGGAGCATTTGCTTCTACGGCAAGAATCTGAGGTTCTTGGCGGAGCAGCTGCTCACCGGCAACTGGTATTTCTTCGGCAGCAGGGGCGCTTGCTTCGGCGGCAAGAACCCGAGGTTCTGCGCGAAGCCGCTGCTCACCGGCAACCGGTATTTCTTCGGCAGCAGGGGCGCTTGCTTCGGTGGCAAGAACCCGAGGTTCTACGCGAAGCCGCTGCTCACCGGCAACCGGTATTTCTTCGGCAGCAGGGGCGCTTGCTTCGGCGTCAAGAACCTGAGGTTCTGCGCGAAGCCGCTGCTCACCGGCAACCGTGTCGTTCCCGGCAAGATCCTTGCCGGGGGCTTCGGGAAGCCCTGCCGGGAAGTACTCGCCGGTACTTAACTTTCTTCTCTTATCAGGCCTTGTCGATGGCGACACGGATGGTTGAGTCAAGCGGAGCACAAAAGTCCCTGGTTCCACAGGCAGCTTGAGTGCGGCACGCTTTGACAGGTCGTCGGCAATGCTGTTCTCTGATCGAGGAACATGCTCTGTCTGAAGACCGTCAAAGCGCTCCTCCAGCTTCCTCACTTCATCGACGTACGCTTCCATCAACGGGCTCTGATAATCTTTGTTGACCTGCCTCACGACGAGCTGGGAGTCACCTCTGACGATGAGCTTCTTGATCCCAAGGTCTGCCGCGATCCTGAGACCGGCAAGCAGTCCTTCATACTCTGCCGTGTTATTGGTCGATCTCTCCCGGGGAAAATGCATCTGGATGACGTACTTGAGGTGCTCTCCGGTGGGTGCGACAAGCAGCACGCCGGTACCGGCGCCTTGCAGCAAAAAGGCCCCATCAAAGTACATGATCCATTCGCGATCTGTTTCCTTGCCGAGAATCGCTGATTCTTGAACTTCGTCGTCTGGCGTTGGGGTCCATTCTGCAATGAACTCTGCCAAGGCTCTGCTCTGGATAGTTGAAGAACTTTCAAACTTGAGACCAAAGCATGACAGCTCCAACGCCCACTCCACGATCCTGCCGGTTGCTTCTGGGTTCCGGAGAATCCGTTGCAGCGGAAAGCGAGTGATGACGGTGATGTCATGTGCTTGGAAATAATGGCGCAGCTTCCTCGAGGCCATAAGGAGGCCGAAGAGCAGCTTTTGCACGCCAGAATATCTCGACCTAGCCCCCTGCAACAGGGAGCTGACGAAATAGACTGGGCGATGCACCATCTTCTTCTTCTGCACTGCTTGACTTGACTGCGCGGATCTTTCCTCGTTGGCACCAGATTCTGCCGGGGCTGGCCCCAGCAAGTAACTTGGCGGGCCTGCCATTGCCATTGTATCCTCCTCTGCTTCTCTCTCTGCCACCAGCGCAGCACTAACCACTTGATTTGTTGCCGCTAGATATAGCAGTAACGGCTCTTGTGGCCTAGGCGCGACTAGTATTGGCGGAGAGGAGAGGTACTTCTTCAAATCCTGCAGCGCTGCCTCCGCTTCTGGAGTCCATTTCATTGGACCTGCCTTCTTCAAAATTTTGAAAAACGGCAGGGCGCGCTCAGCAGACTTTGAGATGAACCTACTCAAAGCAGCGACGCAGCTGGCGAGGCGGCGCACATCCTTGACTCGTCTTGGCGCTTCAATCTGCTCAATTGCTTTGATCTTTTCGGGATTGTCTTCAATTCCACGCTGAGATACAAAGAACCCGAGAAGCTTGCCGGATGGGACGCCAAACACGCACTTCTCGGGATTGAGCTTCAGGTTGATCCTGCGCAGATTTGCAAATGTCTCCTCCAGATCTTGAATGAGCGTTGCCTTGTCCTTGGTTTTGACCACTATGTCATCCATGTAAGCTTCCATATTTCTATGCAGCTGGGCCCCGAAACCAATCTGGACAGCTCTTGCGAAGGTCGAACCAGCACTTTTCAACCCGAAAGGCATACGCAAGAAGCAATATGTGCCACACGGGGTGATAAATGCGGTCATCTCTTCGTCTTCTTTCGCCATGAAGATCTGGTGATAGCCTGAGTATGTGTCAAGGAATGACAGCAGATCGCAGCCGGTAGTGGAATCCACAATCTGGTCGATACGCAGCAAGGGAAAGGGATCTTTTGGACAGGCTTTATTGATATCTGTAAAGTCAATACATAGCCTCCATTTACCATTCGCCTTGCGCACAACAACTGGATTGGCCAACCATGTAGGATGGAGGACTCCTCTAACCAGGCCTGCCGCCTCAAGCTTCCTAATCTCTTCGGCAATGAATTCTTGCCGCTCCAAAGCTTGCTTCCGCACCTTCTGCTTGATGGGTCGCGCGTGAGGACAGACAGCTAGGTGGTGCTCAATTACCTCCCTGGGAACACCGGGGATGTCAGATGGTTGCCATGCAAACACATCGACATTCGCCCGCAGGAAGGCAACGAGCGCGCTTTCCTATTTGTCATCAAGGGTGGAACTTATGGTGAAAGTTCCCCCCGTCCCGTCCTCCTTGGCGGGCACCTTCTTGGTCTCAGGTGGAGTAGCCTTGGATTTCTTGGTCTAGCCGGCAGAGCTTTCCGGTGCATCCTCGACGGTAGCGCAGCACTCCGGAGAGGCGCGCTTGCCGGAGTTTGTCCCAGAGGTCTTGCCGGGCTTCTTCTTCTTGCCGGGATCTTGAGCGGCAGGAGCATGCGCCTTGGCGGCGGACGCTGCAACTACTTCCCGGTAGAGCTTCTCGGTGCAAATGAGCGCGTCTTTCTTGTCGGAGCGGACAGTGATGACGCTCATTGGACCGGGCATCTTCAAGACGTTGTAGGCGTAGTGCGAGGCCGCCATGAACTTAGCCAGCACTGGGCGGCCAAGGATTCCATTGTACGGCAACGGAATCTTGGCGACATCGAAGACGACCTGCTCCGTCCTGAAGTTCAGCTCGCTGCCGAATGTCACCGGCAGTGTGATCTTGCCCTTCGGCTGGTTCCTTCCCGGATTGACCCCTTGGAAAGAGCCTGTTTCCTCGAGATCTTCGTCGGGAATTTACAGCCTCTTGATGACGTCCGGCGAGATCAAGTTCAGGCCGGCCCCACCGTCAACTAACATTTTCGTCACCTGGAGGTTGCGGATCGTTGGTGAAACCAACAACAGCAAACACCCGACCGCAGTTGTGCGATCAGGGTGATCCTTGGCGTCAAAAATGATAGGCGTGTGGGACCACTTCAGTGGCTTCCGGGCATCGAGGGATGGCTCTGCCACATTAATCTCGCGCGCCCACTGCTTGAGCTGGCGGTGAGAGGAATGCAACGAAGCGCCCCCGTCGACGCACATGGCCTCTGTAGCCTTCTGGAACTCGTGTTTGCTGGACTCGTCGCCCTCTGCATCATCATCATCATCATCTCCTTGCTCTTTGGCGCGGCCCCGGGCAGGCTTCTCTTGCTGCTGCCTGGGCTTGCCATGACGACCTCCTCGACCGCGCTTCCTGCCAGACCCTCCGGTACCATCTTGGGCTCTTTCCTTGTCGCACCTTTCGTACTCGGCGCGCTGCTTCTCGGCAAGCTCCTCAACTTGCCGGCAGTCTTGGAGATCATGGCCCTTGGTGCGGTGGATCTTGCAGTACTGCTTGCCGGACCCTTCCGGCTTGTCGGCAGCCGCCAAGGCTTGACACGCCGCACACCCGGCAACCTCCTTGCCGGGGTCGTCGGTCTTGGCCTTCTTAGCGGTGCCGGGGTTGCCGGAACCTTCGACGGCAAGTACGGCCTTGCCCTTGCGCTTCTTGTTCTTCCGCCGCCCCTTCTTTGCCGGGGCAGGAGCGTCTTCGCCCTCGGAGTCGACTCCGGCGCTAGCGTTCTCGCCGGGGAGCCTCCTTCCTTCTTCTGCCTGAGCACACTTGTCGGCCAAAGCGTAGAGCTCGGCGACATCTCTGACTTTGTTCATCGCCAGCTCCTCCCGCATCTTACGATTGCGCACATTCTGATGAAAGGCGCTGATGACGGCGGCGGGATGAACGTCAGGAATGTTGTGGTGGATGCGGCTGAACCTCTGGATATACTTGCGCAAAGTTTCGCCCTCCTTCTGGGGAATGATGTGCAGATCACTCTCCTGGCCAGGAGCTTGATGGCCGCCGGTGAAGGCGCCAACAAACTGATGGCACAGGTCGGCCCAAGAAGAGATGGAATTCTCGGGCAGGTGCATCAACCACGATCTCACGTTGGGCTTCAGCACCAACGGAAAGTAGTTGGCCAGCACCTTATCGTCACGAGCCCCGGCAGCCTGCACCGCGATGGTGTAGATGCTCAAGAACTCGGACGGATGAGTCTTGCCGTCGTACTTCTCCGGTACTTCTGGCTTGAAGGAGCGGGAGCTGGGCCACTGGACTTGCCGCAGCTCACGAGTAAACGCTGGGCAACCCACCTCGTAAGGTAGGCAGCCAGGGTACCATGGCGCGGGCTCGTCAACAGCGGTCCCAGCGCGCTTGTCGGACAGGCGATGCGCTTCCCTTCGGCGCTCGATGGTGGTTCGAGCGTCCTCCTTCTTCCGTTCCCGAAGAACGTGACGTTGATCGCGGCGAACCCGCGGATCAGACGACGTCATGGAATCATCCTCACGGGCGCTGGTCCGTCGAGTTAACGACCGCTCTTGATGCAGCGGAGGGGAACGCAACGTAGTCGTTCCAGCTCCGGTCTTCTCTCCATCGCCACGCACCAGCCTAGACGACTGCAGCCGCGAGGGTTCACCCTGCTGCGGTACGTCATTGTTGGCTAGGCCGATGAGGCTCTGGATAGCGGCTCGCCACTCGTCTAGCTTCTCCGCGGCGGGAGGGAAGTCTAGGAGCAACCGAGCTCGCGCCAACAGGTGCGAAGAACGTGAGGTCCTCAAACTCCTAACAGGGTTAGAAGGAGCACCATCACGACTCTGCACCCGCGCGCGGCTTCCACCAGCGCGCTGGCGCGGATCTTGGCCCTGCGCACCCTGGGAGTGATGCGCAGGGGTCTTTCCATGCAGACGCCTAGAACCACCAACGTCTTGAGGCCGCACGTCACGCGCGTCCTGAGAAGGTCGCGGTGCATGCGCCGGCGTATTCGTCCTGGAAGGCGCCGCTCCATCCTTGGAAGTCGCTGCACCACCCGCAGGTTGCGCAGCTCCATCCTTGGACCTGTTGCTCGTCCGGCTCGGATCACCGGAACGCCGTGGAAGCTCGGAGCCTCCACCTCCTCCACCCGCGTCTACCCCGTCGCCTGTGCGCGCAGCATCAGGCACGACGGATGCAAATGGACCAACCGCCATGAAACCCTTTTTCTAGGGAGCCATGGTGGTGAAGATGATCGAAGATCTGACGCGCTGATCGCTAGATCAGGTTCGCACAACCTCGATCCCCCTACTTGGCGCGCCAAAGATGTCGTGGGAAACGAACACCTATGGGATCAAGGAGATCCCTTTACGGTTCAGCAAGGGGAGAGGATTGCACAAAGAGCAGAACTAACGAACAGCACACGGGGATTTACCCAGGTTCGGGCCGCACGGATGCGTAAAACCCTACTCCCGCTTTGATTGTATTATTGTGGATGTTCTTGGCCAAGTTCTGGGAGCTACAGTACTCGGTAGCTGCGCATGCAGAATGGGCCCTCGGAAGTGCTATCTCCCAGAAGTGCCATCCCCCAGAAGTGCCATCCCCCCCCCTCTGTACGCCTCGGGCCTCCTTTTATATGAGTCAAAGGGGCTACCACAGTGGCGTACGAGATAAGGCATGAGGTGGAAAGTAGCTACAGTGTTATCATACCTAAGCCTGACGGCTTAGGACAAGCTCATTAAATGCACCATGAGGTGTCCGTCGAGGTGTCCCTCAGCGTCTTGGGCTTGGAAAAGCTTTACAGGGGATGGGCAAAAGCAGCCATCCCATCAGCACCGCTTAAGCATCTCGTGGCCAGCATCGCACCACGTCACCATTAGGACAAGCCCTAAACGACAAGGCTGGCCGCTGCACTGGAGCGATAGCGCTGCACTGTGCAGAGCCTTGCCGGGGCTGAATCCTTGCCGGGCCCGGGGCTTGCCGGGACCGAATCCTTGCCGGGCCCGGGGCTTGCCGGGATCGGGTCTTGCCGGGTGCGAGGCCTTGCCGGGCCTCCGCAACCCTTTGGCCTTCTGTCTTCTGGTCTGATCGGATCGTTGATTTGAATGCCTTCTTGGCATCTTAGTCTTGTGATTACTCCTAGCTATTCCCCGGCAAGGCTTGCCGCGGTACGGCTACAACTGCCCGTGCACAAGTAAGGGGTACTAAAAAGACCCATACTTTAGTACACCGACACCTAGATACTCCAATGTCACCACAAGTATCCGTGAGTTGATTATACGATATGCACCAAACAACTTCATAATCATAATATTCAATCCACACAAAGAACTCCAAGGAGCACCCCAAAGTTTCTATCGGAGAAAAGATAATGAAAACATGCATCAACCCCTATGCATAGATTACCCCAATGCCACCTCGGGAATCCACGAGTTGAGTGCCAAAACATATATCAAGTGAATCAATATAATACCCCATTGTCACCACGGGTATTCATATGCAAGACATACATCAAGTGTTCTCAAATCTGAAATATTCAATCCGGCAATAACGAAACCTCAAAGGGAAAAGATTCGATTCATCACAACAAGGATAGAGAGGGAAGAAACACCATATGATCCAACTATATTAACAAAGCTCGCGATACATCAAGATCGTGCCAAATCAAGAACACGAGAGAGAGAGAGAGAGAGAGAGAGATAAAACACATAGCTACTGGTACAAACCCTCAGCCCCGAGGGTGAACTACTCCCTCCTCGTCATGGAGACCGCCGGGATTATGAAGATGGCCTCCGGTGATGATTCCCCGCTCCGGTAGGGTGCCGAAAAAGGGTTGTAGATTAGATCATGGAGGTACAGAGACTTGCGGCGGCGTAAAATCTCCTCTAGGTTAACTTTCAGGGGTTTCTGAATATATATGATTTTTTGCCATTGGAATCATGCGAAGAAGGGCCACAGGGGGCCCACGAGGCACCAGGGCGTGCCTGGGGGGGTGGCGCGCCCTGGTGGCTCGTGGAGCCCCTGTGGGTCTTCTGGCCTCCTCCCGAAGCTTCTAGTGTCTCTTATGTTAAAGAAAAAATGGTCAAAAAGTTACACTGCATTTGGACTTCATTTGATATAGATTTTCTGGAAAACCAAAAACAAGCAGAAAATAGCAACTGGCACTAGGCACTAGGTCAATATGTTAGTCCATGAAAATTATATAAAAGCCATATAAAAGTGCACCAAAATCATACAAAACTATAATAAACATGGCATGAATACTTCATAAATTATATATACGTTGGAGACGTATCAGCATCCCCAAGCTTAATTCCTGCTCGTCCTCGAGTAGGTAAATGATAAAAGAAATAATTTATGAAGTGTGAATGCTAGCATAGTGCATAAGTTTGATCGATGATAATTTCAATCACTTTTTCTAGCATCAATATATATCATAATCAGTAGCTCATCTCATAAAACTTCTCATGATCAAGTAGCAAGCTATTCACATGTTTAAAGTATGGGCCATAAACTTTCTTGAAAACTAACAAACTATGTTCTCAGTCATCAAACAATTGCAATTCATCTTATTTTCAGGAAGGGTCTATGTAAGAAGTTTGATCTAGAAAATTCCACATAATCAACCGTCATTTAGTCTTCCATGATTGCTGACACTCAAAGCATATTTTTAGAACAAACCATTTCAGTCAAACACATAGGAAGATAGGGGCTTAATGTTTTGCCTCCCAACTTATTTATCACAGGGATAATGTTAACAATAATAACTCATGATCACCTATATTCAACTGGATATATG
The DNA here is from genome assembly GCA_039707655.1 of Elymus sibiricus. Classification (NCBI taxonomy): domain Eukaryota; kingdom Viridiplantae; phylum Streptophyta; class Magnoliopsida; order Poales; family Poaceae; genus Elymus; species Elymus sibiricus. The sequence continues at coordinate 92,118,177 of CM077672.1, read as the reverse complement.
TGCCTGGATCTTTCCCTACCACATAATGCTTGCCAACTAAGGAATAAATAGAGCAAAATAGGGATGAATATTAATGACTCTAGCATAAAAGTAAATACAGAAAAGTAAAAGATAGGCCATTCGCAGAGGGAAGCAGAGGTTGTCATGCGCCTTTTGTTGTTGGATGCACAAGCCCTTAATGCAATGGAACGTCACATTACATTGCCCCTTGTGATAGCAACCTTTATTATGCAGTCTGTCACTTTTATTTCTTTACCATCACAAGTTCGTACAAAGCTTATTTTCCCTTGCAATAAAAGATCATACATATTTTAGGAGCAATTTTTATTGCTTTTTTGCACCGATGACAACTTACTTGAAGGATCTTATTCAATCCATAGGTAGATATAGTGGACACTCATGGCAAGAAACAGGGTTTAAGGGTTTTTGGATGCACAAGTAGTATCTCTACTCAGTACGAATTTTTGGCTAGCAAAAGATCCTAAGCAAGCACCACATGTTAGAGGATCCATGACAATATAACTTCTATGTGAATATAAACAAACATAACTCATTACATTGTCTTCCTTGTCCAACGTCAACTACTTGATCAAGCTTGAAAATAATTAATGGGGGCTCACAATCATAGAAGATGTCCAAGATAGTATATTTCTATGTGAAATTTCTCTTCCTTCAAAATTCTTTCATGAATTGTTCAAGTGACCAATGTTATGTTTGTTAACTTTCAATAAATTTTACCACTTATACTTCTTGTATGTGAAGTTACTACTCCCCATGGGACAAGCATATGAAGCATATAAATTTCAACTTTATGATATTCAATTCATTCAACCATTTACTCATAGGATATAAGTGAAGAACAAGAGTAAATGACAAACAACTCCAAAAAGATATAAGTGAAGACCAAATGAGTAGTTAAGTAAATAGGTAGCTATGTGAGGACTCTCTCTCTCTCTCTCATTTAAAATTTCAGATCTTGATAATTTTATTCAAACAGCAAAGAAAACAAAATAAAATGACATTCCAAGGATAGCACATATCATGTGAAGAAGCAAAAACTTAGGCTCAACCAAAACTGACCGATAGTTGTTGATGAAGAATGGTGGGATGCCTACCGGAGCATCCCCAAGCTTAGATGCTTGAGACTTATTGAAATATTAATTTGGAATGACTTGGGCATCCCCAAGCTTGAGCTCTTGTGTCTCCTTAATTCCTCTCATATCACGGTTTCTCCTAAATCTTAAAAACTTCATCCACACAAAACACAACAAGAACTCGTGAGATAAGTTAGTATAAATCAGCTCAAAACCTTAACATTCTTTACTGTAACAAATCACTAAAATTATAATTAAACATTGCATACTAAATGCCTCTGCATATTTAATACTCCTATCCACAAATAGAAATATTAAACAAGCAACATATGCAAACAATGCAACTATAACAGCAATCTGCCAAAACAGTACAGTCTGTAAAAGGGGAATAAGAATCCATACTTCCCTAACTCCAAAAATTCTGAAAAATTACCAAGTGAGAGAGAACTCATGCATTCTTACTGTGTAAAAATTTAAGATTTTTATCATGTTCTGACTATTCAGGAATATTCTGGACATAACAGAAAACTTTCTGTTTTCAAACAGCAACACATGAACTTGCAAACTGAGCATGGTAAAGGCTATAATTGGCATTTTATTGAACTAAAAGATACAAAACATGATTATTTATAACACCAAGAAAATATCAATAGAATAAAATGATGCTCCAAGCAAAACTCATATTATGTGACGAATAAAAATATAGCTCCAAGTGAGGTTACCGATAGTGTTGAAGACGAAAGAGGGGATGCCTTCCGGGGCATCCCCAAACTTAGTTGCTTGGGTCTTCCTTGAATATTACCTTGGGGTGCCTTGGGAATCCCCAAGATTAGGGTCTTGCCACTCCTTATTCTCCTCATATCGATATCTCACCCAAAACTTGAAAACTTCAATCACACAAAACAAAACGGAACTTCGTGAGATAGATTAGTATGATAAAAATAAATCATCCACTTAGGTACTGTCAAGAAAAGATTAATAATTGTTCTCACATAATTACTACTGTATTATATCATTTCCACAATTTATATTACTCAATATAAGCTATGGAAACACTAAAACAAGCAAACTATGCATCGAAAACAGGATCTGTCAAAAACAGAACAGCATGTAGTGGGCGATTTAAAAACCATACTTCTGTACCTCCAAAAATTCTGAAAACTTAGGACAACGTAAAAAAATTGTAACCCAATACTGCGTAAAAATTTGAGAATTTTTTCATTCTCCAGTACAGAATAGAAATTCCAGCACTGGATGCAAAAGTTTCTGTTTTTGCACAGAATCAAATCAACAAGCATCCACACTATCCCAAAGGCTTTACTTGGCACATTATTGAAAGAAAACATATAAAACATGATTACTACAGTAGCTTAATCATGTGAGCACACTAAAATGGTAGGTATAAATATTGGGTTGTCTCCCAACAAGCGCTTTTCTTTAATGCCTTTTAGCTAGGCATGATGATTTCAATGATGCTCGCATAAAAGTGAAGAATTGAAACACAAAGAGAGCATCATGAAGCATATGACTAGCACATTTAAGACTAACCCACTTCCTATGCATAGGGATTTTGTGAGCAAACAATTTATGGGAGCAAGAATCAACTAGCATAGGAAGGCAAAACAAGTGCAACTTCAAAGATTTCAATACATAGAGAGCAAACTTGATATTATTGCAACACCTACAAGCATATGATCCTCTCTCATAATAATTTTCAGTAGCATCATGAATAAATTCAACAATATATCTATCACACAAAGCATTCTTGTCATGATACATAAGCATAGAATTTTTATTACTCTCCACACAAGCAATTTCCTTCTCATTCATGATAGTGGGAGCAAATTCAACAAAATAACTATCATGAGATACTTGATTGGCATAATCCAATTGAAAATTAAATCATGATGACAAGTTTCATATTTATCATTATTCTTTATAGCATACATGTCATCACAATAATCATCATAGATAGCAACTTTGTTTTCATAATCAATTGAAACCTCTTTCAAAATAGTGGAATCAACATTAAATAAAGTTGTGACCTCTCCAAATCCACTTTAATCAATATAATCATCATAAATAGGAGGCATATTTTCATCATAATAAATTTTCTCATCAAAACTTGGGGGGCTAAAAATATCATCTTCGTCAAACATAGCATCCCCAAGCTTGTAGCTTTGCATATCATTAGCATCATGGATATTCATAGAATTCATACGAATTTCATTGCAATCATGCTCATCATTCAAAGATTTTATGCCAAACATTTTATTGAATTCTTCTTCTATCAATCGAGCACAATTTTCCGATCCATCATTTTCACGAAAGACATGATAAAGACGAAGAATATGAGGCAACCTCAATTCCAATTTTTTTGTAGTTTTCTTTTATAAGCCAAACTAGTAGTAAAACAAGAAACTAAAAGATTCGATTGCAAGATCTAAAGATATACCTTCAAGCACTCACCTCCCCGGCAACGGCGCCAGAAAAGAGCTTGATGTCTACTACACAACTTATTCTTGTAGACTCGTGTTGGGCCTCCAAGCGCAGAGTTTTGTAGGACAGTAGCAATTTTCCCTCAAGTGGATGACCTAAGGTTTACCAATCCGTGGGAGGCGTAGGTTGAAGATGGTATCTCTCAAACAACCCTGCAACCAAATACAAGAAATCTCTTGTGTCCCCAACACACCCAATACAATGGTAAATTGTATAGGTGCACTAGTTCGGCAAAGAGATGGTGATAAAAGTGTAGTATGGATAGTAGATATAGGTTTTTGTAATCTGAAAATATAAAAACAGCAAGGTAGCAAGTAACAAAAGTGAGCACAAACGGTATTGCAATGCTTAAAAACAAGGCCTAGGGTTCATACTTTCACTAGTGCAATCTCTCAACAATGCTAATATAATTGGATCATATAACCATCCCTCAACACGCGATAAAGAATCACTCCCAAGTTCCTATTAGCGGAAAACATAAGATAGAAATTGTTTGTAAGGTACGAAACCACCTCAAAGTTATCCTTTCCGATCGATCTATTAAGCTATTCCTATAGGTGTCACAAACAGCCCTAGAGTTCGTACTAAAATAACACCATATGATACACATCAACCAACTCTAATGTCACCTAGATACTCCAATGTCACCACAAGTATCCGTGAGATGATTATACGATATGCATCAAACAACTTCATAATCATAATATTCAATCCACACAAAGAACTCCAAGGAGCACCCCAAAGTTTCTATCGGAGAAAAGATAATGAAAACATGCATCAACCCCTATGCATAGATTACCCCAATGTCACCTCGGGAATCCGCGAGTTGAGTGCCAAAACATATATCAAGTGAATCAATATAATACCCCATTGTCACCACGGGTTTTCATATGCAAGACATACATCAAGTGTTCTCAAATCTGAAATATTCAATCCGACAATAACGAAACCTCAAAGGGAAAAGATTCGATTCATCACAACAAGGATAGAGAGGGAAGAAACACCATATGATCCAACTATATTAACAAAGCTCGCGATACATCAAGATCGTGCCAAATCAAGAACACGAGAGAGAGAGAGAGAGAGAGAGAGAGAGAGAGAGAGAGAGAGAAAACGCATAGCTATTGGTACAAACCCTCAGCCCCGAGGGTGAACTACTCCCTCCTCGTCATGGACACCGCCGGGATGATGAAGATGGCCTCCGGTGATGATTCCCCCCTCCGGCAGGGTGCCGCAAAAGGGCTGTAGATTAGATCATGGAGGTACAGAGCCTTGCGGCGGCGTAAAATCTCCTCTAGGTTAACTTTCGGGGGTTTCTGAATATATATGATTTTTTGGCATCGGAATCACGCGAAGAAGGGCCACAGGGGGCCCACGAGGCACCAGGGTGTGCCTGGGGGGTGGCGCGCCCAGGTGGCTCGTGGAGCCCCTGTGGGTCTTCTGGCCTCCTCCCGAAGCTTCTTGTGTCTGTTATGTTCCAGAAAAAATGGTCAAAAAGTTACGCTGCATTTGGACTTCATTTGATATAGATTTTCTGGAAAACCAAAAACAAGCAAAAAATAGCAACTGGCACTGGGCACTAGGTCAATATGTTAGTCCATGAAAATTATATAAAAGCCATATAAAAGTGCACAAAAATCATACAAAGCTATAATAAACATGGCATGAATACTTCAAAAATTATAGATACGTTGGAGACGTATCACTCGTCACGATCCAATCCGATCAAGCACCGAACGGACGACACCTCCGCGTTCAGCACACGTGAGGCTCGATGACGTCTCCGCCTTCTTGATCCAGCAAGCAAGGACGGAGAAGTAGATGGGATCGCCGGTAGCACGACGGCGTGGTGGCAATGGTGGTGGAGTGGTGCCGGCAGGGTTTCGCCGAGCGCTGCCGAAACTACTAGCGGCGGAGGAAATGGAATAGCGGGAGAGGGAGGGGCTGCACCAAGGCGTTGGGGTGCGGCTGCCCTCCCTCCCCTCCACTATATATAGGAGCAAGGGAGAGGGGGTGCCGGCCCTAGCCCCTCCTCCTAGGGAGGGGGCGGCGGTGTAGGATCGAAAGTATGTTTAGAGGGGGGGTGATTAGACTACTTGACCAAATAAAAACCTAACCTTTTCCCAATTTTAGTTGTAGGCAGATTTTAGCAAGAACGCAAGTCAAGCATCACCCTACACATGCAATTCTAAGAGTGTAGCAGCGGAAAGTAAACAATTGCATATGTAAGTAAAGGAGGGGATCGGAGATTTCAAACGCAATGAAGACATGGTGGTTTTTGGCGTGGTTCCGATAGGTGGTGCTATCGTACGTCCACGTTGATGGAGACTTCAACCCACGAAGGGTAACGACTACGCGAGTCCACAGAGGGCTCCACCCACAAAGGGTCCACGAAGAAGCAACCTTGTCTATTCCACCATGGCTTACGTCCACGAAGGACTAGCCTCACTCGGGGTAGATCTTCACGAATTAGGCGATCTCCTTGCCCTTACAAACTCCTTGGTTCATCTCCACATCATGTCGGAGGCTCCCAAGTGACACCTAACCAATCTAGGAGACACCACTCTCCAAAAGGTAATAGACAGTGTGTTGTTGATGAACTCCATGCTCTTGTGATTCAAATGATAGTCTTCCCAACACTCAAACAACTCCTCACAGATTTGGCTATGGTGGAAGAAGGATTTGAGTGGAAAGCAACTTGGGAAAGGCTAGAAATCAAGGTTCAAATGGTTGGATTGGAATGTCTTGATCTCAACACATGAGTAGGTGGTTCTCTCTCAGAAAATGAATGGTGGAAGTGTAGGCACGTTCTGATGGGTCTCCTTACTGAGAAGGAAGTGGTGGAGGTGTATATATAGCCTCCACACAAAATCCAACCGTTACACACTTTTGACCCAACTCGGTGGCACCGATCAGAAATCTCGGTGGCACCGAACTGTGTAAAAGATATGAACGTTAGGAATCTCGGTGGGACCGACTGGAACAACTCGGATGGACCGAAGTGCAATGGTTAGGGCAAACCTCGTCTCGGTGGCACCGATTGCATCAACTCGGTAGGACCGAAGTGAAGCAATAAGGCAACAGAGAGTTGGCAAGCCATCTCGGTGAGACCGGTTTGCAAAACTCGGTGGGACCGAAGTAAGTGCAAACGATTACAGAGAGTTGGCAAGGCCATCTCGGTGAGACCAAGATCCATATTGGTGGATCCGATTTGTTAGGGTTTTGGCAGTGGCTAAGTCCAGATGAACTCGGTGGCTCCGGATAGGAAATTTCGGTGGGGCCGAGTTGGAATGTAGGTTTTGGACATATTTGGATAGAGAGAGTGGTTGAGAGTTTAGGAGTATTGTCACTAAGCACTTGAGCAAAAAGACCATTAAGCAACACCTCATCCCCTTTTAATAGTATTGGCTTTCCTATGGACTCAATGTGATCTTGGATCACTAAACCAAAAATTTTGAGTCTTGAGCTTTTGCCAATCCTTGTCCTTAGCGTTTTAAGGGGTCCACATCTCTAGTCCTTGCCATGCCAAGCATTGAACATCCTGAAATCTTTAACTTGAATGGACATTAGTTCAATGAGATATATGTTGTTAAGAATTACCAAAACCACCAAGGGAGCAAATGTGCTTTCAATCTCCCCCTTTTTGGTAATTGATGACAACATATAGATCAAAGCTTCGACAAATGATTAAATGAATGAAATACATCGTCGCTTTGAGAAGTATGTGATAAGCAAGAGCTCCCCCTAAATTTGTGCATTATTAAAAATTTGCGTTTGAATGCAAATGCACAATCGATTAGGATCATGGGTCACTCTTCCATGTCATATACAACTTGGTGGAGCGTGCAAAATGATATTAGTGGAATGGTAAGCACGCATCACCAACACAAATGAATGATCATACACAATAATGATAAGCATAAGCATCACATAGAGCATAGTATGATCAACCACATGAAGTAGTAGCTCACAATCATAACGATCAAGGTATCCCACAGACATAGTATCAAGCACACACATCGAAACAAAGTACCATAAAGCAAACAGTAGCAAAAGAACTCGAGAAAAATCCAACGAGCAAAGCAAAGCAAGACTCTCTCTCTCTCGAAGCTAAGATCTATACAAATTCTCCCCCTTTGGCAACAAGTACCAAAAAGCTCGAATAGGTATAGGACTAATACGGCACTCTAGGCACGATCCTCGGAAGCTCCTGAAGGGGATCTTCGGCTGGCAGCTCCGGTGTGCGTAGATGGCGTCGAGAGAAGTGCATCCGTGAAGGCTTCACCAGATGACTGTTGGACTGGTGGAGTGGAGACCGGAGGTGGCACTGTAGCAGCAGCAGAAGGTGCAGAGATTGTGGTCCTCGGATCCACAACTGGCACTGCAGCAGACCTGGCTGCCCTGGGCACTGTCTGGAATCTCTCCGTAGTGGGTCTGTCATCTCCACTATCATCTGAAGCGGCTGTCCTGGCTGCATCAACATCATCCTTCTGCTTCTCCACTATTGTCTGGACCTCAGTGATCTTGACATCTAGATCATGAATCTTCGTCTCGACTATCCGCTCTAAGCTAGCCTGGTTCTGGGTGAGGTTGGCCAGACTTCGCTCAATCCTCAGGGTGGCTTCTAGCAGATAAGATATTTGGTCACTCTTAGACTTGAGATTGGCAATTGCAGCATTGGGAGCAGATGCCTCCTTGGCTGCTTTTGCTTCCTTGGCTACTCGGATCTTCTCTTGCGCTTGAGCAGAGGTGGGATGCGAAGGATCCATCACAATGACATTATCCTCAAACTCTGGACGTAGTGGTAGATGCTCACGATCAAGAAGATACGTGCTCGTTCCAACCTTGCATAGTTTTCTTGGGAACTTTCTTCACAGCAGTTTTATCTTTGGCAGCAGTTGGCTTGGTGCTATATTCCTTTGCAAGCACAACTCTCATCTTCTTTGTTGCTGCTTCACTAGCAACAAAATCCTCATCCTCACTATCTGAGGTTCTCTTCTTCCTGGTTCTAGTTGCAGCCTTTGGAAGATCTGGAGAGCTTCTCTCTCCCTCATAAAAGCTTTCTGCAGGGCTAGAGCCTGCGCTGAGATCTGTGTGCTGCTCTGACATGTTCTGGCTATCGCTGGCATCAGACATCTTGCAAAGCTGACCCTATGAATAGATGGGTATGGGCAGAGTAGATGAGTCATCACAAAAAGCAGAAGTTTTTCATAAAAATTGAGTTCAACTCTTAGTTTCAAGTTTTCACAGAAAGCATTTCGGATGGACCGAGTTGATCATCTCAGTGATACCGAAGCACTCAACAGAAACTTTACACGCCATTTCGGTCAGACCGAGATGGGGTTCGGTGACTCCGAGATGCTAGGGTTTCACAGAGATTTTACTTTCGGTCTCACCGATTTGTACAACTCGGTGGCACCGAGACGTACTAGTGCTATGGCCTGGGGCCAAATCGGTGACTCCGAAAATTTCTAATCGGTCAGTCCGAGATGCATTCGGCGGAACTTAAACCTAAATTTTTTACTCGAATCTAATCTATGGACATTGCAGTGTAATGGGAGTTCTCAATCCGTGGCAAGAATCATGGCAAACCAATCGTGCATTGAATCAGAAAATGGAGCACGAAAGGGGTCGAATCTCACCCTAACTCGGTGGAGATCCTCTACGGCGGCAACGGCGGAGCAGATTTCCGTTGACGGCGGCGGAATCCGGCGGCGAGGGCACGCTGGAGACAAAGGCGATGATCCGGAGACCTGGGCCACGGCAGCAACGGGGTGCGGGAACGAGAGGGTTTGAGAAATTTCAACCGTTCGGACCCGCGAGATATATATACCCGTATGCTGTCGGTGGCTCCGAGTTGGACAACTCGGTGGCACCGATATGTGTAACTGCAAGCAGATTAGCACATCGGTGGCACCGAAATGGTTCAACTCGGTGACACCGAGATGAAAACCTAGATCAATCTAAATGATTTCGGTTGGACCGAGTTTGAGTGAATTGGTTCGGCCGAAATCATGTAGAAGGTTTTGGAGGTTCAGCCCTTTCAGATCGGTGGCTCCAAGTGCTCCTCACCCGGAGGGTCCGAAAATGACTTGTTCAATTTTTGTGATGTAGCAAGAATAGAATTTGAGACAAGAAAGCATAGATAGCTAGAGAAGGTACTTAGGCATTCTTGTACATCCACTTGGCCAGAAAAAACAAGACAATCAAAACAACAAATGGATGTCCTCGAATGATGAAAACATGCAAACCAACATGCTCATACAATAAGATAGCAAGTAAAATATGTGTCAAACATGCACAATCAATTCTAGAATCTATCAAGCAATGGCGATGACTAGGTCATCTATATATGAGTATATTGACTTAGGAGTCAAATGAGAACATTTGATCATAGGTCATACTCATCGTTTAAGCACAAGTGGGGTTGCCACTTTTACATAAAGCATTGATGTGTTCACATCATTAGAGTTGCTTTAGCTCAATTGTTTAGAGCAAAGCTCCCCCTGGATGTGATATCCCCCCTAAGAGGGATGAACTAACCTTGGGTTTTGTCGATGATGACTTCATGTAGATGTTGAAGATGTGGATGCTCAATGTTAATGTAGACCATCAAGAGTTGGGAGCAATCCTTTGGAGTTTTGTGCTTTCAATACCTACATGGGTTAGTCCCACACAAGGAACATACAAGGATATCCATAGACATAGAGTGAAATACATATATATGATGTCCATGAATGCATTGAATACCTTGTCCCTTGCCTTACCAACAAGAGGGTTTGTGACTCCATGAACTAGTGCAAAATGTGGAAGTTGGTTGCACAAGTTCTTGCCATAAATGAATATGAGTGAAGTTTGTTGGCGGAGTCACCCTCAAGAACTCTCTAGTTCTTCTTCTTTTGGACCCACATCAACTTGATGGGAATCCTTGGAGTTGTAGTAGCACTTGATGAAGTAGAACTTGATGAAGTCTTGGGAACCCACTTGACCAAGGCTTGAGGAGCTTCTTCAAATGAATCAATCTCTTCTTGAAGCTTATCCTTGCCTTTTAGCTTGTGGTCTTGTGGTGGAAGATCTTCTTGAGCTTGTTTTCTCTTGAAGGAAGTAGGATCATACTTCTCTTGTTGAGGAATAAACTTCGTCTTGGGGTATTGATCTTCTTCCCACTCAACGCCATTGGCATTGAACTTTCATTCAAAACCAACACCTTGGTTCTTTTGGTGCCTTCCTTGCTTGCGTACAATTTCCTCAAATTGCTTACTCCTGGCAAGACTCTTGTAGACACCTTTTTCTATAATTCCTTTCAATAGCATATTTTCTTGCTCAAGTGTAACTTGGCTAAGAGAATCATTAGTTGAATCAATAGAACTACTAGAAGCAACAACATTGGATTTAGCATTGTTATTGTTACTACTAGAGGTAGAACCCTCTTTACCCTTGTTGCTAGTTTGCTTAGGTTTGACTTGTGGCATGAAGGTAGACAAGAGTAAACATTTGGCAAGATATGAAAAACTCTTCTTTCGAAGATCGTCATTGATAGCTTTAAGAAACTCATGCTCTTGCTCTAAATTTAGCTTCTCGAAGCGTAGCTTCTCATGAGTTCTTAAAAGTTCTCTATGATCCTCTTGAGTTGTTTCATGAGCTAACTTAAGAGCATTTAGTTCTTTAGTTAGATGCTCAATCTCCTTCATAGCATTGTCACTCGTTTCCTCTTGACTATCATGATTACTAGCATTTTCATTATAGCTCACATCACTAGCCTTATCAACAAGTAAATCATCATCACCAAGCAAATCATCTTCGTCACTATTGAAATCAAGATACTTGGGGTGTGATACCTTGGGGCCTTTTCCCATGAAGCATCTTCCAATTCCTTCATTTGGTGAGTCAAATAGATCATGGGAGTTGGATGACACAAGAGCAAGTCCGGCAACACCTTCATCTTGACTATAGTCGGAGTTGGAGTGATAACTTCTCTCGGAGTGGTTGTCGGCGTCGGAGCCGGAAACCCATTCACCAACATGAGCTTGATGTCTTCTTCTTGTGTAGCTCTTTGATGACTTGTCCTTCCTCTCTGAATCATTGCTTCTTCGAGAGTGTCTTCGTTCATAACGATCATCTCTACTCCTCTCCTTATGAGGTGATTCGTCTCTTCTATGTCTTCCTCTTTGTGATTCGTCTCTTTTCTTGTAGGGAGCCGTACACTCATTGGAATAGTGTCTGGGTTTTCCACAATTGTAGCAATTATGGTCACGACTTGATGATCTTCTCTCATAGTGTCTTGAGCTAGAGCTTCTTTCTTTCCCTTTGTTCTTGTAGAACTTGTTGAATCTTTTCACCATTAGGCTTATCTCTTCATTGGATACTAGCTTGTCACTTGGAGTTGTTGGAGCATCGGTTAAGGCTTTGTAAGCACCACTTGATTTGTTGTGTAGCTCTTCTTTGTCCTTGAGTGACATTTCATGAGCAACAATCCTTCCAATGACTTCTGTGGGCTTGAGATCTTTGTAATTTGGCATCATTTGGATCAATGTGCATACGGTGTCATATTTTCCATCCAAAGCTCTAAGTATCTTCTTGATGATGAATTTGTCGGTCATCTCTTCACTTCCTAAGCCGGCAATCTCATTTGTAATGAGAGCAAGCCTAGAGTACATTTCTGTGACTCCTTCGCCATCCTTCATCTTGAACTTGTCAAGTTGACTTTGAAGCACATCCAACTTAGATTCCTTGACGGACTCGGTACCCTCATGCATATCAACCAAAGTATCCCAAATTCTCGAGGCAGCTGATTTTGTTGAATTCCTCGGGACACAAACCGTTGAAGAGAATGTCACAAGCTTGAGCATTGTATTGCAACATCTTCCATTCTTCCGGGGTTCCTTCACGATCCGGTTCCTTGCCATCCTCAAAGAAATCACCTTGCAAGCCAACACGAACAATAGCCCAAACGACAGGGTTATGACCAAGAATATGCATTTTCATCTTATGTTTCCAACTAGCAAAGTTTGTACCATCAAAATATGGACCTCTACGGTGATAGTTACCCTCACTAGACGCCATACTCTCCTAGGTTGTGAAACCAAGGCTATGATCACCAAAGCAATGGAAATCAAGGCTTACGGAGACCAAAGCTCTGATACCACTTGTAGGAACGAAAGTATGTCTAGAGGGGGGTGATTAGACTACTTGACCAAATAAAACCCTAACCTTTTCCCAATTTTAGTTGTAGGCAGATTTTAGCAAGAACACAAGTCAAGCATCACCCTACACATGCAATTCAAAGAGTGTAGCAGCGGAAAGTAAACAATTGCATATGTAAGTAAAGGAGGGGATCAGAAATTTCAAATGCAATGAAGACACGCTGGTTTTTGGTGTGGTTCCGATAGGTGGTGCTATCGTACGTCCACGTTGATGGAGACTTCAACCCACGAAGGGTAATGGCTACGCGAGTCCACAGAGGGCTCCACCCACGAAGGGTCCACGAAGAAGCAACCTTGTCTATTCCACCATGGCTTACGTCCACGAAGGACTAGCCTCACTCGGGGTAGATCTTCATGAAGTAGGCGATCTCCTTGCCCTTACAAACTCCTTGGTTCAACTCCACATCATGTCGGAGGCTCCCAAATGACACCTAACCAATCTAGGAGACACCACTCTACAAAAGGTAATAGATGGTGTGTTGTTGATGAACTCCTTGCTCTTGTGCTTCAAATGATAGTCTTCCCAACACTCAAACAACTCCTCACAGATTTGGCTATGGTGGAAGAAGGATTTGAGTGGAAAGCAACTTGGGAAAGGCTAGAAATCAAGGTTCAAATGGTTGGATTGGAATGTCTTGATCTCAACACATGAGTAGGTGGTTCTCTCTCAGAAAATGAATGGTGGAAGTGTAGGCACATTCTGATGGCTCTCCTTACTGAGAAGGAAGTGGTGGAGGGGTATATATAGCCTCCACACAAAATCCAACCGTTACACACTTTTGACCCAACTCGGTGGCACCGATCAGAAATCTCGGTGGCACCGAACTGTGTAAAAGATATGAACGTTAGGAATCTCGGTGGGACCGACTGGAACAACTCGGATGGACCGAAGTGCAATGGTTAGGGCAAACCTCGTCTCGGTGGCACCGATTGCATCAACTCGGTAGGACCGAAGTGAAGCAATAAGGCAACAGAGAGTTGGCAAGCCATCTCGGTGAGACCGGTTTCCAAAACTCGGTGGGACCGAAGTAAGTGCAAATGATTACAGAGAGTTGGCAAGGCCATCTCGGTGAGACCAAGATCCATATCGGTGGATCCAATTTGTTAGGGTTTTGGCAGTGGCTAAGTCCAGATGAACTCGGTGGCTCCGGATAGGAAATCTCGGTGGTACCGAACTGTGTAAAAGATATGAACGTTAGGAATCTCGGTGGGACCGACTGGAACAACTCGGATGGACCGAAGTGCAATGGTTAGGGCAAACCTCGTCTCGGTGGCACTGATTGCATCAACTCGGTAGGACCGAAGTGAAGCAATAAGGCAACAGAGAGTTGGCAAGCTCGGTGAGACCGATTTGCAAAACTCGGTGGGACCGAAGTAAGTGCAAATGATTACAGAGAGTTGGCAAGGCCATCTTGGTGAGACCGAGAGCCATATCGGTGGATCCAATTTGTTAGGGTTTTGGCAGTGGCTAAGTCCAGAAGAACTCGGTGGCTCCGGATAGGAAATTTCGGTGGGGCCGAGTTGGAATGTAGGTTTTGGACATATTTGGATAGAGTGAGTGGTTGAGGGTTTAGGAGTACTGTCACTAAGCACTTGAGAAAAAAGACCATTAAGCAACACCTCATCCCCTTTTAATAGTATTGGCTTTCCTATGGACTCAATGTGATCTTGGATCACTAAACCAAAAATGTAGAGTCTTGAGCTTTTGCCAATCCTTGTCCTTAGCATTTTGAGGGGTCCACATCTCTAGGCCTTGCCATGCCAATCATTGAACATCCTGAAATCTTTAACTTGAATGGACATTAGTTCAATGAGATATATGTTGTTATGAATTACCAAGACCACCAAGGGAGCAAATGTGCTTTCAGGCGGCCCTAGGGGGAGGAGTCCACCCTTCCCAAGGCACCTCCAGTGTGCCTTGCCCCTTAGGGTTTCTACCCTCCTAGCCGCATGGGCCCTTGGGAGGCTGGTGCGCTGGCCCATGTAGGCCAGGGCGCCTCCCCTCAGCCCATGCTAGCCTCCAGGAGTGGTGGGACCCACTGGTGATCCCCGGGAACCCTTCGGTGCCCCTGGTACACTTCCGGTGGACCCCCGAACTTTTCTGGAACCCGAATAAGAATTTCCTATATATAAATCTTTACCTCCAGACCATTCTGGAGCTCCTCGTGACGTCCGGGATCTCATCTGGGACTCCGAACAACATTCAGTCACCAACATACATATCCTAATATTACTCTAGCGGCATCGAACATTAAGCGTGCGGACCCTATGGGTTCAAGAATCATGTTGTCATGACCGAGACACCTCTCCGGTCAATAACCAATAGCGGAACTTGGATGCCCATATTGGTTCCTACATATTCCATGAATATATTTTATCGGTTGAACCACGATGTCAAGGATTCAGTTAATCCCGTATGCAATTCCCTTTGTCTAGCAATATGTTACTTGCCCGAGATTCGATCGTCGGTATCTCCATACCTAGTTCAATCTCGTTACCGGCAAGTCTCTTTACTCGTTTCGTAATACAAGATCCTGTGACTAACTCATTAGCCACATTGCTTGCAAGCTCTTTACGATGTTGTATTGCCGAGAGGGCCCAGAGATATCTCTCCGTCATACAGAGTGACAAATCCCAGTCTCGATCCATGCCAACCCAACAGACACCTTCGGAGATACCTGTAGAGCACCTTTATGATCACCTAGTTATGAAGTGACGTTTGATAGCACACAAGGTATTCCTCCGGTATCCGGGAGTTGAATGATCTCATGGTCTTAGGAATAGATACTTGACATGAAGAAAGTTGTAGCAATAAACTTAAGTGATACGATCATATGCTAAGCTTACGGTTGGGTCTTGTCCACCACATCATTCTCCTAATGATGTGATCATCATTCTCCTAATGATGTGATCCCGTTATCAAATGACAACTCATATCTATGGTTAGGAAACCTTAACCATCTTTAATTAACGAGCTAGTCTAGTAGAGGCTCACTAGGGACACGGTGTTATTTATGTGTCCACACATGTATTTAAGTTTCTGGTCAATACAATTCTAGCAGGAATAATAAACATTTATCATGAACAAGGAAATATGATAATAACCAATTTATTATTGCCTCTAGGGCATATTTCCAACACAAATATAGGGTCCATGCCCAATATGGGATCGTTTGGACAAACTATGCTATGGTTAACCCTAAATCCTAACGTATTTCCCTTGAAAATGATGCAACCTTGTTCGTGATAGCTAAGTTATGTGAAGGGGTTTTCATGAAAATATCTATAGACCAAGTTTCTTATTTTTCCTAGCAACTTAGTCACATAAAATAATATTGTGCGCAAGTTTATATTTTTTTTTATTTTTTTAATTACTTATGCTTAACCCTAACCACTGAAACCCTCTTATAACCCCTCTCAAAACCCCTCAAACACCACCAGAAACCCCGCACCATCCGAGCCGTTGGATCACTGTTCGGGGACGGTTTGGATCAGGCGCTAGGGTTACAAATGGTCAATCCACGAGAGGCGGCCTGATTGGCCGGATTCGGTCGGGTGCTCCGTGGCTGCTTGGCCTGGAGAAGGAGCGGACGTGAGTGGCCTACCTGGCAGCGGAAAAAGGGGCAAGCGATAGTGGTCATGGCCCGGAAAGTGAGTGCTATTTTTTCAGGCGCATTCATTCGGAGAGGCAGGCTCGTTGGAACGATGGGCCGTCGTAGAAAGGCCATCGTCAGCCTGCCATGCATGCACGCTCAGCCACCCTGTTGCCATGCATGCGCCCGCAGCCACCCGACGGAGCTTCGTCGCATCAGGGCAATTAGTGCAGCCTTGATTCAGAAACAGGACGCAGCTTTACCGATCGACATGCCTCGATTTAGTGTGAAAAACGCATAGGGCTCCATTGGGCTATTATTACCATTATTACTGGAGGCAGTGCCCCGACGAACGCAATGAAACGGGTGCGGCACACCACGGCTATTTAAACACCTCCCGTCTACATCTTCCTCTCAACTCGATCTCACATCCATATGTGCCCCTTCTTCTTCACCAAAAGCCAAAGCAGACAAGATGCAGTTCACCGGCCCAACCTACCGTTGTCGAGCCACCGTGTCGGAGAGGCAGTACCCCACCGGGGTCGTCATGGAGAACACCCTCTGGTGTGGGCTATCTCAAGGTGGAGGGGCCAAACGGAGCTAGCGAACTTGTTCCTCGGGGCCGGCTACCGCCACCTCCCATGCGTCTCTCCAGTGATGTTCCGCATCGAATAGGTTCATGGCAATGGAGGCCTTCTGATTGGGCTCCTTGCTCACATCACCAACCGCTTCGATGCCTTCTTCCTCCTCGGCAAAGTCTTTTGGTGTGGGTGTGAGTTCATCGCCTTCACCACCTACAACATCTTCACCAACTTCGATAACATCTTCCCCACCACCAACAACATGCACACTCTCCCCTACAAAACCGAGGACGAGGAGTGAACGGGCACCCGGAGTGAACTTGGTGGTGTAGGGGCCAGGTCGTGTTCGGTGTTGCCCAATATGTCGGGCTAAGTTATTTGTAAGGGCGCTACTAGTAAGCTCTAATATCTATCTCTGTAATGTGCGTGTTCCCAATATATTAAGGGAATATATCAATGTTCTATTTGTGCAATTTGCATAAACTTGAATTTTATATTAATGTGGTTGTCTATTGCTTGCAAATAGTCGTTCCTTTGATTGAGATTAGTGGTGACATTACAAACATTAGGATAGCTGTTGTTGTACAGGAAGCAAAGCAAACTAATTGGTACTACAAACTAGTAATTCCCTTTCTTACTGTTGTTGTAGTGTCTCCATTTATTTACTCATTTACAAACTGTACAGGAAGTAACATCGGTCCGGTGATGCTCGCTCGACTGGATTTTGTCAGTGGATATCCTTAAATCCAGTAATCATTAAATCCCACACCAAACCAAATTATAGCAGGAGCTCAGTCCGCTTCAACCAAACCAAAGCTAGCCCAACATGAAAACCAAACTGAAACTATGGTTTTAGCCCAAACTATTACCAGGTTTACATTGGAGTGAAAAAACATAAAGTATTCTCTGGATGAAAAGATTTAAAAAAGAAGAAACAGAAAAAATTAGAATATTTGGCGTTCATTTGAACCAAAATTAAATTTAAATGTTACAACAAATATTGGAAAACAGAAGAAAAAAGGAAAAAAGGAAAATAACAAGCTACACACCTGGCAGTCCAGTAGACGGCCCAGGCCAGCAGTGACACCAGTCGTCTTCCTCCTCCAAACAGAAGGACACAGCGCGTGGCCGACGCGCATGCACACGTGCCATGGCCACCTCTTGCTTCCACCGCTTTGTCGAGGAGGGTATACGTGCACCACGCAACCCCTGGCCTTCCCCTCTCCCCCTTTTCTTCCCTTCCCCTCTCTCTCATTCTCGAGCGCGCCCGAGAGAACACTGTCGCCACCGTCCACTGTTAGTGCAGCCACTGCCGTAGAAATGGCGCACCACCATGTCTTAAAGATCCGCCGCATCACCTATGCCCCTCCACGACTAAGGATTCGAGCAAGAAGGGCCTGAGTACAACATTTCATCACCGTCACCCTCGCCTGCAACCGCCACTTACAGATGTTGATTTGCCGCCAACAACACTTCCCTGAGCCCGCTAACAAAACCATTGAACTCGCTATGAGTTCTGTCGAGTTTTCCCCTTGTTCGCCTCGTCAATTTCATGTGTTGTCGTCATCAAACACATATGTGTGGCGCCATGGTTTTTGTTAGTGCCGTCCACTCCGGCCATCCCCGGGGCTCCCTTGAGTTTCCCTGGATGCGGGAGTGCGTGTACTGCCTCTCGAGTCACCTTCGCTGCCCACTTTGTGAACTCTTGAGCGGATTCCGCCATGGCCACTGATTGCCGGCGTGGACAGGCAATGTGTTTTTATGTTTTATTTTGTTGGTACCTCCTTCCATAAGTGGCACCACATGTCAGCATTTTAATTGGTCCAACTTGTCAACATCCAAGTAACGATCAACGGACTTTGACCCAGCAGAAATGGTCTGTTTGGGAATTTGTGAGGCTGTGGGAGAGAGAGAGGAGGGTAAAGTGAGGAGCGTTAAGACGTTGGGGCAAAACTGAGTACAACTAAGGAATCAGGGGCACGAAAATAGAAAGCCCTTTTCTCATTGTTGGTTGAAATTGAATGGAAAACCCAAGTGGCAGACCGACCTCAAGGAAATTGAAAATGACACGAAGATGATGAAGAAAAACGATGTGTCAAGCTCGGCTCAATCAATTGGATTGGATGAGGAAGGAGAAGAAGAAAATGACGCGTCCGACTTACAACCAACTGTGCCAAAAAGAAACCGGCAAGTGATGGGGAACAAGTGGGAGAAGGAAAAGTTGGCGTGTGAGGTGCGGCAAGCAAACTATCCGCCACTTGGACGGGCATTTTTTATGCCAAGGAGGTGAAGAAGGAGGAGAGATATAAGATGTTTATTGATATGCAAAGGGAGAAGATGGAGTTTGACCGACAGAGGTTGGCCTTGGAGCAAAAGAAGGTGGAATTGGAGAGGCAAGAGAAGGTTGCCAAATGGGAGCTTGAGCAAACGGTGACAATGCATGGTCTTGACCTCGATAAAGAGAGGTTGCGCCTTCTGTCGTGGTTTTGACATGGCAGATGCCCTTGTGAAAGGACTTGGTGATGAGGCCATCGCACAGGTGTGGAAGCTTAACGGGGTTGATCGGGAACGAGAAGACATGGAGTTACCTAGGTTTGGCCCCTCTCGATCGAGGTAAAAGCCTATGTCCTGCTTGATTATATTGCTATGGATCTTGATTACAAGGATGCAGATTCGCTAACCTAGCTTTCGAGAGATTGCAACTTAGTCTCCTTTTGGTCTAGGCGCCCCCCTTTATATAACAGGTGGAGCCCTAGGGTTACATGAGAGTTCGGGTCGTAATCTCAACCCGTCTCCTACTCTAATTCTACTTGATCTCCAAGGCAACCCTGAAGCCAAGCATCTTCTTCTTGAGTTGGCCCGCATCCTGAGCCGGCCTTTCCTGCTGGGCCTCCATCAAGCCGGCCCGCCAAGTATCCTTTAGCCCTGCAGTGAGATGACCCGCTGAGTCTGCTCTAAGGCCGGGTTATCATCCTGCTGGGTCTACATGCTGGGAAATATCCCCAACATTAGCCCTTAGTTTGACTTGAATTTATTCATGTTAAACTCCATCCTAAAAAACAAACAAATCATTAACCAGGAAAGAGTATCCAGAAGATATTTCTCAAGCCGGCCCTTTGAGGCATCATTCGCCTCCGACTCAATCTCCCGGCTCAAGAAAACACTGGGTCATTTTTCTGTTTCAGACTTGGCACTTTTCATCTCCTTTTCCTCATGACGTCACACTCCACTTCCACAAAATCTGGGATGACATCACAGGGAATCTTGAATAGATTTGTATTGCCTTGTTAGGCGCAAAAATTGAGGAGCTCTTTTAGCCACTATTCACTGCACCGCCTGGGGTTTCGCGCACGCCGCTTCGGGCCCGCTGTGCCTATAAATAGACCGGCGTCTCCCCCAGTCTCCTTTACTGCTCCTCGTCGTCCTCTCCTCTGCATCGCTGCCGGAGCTAGCACCCATCACACCTCCGCATCGTCGCCGGAGCCATTCAGCGTCGCGCGACCGCATCCACCATGCCTTGAAGACTTCAAGTTTGACCTCCAGATCTGTAAGTTCCTCTCTCCATTGCCACTTAGTTCATCGTCGTTCTTCCGTGTTCTTTGCCATAGCCGCTGTAGATCCAAAATGCCTCTGGTCCCTCACATTTTTAGCTCACACGGTCACTCCGCAACGTTTCCTTTATTGGTAGATCTGTTGTACTGCTTTAGATAGACTCCATTGCCTTTCATCTCATAACGCGAAGAACAGACCTACTTTTTACTTTTTCATTTTTATCCATTTCTCAGATCCGTAGAATTTTCTTATCCAATAGAAACCTGTTTGCTGACTCGTAGCGTAGGTCATGTTAACACCTGCCAAAATTCATGCCAAGTATTTTACCGGCTTATCTTCGTCAAAAATCTTGACCCGGAATGTATTTGTATCCTCCTTCGTAACCCGGCCAAACATCTCAATTGCCGGCTCGTATGTACCTTCTATATTAAATAAACGAGCTCATGTTTGCCGCCTTAGGACATCTTTTTCTTTTCCATAACAGCTGAATCAATGGCACCCAAGTTTAAGATTGTGAACTGGGCAAAATCCAGCATGTCCGAGCTTAGCCTGCAAGCCCTGGTGGATTCCGAGTTGCTGCCAACTAAAGAAACAATTTCATGGCGAGCCCCGGAAGAAGAAATTTACCCTCAACCCGGCTAGAACGAGATCATCATATTTGCTGATCATGTTTCCAGGGGTTTCCCTCCTCCAGGCTCTAAATTTTTTCGAGACATGCTACATTTCTTCAACATCAGGCCTCAATACTTGGCCCCCAATTCCATCTTCAATTTGTGCCAGTTCCAAGTATTCTGCGAAGTGTATCTGCAGCTTGAGCCGTCCATCAGCTTATTCCAGGAATTCTTCTATTTGAACTGCCAAACAGAGCACAAGGATGGCCCAAGTGTTGAACTTGGTGGAATCTCCATTCAAAGAAGGAAAAACATAGTCTTCCCCAACGCCAAGCCAGCCAGCCACCCCAAAGGGTGGCATAGAACCTAGTTCTATTGTAAGGACACATCCCCCGAAGGACAGCATCCACTCCCGGGTTACAGGTCAAGCCGGCTTGCCGCCAATGCAGCCTTCCCGGGTCTTGCTTCCAGGGAAGAGAGAGAGAACCTAGAGCCTCAATATCCAAAGATGAACGCATTGATTGCTCACGGCCTCACAGGTGTCGATCTGACCCGGACTTGTGTCGAGTGGCGAATTCAACCACTCAGCTCTAAGACCTGGCTTATGCATACTGACACCGGTCATCACGAAGACCCGCTTCGGTTTAGCCGGGTTAATCTCACGGAGAAGGACGTCCTAAAGTTTGCCAAAAAGCTTCTTGGCGAAACAAAGGACGACATTAAACTCGTGGGGCTCACCCCATTCTACGTCAACAGCCCGACTCCTAAGGTAAGTCGCCTCTGTCATGTTTCATCTTTCCAATACTGTGTTATCCTTGTTATCATTTCATCAATCCATCCTGATACAGGAGAACGATGACTGGTGGTGGGTTGAGGTTCAAGACCCTACTCCTCCTCGAGATGACGACGAAGAGGACCCCGAAGATGATGATGACAATGAGGTAGAACTCGACTCCCTTGGCCGCCTTTTTAATCAGATTCTTGATGCTAACTCCTCACAGGAAGAGGCGGAAATTAGCCACACTGTCGAGCCAGAGGTAACTTTGATCTCTTCAGACTCTGACACCCCAATACCTATTCGAAAGAAAACCGGCTGTAGTCCGCAAAGTCTGAAGAAAATCCCGGGTTACTGTCCGTAAAGTCCCTTTTTCACATCAAGATGCTCACCTGGATCCCCAATTTCTTTTGAAGAAAACACAGCATGCCGGAACCTCCAAAAGGAAGACTTGGAGTAGTGAAGGAGAGTTGAGTGGCGGGCTACCAAATGAGCCGCCATCCCATAGAGCGCGGACAGAGGTGCTTCTTAGTCCAACTCCCTCTTTTCCTCTAGCTGGTCATTTCAAGGAACCCTTACATTTAAATGACTCAGCCTATCAGACGTCCCCCTCTTCAGATGAATCAAGCGCTACTCAGGCGCCGGCTTTCAGTATCAAACCTGGGTAAGCAACTTAACCATTCCTATGTCATATAGTGGTTTCTTACCCTTCATCCTTTAATTGAATAACTCCCTTGTTCCTTGCACAGTGCCAAGGCCATTAAGAAGAAAACCACCGCCGGGTCATCTGACCCGGTCATTCAAATAGGCCCTCAGTAAGAAACGGAGGCCACCTTGGTCACCCAGGACGAGCCGGTGCTCCAGAACAGCCCGCCGCCTCAAGACTTTACTGCGATCCCGGCTCATGCCTCCTCTCCTGTTGTTCAGGAGAAGAAAATTTTAACTGAAGATCAACCTGAACAGCAGCCCGCAGCACTGGCTCAAGAGGAAGTAGTGGTGATGAGTGAACGGCAACCTGCTCCACCAGAAGCCTTTACTGCTCTCACCAAGGTTCCTGCCAGGACTGAGCCGCCCCTGAAGAACAAGGGGAAGGCGGCTCTTGACTTCTCTGCCTTTGAAGATCTAGACGCCAATACCCTGCACCAAGCTGTGCTGACCCGGCTGTTTGAAAGCCGGGACACAGAAATTGCAATGATATCTTCATTGAAGTGGAAATATGAGGTAACTTGTGCCTTCTGTCCTGAAACATATATATATGTAGCCCCCAAGGGCCAGGTCATTATCAGATGATGACCCAGGACTTCAAAACTTTTATCTTGCATGCATAACCTCAATCGGTGACCCCACAGGGCTGGCTCGTCATACTATGACAGGCGGGTCTCCATATCTAGCAAGATAGGTCAAATTATGCATTAGCCCCCAAGTGCCATGTGGAATGCCTGCATCTTCATGGGACTTGCTGTTTTTGCTGAAGAACTGAAAACATGTAGCCCCCATGTGTCGGGTCAACCGGAAGGGTGGCTCGGGACATGCTTATATGATGTATAACTGAAACTGCCTTACAGGACATGCTGAATCAAGTAGAGGCGCAGGCTTCCTTCTTCCGGAAGGAAGCAAGGAAGGAGAAAAAAATGCGTAAAGAAGCTGAAGAATCATCTGCAGAAGCCACCAAGTCTCTGCTCCTTGTGAGGAGCACCTTAAAAGAAACTAAGGCAGAAAGAGCCGCCCTAGCTGCGCGTGCTGAAGGGGTCGAGGCCAAACTTGAGCCGGTAACTCAAGAGCTAGCCACCCTAAAGGGCCACATCACAGCCATGTGCAGGGCCATCTTCGGTAAGTAACAAGACTGCCATGAGTCAATTATACCAACTTAATATTCTAAGCTGGCTTTACTGATCGTGCGTACTTATCTTTGAAGGTCGCAAAAACCAAACCCTTGTTCAGCAACCACTGGTGAAATTGAAGGCGGTTTATACCTTTGTGGAGCAGTTGTACATAGGCGGCTCCCGGTGCGTAATGGCCGCAAAAAATACTATGACTCTGCCACAGTTGACTGCTGACATGTTGAAGGAACTGTCCGTTGTACCCAAGTGGTTTGAAGAATGGAAGAAGGCGGCTTGTCGCGCTGGGGCTCTAACAGTTATTGCTCGTGCCAAGGCATATGTGCCAGAACTGGATCCGGCTCAGATTGTGGGCGGGTATCCGGAGTTCAATGTGGACGACTCCCCTTTTACCAAGAAAGACTTTCAATGCTGTATAAAGGAAACCCAGGTTGCAGCCACCGAGATTGCGGACGAGGCAGATTTGACCAAGTACCAGGCCAGTTATTCGAAGAAGAATGAACGGATGGAGCCACCAAATCCTGAACCGGTTGCCCTAACTCGCATGCGTAAGCCATCTTTCGCTCCTGATGTTGACCCTTCCTCCATGATAACAGTCGATGCCATATTTGAAGCGTTGTGCTCAATCCAGTGGTCGACCGGTGAATCAAGTCAGGGGGAGGCGGAGGATGACGACGGCCATGAAGAGCCGGTACATGGTGCTCCATCGACTGTTGGCGCCAGTTCCAACCCGGCGATATAGAACACCAGCTCGTCCTCCGTTGTAGTTTGAAGTGTGGAAACTTTTGCCGTGGCTGCAGCTGATGAGCGGCATGTAATAACTTAGTATCCAAAACTGCTGATGCCAGTGCCATCGTGCACTGTGGTGCTTTGTACAAACATATTTGTGGATGCCTTGCCTGTGTATGCTATACAGGCAATTTTGCCATTGTGGATCCTCTTTGCGACCTCTAGAGCCGATTTTTTCAACAAGAGTGATTCTGCACAGGCAATAACTATCACAGATAGCAACAGTTTTGAGTGATGAATATCACGTTAGTGCTTGTAATAAAAAATAATCTTAACTAAGTTAGATGCCATGTATGAATGTATGAATGTATGCATGTATGCATGCATGCAGAGACGAAATAAATGCAGAAAAGAGAACATGACTATAACAAGCCGGTTTTTAAAACACAACTTGAAAGACCGGCTTATAAAACTCAAGTCTGAATTGCTTTCATGAAGCTGGCACTTTGGCCTGTTGGTTTATCCTTGCTTTCTGAAAGCCGGCTCCCACGTGACCAATCGAGCGTTTTAACTCTGATGAATTCAGGGTCACCTTTGTGATTGATTCATCAGGCATTCGCCAGGTCACCTTTTTTTGGAGCAGCGTCTTGCTGACAGGCAGGTTTAACCAACTTGTGGCATTTCGCCAGGTTAAAGGGTTTTGTAAGCTAAACACAATTGAGTTGGAAGCCCCCAAATAACCAAGATCAACAAATAAAGATCCAACACACAACTTTGAGGCGAAACGACAAAACTCTCTTATACAGAGCTGTCGGTCTTTATTTTATTTGATCAAAAATAGGTATATACACGATAGAAGGCATGTACAAAGATATGACCCAGTCGATGACTTAGGTGTAGTATGGCCGGAGTTGAGCAATGTTCCAGGGCCAGCTTGTTTCCTCTTCAGAGGTTTGTGACTTGTCTGCCACATGTATGTCAACCAGGTAATATGACCCGTTGTTGAGATTCTTGTTGACCACAAAGGGCCCTCCCCAAGGTGGTGAAAGCTTATGCATGCCTGTCTGGTCTTGTATCAGATGGAGCACTAAGTCACCTTCCTGAAAAGTATAGCTTCGAACTCTATGGCTGTGATAGCGATGTAGGTCCTGTTGATAAATTGCTGATCTGGATGCGGCAAGTTCGCGTTCTTCTTCCATGGCATCAAGAGCGTCTTGTCGAGCTTGCTCTTTATTAGATTCCACATAAGCCACCACTCGAGGGGAGTCATGACGAATATTGCTTGGAAGTACAACTTCTGCACCATAGACCAGGAAAAACGGCGTATAGCCTGTTGACCTGTTGGGAGTAGTCCGTATGCTCCAAAGCACCGCAGGTAATTCTTCTTCCCAGCAATCCGGCATGCGTTGCAAAGGTACCATGAGCCAGGGTTTGATACCACACAGTAACTCTTGATTGGCTCTTTCTGCCTGCCCATTGGACTGGGGATGCGCTACCGATGCTAGATCAAGCCGGATGTGCTCCTGTTGACAGAACTGCTTCATGACCCCTTTGGAAAGATTGGTTCCATTGTCTGTGATGATACTTGATACATCTCCAACGTATCTATAATTTTTTATTGTTCCATGCTGTTATATTATCAATCTTGGATGTTTTTATATGCATTTACAACAATTATATATCATTTTTGGAGACTAACCTATTAACTTAGTGCCCAGTGCCAGTTGTTGTTTTCTGCCATGTTTTTGTTTTACAGAAAATCAATACCAAACGAAGTCCAAATGCCATGAAACTTTTTGGAGATTTTTTATTGGCCAGGATAAACACTAGAAGCTTCGAGAGGAGGCTAGAAGCCCCAGGGGTGCCCACGAGGCACCAGGGCGCGCCTGGGGGGCAGAAGTATGGCTTTTAAATAGGTTGCTACAGACTGTTCTGTTTTTGACAGATTCTGTTTTTGATGTGTTGCTTGCTTGTTTTGATGGAACTATGGATTGTATCGGGGGGTATAAGCCATGGAGAAGTTAGAATACAGTAGGTATAATGCAAAAATAAAATATGAATGGGTTTACAATAGTACCTAAAGTAGTGATTTATTTTGTTATACTAACGGAACTCACGAAGGTTTTGTTGAGTTTTGTGTGATTGAAGTTTTCAAGTTTTGGGTGAGATCACGATGGATGAAGGAATAAGGAGTATCAAAAGCCTAAGCTTGGGGATGCCCGAGGCACCCCAAGGTAATATTCAAGGAAGACTCAAGTGTCTAAGCTTGGGGATGCCCCGGAAGGCATCCCCTCTTTCTTCTACCAACGATTGGTAATTTTACTTGGAGCTATATTTTTATTCGTCATATGATATGTGTTTTGCTTGGAGCGTCTTGTATTAAATGAGTCTTTGCTTTGTTTGCTTTTTAGTCTATCACAATCATCCTTGCTGGACACACCTATTTTGAGAGAGCCATACGTTATCATGATTTGTTAGAATACTCTGTGTGCTTCACTTAAATTTTTTGAGCTAGGCAGTTGCTCTAGTGCTTCACTTAAATCTTTTTGAGCATGGCGGTGGCTAAATTTTAAAGAAATAAACTCTCATGCTTCAGTTATATTATTTTAAGAGTAGATAAGATGAAAATTTTGAAGAAATATTTGCACTCTCATGCTTCACTTATATCTTTTTGAGAGTTGATGAAAGTAACGGTAATTTGCACAAGATATGAATTTGGTCCCAAAGTGATGAATATTCAAGAGGGATATAATAAAAACTTTCATATAGATCATTGGATATGATAAGTGTGATTCCTTGCAATAGTTTTGCGATATGGAAATGATGATATGTGAGTCATGTTAGTGAGTAATTGTGATTTAGTAAGAATATTGGTGTTAAGGTTTGTGATTCCCTATGCATGCACATTAAGTTAATAGTTATGCAAAGAAATTATATCCTACTTATGGCGCATTATTCGGTGTTAGTTATGTTCAATGCATGTTTATGACTGTTTTTGTTTTTTGGTTGGTTGCTTCTCAATATATTTGCTAGCCTTCATTTGTACTAAGCAGAAATACTGCTTGTGCATCCAAAATCCTTAAACCCAAGCTGTGCCAAATGAGTCCACTATATCTACCTATATGCGGTATTTCCATGCCGTTCCAAGTAAATTTGCATGTGCCAACTCTAATTTTCAAAATAATTTTTCCGTTTTGTGTGCCCCTACCGCTCATCAAGCGGCAGGGGGTGGCCAATATTTTCCATGCTAGGTGTGTTATTCTCACGATGAGTGTTTATTCACTTGTCATTGCACGAGAGAATGGTTGGTAATAGGGATGCCCAGTCCCATAATGAAATCAAAATTAATAACATCAAAATTCCTTGGAAAGTGAATGGTATGGAGGGCACCCGTGGATACGGCTAGCCATGGATTGTGAAAGAAATGGTGGAAAGGAAATAAACTTTACTTTCTGTTTGGGAACCGCCTATGATGTGTCTAGCATGGAAAATATTGGGAATTCTCGGTTGTTTTCGTTGACAGGAAAAGCATGCCTCTCAAAAAAATGTATCTCTCTAATTTAAGCTTTGAGCTCTGGCACATTTGACAAATCTCTGCTTCCCTCTGCAAAGGGCCTATCTATTTACTTTATGCAATTTTTATTTTTATTTGAGTCTCCATCTTCTCTTATAAAGCACCAACTAAAGAGCATTATTGTCATACTTGTGTATTGGATGTAGCTAATATTTGAGTGTGTTTCATGAATGGATCAACAATTGAGCATAATGGGCTAGGGATAACTTTCTTTAGCATTGATATTTTGAAAGACATGGTTGCTTGTTAGCATGCTTGAGTATCTATATTTTCATGTCAAACTATAGACTATTGCTTTGAATCATTCAAGTCCAATGTCCATGCTACAAAAAAAAGAATATGTGATGAATATGTTAGGCAGCATTCCACATCAAAAATTCTGTTTTTATCATTTACCTACTCAAGGACGAGCAGGAATTAAGCTTGGGGATGCTGATACGTCTCCAACGTATCTATAATTTTTTATTGTTCCATGATGTTATATTATCAATCTTGGATGTTTTTATATGCATTTACATCAATTATATATCATTTTTGGAGACTAACCTATTAACTTAGTGCCCAGTGCCAGTTGCTGTTTTCTGCCCTGTTTTTGTTTTCAGAAAATCAATACCAAATGAAGTCCAAATGCCATGAAACTTTTTGGAGATTTTTTTATTGGCCAGGATAAACACTAGAAGCTTCGGGAGGAGGCCAGAAGCCCCAGGGGGTGCCCACGAGGCACCAGGGCGCGCCTTGGGGGGGCAGGCATGCCCTGGTACCTCGTGGGGCCCACAGAGCTCCGTTTGACCTAATTCCTCCACTATAAATTCCCAAAAAATCAGAAACCCTCAGGGGAGTCCACGAAATACTTTTTTCGCCACCGCAAGCTTATGTTCTCGAGAGATCCCATCTGGGGTCCTTCTCCGGTAATCTGCCGGAGGGGGAATCGATCACGGAGGGGCTCTACATCAATCTTGCTGCCCTTCCGGTGATGCGTGAGTAGTTTACCACAGACCTACGGGTCCATAGTTAGTAGCTAGATGGCTTCTTCTCTCTTTTTGATCTTGAATACAATGTTCTCCTCGATGTTCTTGGAGTTCTATCAGATGTAATCACTTTTTGCGGTGTGTTTGTTGGGATCTGATGAATTGTGAGTTTATGATCAGATTATCCATGAATATTATTTGAGTCTTTGCTATACACTTTTATGCATGATTATTATAACCTCGTATTTCTTCTCCGATCTATTGATTTGGTTTGGCCAACTGAGTTGATTTTTCTTGCCATGGGAAGAGGTGCTTTGTAATGGGTTTGATCTTGCGGTGCTCAATCCCAGTGACAGAAAGGGACATGACACGTATGTATCATTGCTATTAAGGGTAAAAAGATGGGGTTTATTCATACGTGAGTTTATCTTGTCTACATCATGTCATCATTCTTAAGGCGTTACTCCGTTCTTTTATGGACTTAATACACTAGATGCATGCTGGATAGCGGTCGATGTGTGGAGTAATAGTAGTAGATGCAGGCAGGAGTCGGTCTACTTGTTTCGGACGTGATGCCTATATACATGATCATTGCCTTGGATATCATCATAATTATTTGCTTTTCTATCAATTGCCCAACAGTAATTTGTCTACCCACCGTATGCTATCTTCATGAGAGAAGCCTCTAGTGAAAACTATGGCCCCCGGGTCTATCTTTATCATTTACTAAAACCCTAAAAATACTTGCTACAATTTTATCTTATTTATTTTATTTTGTATTTTTCTTTCAATCTATCAATCTATCACATACAATTTAATCTTGCAATTACCGCCGAGGGATTGACAACCCCTCGTTTGCGTTGGGTGCAAGGGTTTGTTGTTTGTGTGCAGGTGCTGCTAACGAGGTGTTGTGTGATTCTCCTACTGGTTCGATAACCTTGGTTTCATAACTGAGGGAAATACTTATCTCTACTGTGCTGCATCATCCCTTCCTCTTCGGGGATAATACCAACGCAAGCTACAAGTAGCAATATTGTGCGGATAGCCGAAGCGAAATATCAACTTTTTCAGAAACTTCACGGCTGTAGCAGCGTCACAACGGCTGACTGGCTCTGCTTCTACCCACTTGGTAAATTTATCCACAGCCACCAATAGGTGTGTATGCTTGTTCTTAGAACATTTGAAGGGTCCAACCATGTCCAGCCCCCAGACTGCAAAAGGCCAAGTTATCAGGATCATCCTCAACTCTTGAGCCGGCACATGAGCCTGGCGAGCATATTTCTGGCAACCATCGCATTTGCGCACAATATCTTCTGCATCGGCGTGAGCTGTGAGCCAGTAAAAACCGTGCCAGAAAGCCTTGGCAACCAGTGATCTTGAGCCGGCATGGTGACCACAGTCACCAGAATGAATCTCATTGAGAATTGCGCGGCCTTCTTCAGGTGAAACACAATGGTGAAAAACACCAGTGACGCTTCACCGGTGTAACTCGCCATTGACGATAGTCATAGACTTAAATCATCTGATGATCTGTCGAGCGAAGATTTCCTCTGTTGGAAGTTCTCCCCGGCTTAGATAAGCCAAGTAGGGGACTGTCCAATCAGGTATAGCGTGGGCAGCAGCCACTAGAGCCGCCTCCGGGTCAGGGATAGCTAAGTCTTCCTCTGTTGGTAACTTGACAGACGGGTTATGCAACACGTCCAGGAAAACATTGGGTGGCACCGGCTTGCACTGAGAACCCAAGCGAGAGAGTGCATCTGCTGCCTCGTTCTGCCGGCGATCAATGTGATCAACTTGATAACCCTTGAAATGTCCAGCAATGTTGGTGACCGCGTGCCAATAAGCCGCCATAAGGGGGTCCTTGGAATCCCACGTGCCAGAAACCTGTTGGGCCACTAAATCTGAGTCGCCCAAACACCTGACCTGGCTCAGGTTCATCTCCTTGGCCATGCGAAGTCCATGAAGCAATGCCTCATATTCTGTTGCATTGTTAGTACAAGGGAACATAAGTCTTAAAACATAACAGAACTTATCTCCTCGCGGGGAAGTGATCACCACACCAGCCCCCGAGCCTTCAAGCTGCCTGGAGCCATCGAAATGTATGGACCAGTATGTTGTGTCGGGCTTCTCTTCGGGAGCCTGCAACTCTGTCCAATCATTAATGAAATCCACCAACGCCAGTGATTTGATTGCTGTACGGGGCACATATTTAAGATGATGTGGACCGAGCTCGATGGCCCACTTAGCAACCCGGCCTGTGGCTTCCTGATACATCTCTGCCGTATCTATAATTTTTAATTTTTTTCATGCCAATATTGTACCACATTCACATATTTTTGGTAACATTTTATATTATTTTTGGGACTAACCTATTGATCCAGTGCCCAGTGCCAGTTCCTGTTTGTTGCATGTTTTTTGTTTCGCAGAATATCCATATCAAACAAAGTCCAAATGCAATAAATTTTTACGGAGAATTATTTTGGAATATATGTGATTTTTGGGAGGTGGAATCAACGCAAGGCGGTGCTCATGGTCCCCACGAGGCACCAGGGTGCGCCAGGGGGGCCAGGCGCACCGTAGTGCCTCGTGAGGCCCTCGAAGGTCGGTTGGTGCTCTACTTCGGGGGCAAGGAAGCTAATATCTGGAAAAAAAATCATGTTAAAATTTCAGCGCAATCAGAGTTACGGGTCTTCGGGAATTTAAGAAACGGTGAAGGGCCAGAAAACAGAACGCGAAACAAAAGAGAACAGAGAGAGAGATCCAATCTCGGAGGGGCTCCTGCCCCTCCGCCGCCATGGAGACCATGGACCAGAGGGGAAACTCTCCTCCCATCTAGGGGGAGACCAAGGAAGAAGAAGAAGGAGGGGGCTCTCTCCCCCTCTCACCCGGTGGCGCCGGAACGCCGCCGGGGCAATCATCGTGACGGCGATCTACACCAACAACTTTGCCGCCGTCAACACCAACTCTCTCCCCCTCTATGCAGCGGTGTAACCTCTCTTTTCCCTCTGTAATTCTCTACTTAAACATGGTGCTCAACGCTATATATTATTTCCCAATGATGTATGGCTATCCTATGATGTTTGAGTAGATCCGTTTTGTCCTATGGGTTTATTGATGATCGTGATTGGTTTGAGTTGTATGTTTTATTTTGGTGCTGTCCTATGGTGCCCTCTGTGTCGCGCAAGAGTGAGGGATTCCCGCTGTAGGGTGTTGCAATACGTTCATAATTCTCTTATGGTGGGCGGCTAGAGTGACAGAAGCTTACACCCGAGTAAGGGGGTTGTTGCGTATGGGAGTAAAGAGGACTTGATACTTAATGCTATGGTTGGGTTTTACCTTAATGATCTTTGGTAGTTGCGGATGCTTGCTAGAGTTCCAATCATAAGTGCATATGATCCAAGTACGGAAAGTATGTTAGCTCATGCCTCTCCCTCATATAAAATTGCAACAATGATTACCGGTCTAGTTATGGATTGCCTAGGGACAAATAACTTTCTTGTGTTACAAAAACTTTCTACTAAACAACTAACTTTGATTATCTTGCAATTTACTCGTAGTTTTATTATCTCGCAAATTACTTCTAGTTTTATTCTTGCAAACTATCCTACTACACCTACAAAGTACTTCTAGGTAAAGCGAACGTTAAGTGCGCGTAGAGTTGTATCGGTGGTCGATAGAACTTGAAGGGAATATTAATTCTACCTTTAGCTCCTCGTTGGGTTTGACACTCTTATTTATCGAAAAAGCTACAATTGATCCCCTATACTTGTGGGTTATCAAGACCTTTTTCTGGCGCCGTTGCCGAGGAGCAATAGCGTGGGGTTGATATTCTCATGTGTGCTTGTTTGCTTTATCACTGAGTAGATTTTATTTTGTGCTCTTGTTTTCTATCTTTAGTTATGGGTAGGAAATGCAAAATACCAAAAAAAATAGTTGTACCTGCTAAACCAATGGTTGAAGAACCACCCAAAATCTATTATACTGCTGAAGCTTTCTACTTGGATCATCTTCGATCCCTATGTGCTCGTGCTGAAAACCCAACTAGCTTAGTTGAGGGAAAATCATTAAATGAGCATGCTTATTTTGTGCGACACCACTTATCTCAAAAAGGGAAACTTTTACAGCATCATATTAATACTATGCATTGTTATGCTTGGAATTTATGCGAAATACATGATTTTACTTGTTGTTCTGAAGATCCTAAGAAACACCTTCCCTATCAATGTGAGTTTAGTGATAATGGAGTTTTATCTTCTTATGCCAAAGGTGATTATAATTACTATGATATTGAGCAAATTGAAGAATTTGTTGCTTTTAAGGGTGCCTATGAAATTGCTTCTTTGATTGAAAAGTATGATGCTACTCTTTACAAATCTGAAAATTTTGCCATACTTAAATATTGTTATGAAAACTATGCTTCTAATGCTTATGTTAAGGAATTTATTGAGAGAATGTCTGCTGCCTTGGAAGAGACTAATATTTTGCAGGAATCTATGGAAGAAGAAATTGCTGAAACTATGAGCTCATTAGATGAAAAAATTGAGGAGGAGAGCGAAGATAAAAGGAGGAAGAGTGGATTAGCTACCCGTGCCCACCTCCTAATGAGAGTAACTCTTCAACTCATACATTTTTTAATTTCCCTTCGTGCTTACTGAAGGATGAATTCTATGATAATTGCTATGATCCCATTGATTCGTTTGAAATATCCCTTTTTGATGAAATTGATGCTTGCTATGCTTGTGGCCATGATGCCAATTTGAATTATGCTTATGGAGATGAACTTGCTATAGTTCCTTATGTTAAAAAAGAAATTGTTGCTATTGCACCCACACAAAATAGTCCTATTATCTTTTTGAATTCTCCCAACTACACTATATCGGAGAAGTTTGCACTTATTAAGGATTATATTGATGGGTTGCGTTTTACTACTACACATGATGATTTTGATGGATATAATATGCATGTGCTTGCTGCTCCTACTTGCAATTATTATGAGAGAGGAACTACATCTCCGCCTCTCTATGTTTCCGATACGATAAAATTGCAAGAAACTATTTATACTATGCATTGGCCTTTACTCGATGTGCATGAATTGTTCTTTTATGACATGCCGATGCATAGGAAGAGAGTTAGACTTCGTCATTGCATGATATATGTTGCTTTGTGCTCACTGCTAAATTACAAATCATTGTTAATTAAAATTGGCTTTAATATACCTTGGGATCCGGGTGGATCGGTTACTTGAGCACTTTATGCCTAGCTTAATGGCTTTAAAGAAAGCGCTGCCAGGGAGACAACCTGGAAGTTTTAAAGAGTCATTTATTTCTATTGAGTGCTTTTATAAAGTTTAAAAACAAAAAAATATAGAGGGGAACCTAAAAAAATTCAAAAAGAAAAGTGAAAGTGAGAAAGACGAACGCCGTTGAAGTGGGGGACGTCCTTGAACTTTGTTCATGCCCATGGAAACTTTGTGAATCTTGATTACAGAAAATTTTCAAAAAAAATAATTATCTCCTTGTACAAATCCATTGTATTATAAAAATAATGTGCCAAGATTTACCGTTAGGATGTTTAAATTGCTTGTTTGGTATGTGCCGTGCAAAAACAGAAACTTTTGCTGTAGTGCGTGAATTTACATTTTTTACTGGAACATGAAAAAATTCTGAAATTTTTACACAGTACTTATATGCAAATTTTTTATTTTGTCCTAATGTTTCAGAATTTTTAGAGTTACAGAAGTATGGTCAATGTTCAGATTACTACAGACTTTTCTGTTTTTGACAGATTCTGTTTTTGATGCATTGTTTTGCTTGTTTTGATGAAACTATGGATTGTATCGGAAGGTATAAGCCATGGGCAAGTTAGAATACAGTAGGTATAATGCAAAAATAAAATATGAATGGGTTTGCAACAGTACTTAAAGTAGTGATTTGCTTTATTATACTAACGGATCTCACGAAGGTTTTGTTAAGTTTTGTGTGGATGAAGTGTTCAAAGATCGAGGAGGTATTGATATGAGAAGAATGAGGACAGGCAAGAGCTCAAGCTTGGGGATGCCCAAGGCACCCCAAGTAAATATTCAAGGAGACTCAAGCGTCTAAGCTTGGGGATGCCCCGGAAGGCATCCTATCTTTATTCAACAATTATCGGTATGTCTCGGTTTTTGTTTTGTTCACATGATATGCGTAAATTCTTGGAGCGTCTTTTGTGTTTATTTTTCCCTTTTATTTTATGCACCATGCTGGTATGAGATAGTCATTGGTTGATTTATAGAATGCTCTATGCACTTCACTTATATCTTTTGAGTATGGCTTTATAGAATGCTTCATGTGCTTCGCTTATATCATTTGAAGTTTGGATGCCTGTTTCTCTTCATTTAGAAAACCGTTATTTGTAGAATGATCTTTTGCTTCACTTATATTTATTAGAGCATGGTATTTTTTAGAAAGAATTAAACTCTCTTGCTTCACTTATATCTGTTTAGAGAGTCAACAGGAATTGGTCATTCACATGGTTAGTCATAAAATCCTACATAAAACTTGTAGATCACTGAATATGATATGTTTGATTCCTTGCAATAGTTTTGCGATATAGAGATGGTAATATGTGGGAGGTACTAGTGAATGATTGTGGTTTAGTAGGAATATTGGTGTTAAGGTTTGTGATTCCCAAAGCATGCACGTATAGTCTCTCGTTATGCTAAGAAGTTGGAGCATGATTTATTATTGATTGTCTTCCTTTGCGTGGAGGTCAGGGGTGTGCGATGGTTAACTCCTACCAACCTCCCCCCTAGGGGCATGCGTAGTAGTACTTTGCTTCGAGGGCTAATAAACTTTCGCAATAAGTATGTGAGTTCTTTATGACTAATGTGAGTCCATGGATTATACACACTCTCACCCTTCCGCAATTTGCTAGCCTCTTCGGTACCGTGCATTGCCCTTTCTCACCTCGAGAGTCGGTGCAAACTTCGTCGGTGCATCCAAACCCCGTGATATGATATGCTCTATCACACATAAGCCTCCTTATATCTTCCTCAAAACAGCCACCATACCTACCTATTATGGCATTTACATAGCCATTCCGAGATATATTGCCATGCAACTTCCATCATCATCATATACATGACTTGAGCATTCATTGTCATATTGCTTTTCATGATCGTAAGATAGCTGGCATGATATTTTCATGGCTTGTCCGTTTTCTGATATCTTTTGCTATGCTAGATCATTGCACATCCTGGTACACTACCAGAGGCATTCATATAGAGTCATACTTTGTTCTAGTATCGAGTTGTAATTTTTTGAGTTGTAAGTAAATAGAAGTGTGATGATCATCATTATTCATTATTAGAGCATTGTTCCAGTGAGGAAAGGATGATGGAGACTATGATTCCCCCACAAGTCGGGATGAGACTTCGAACAAAATAAAGAAAAAAGAAAAAAAAGAGAAAAAAAGTGAGGCCAAAAAGAGCCCAAGAAAAAAAAGAGAAAAAAAGAAGAGAAAAAAAGAAAAAAAATGAAATGAGAGAAAAAGAGAGAAAGGGCAATGTTACTATCCTTTCCAAACTTGTGCTTCAAAGTAGCACCATGTTTTTCATATAGAGAGTCTCCTATGTTGTCACTTTCATATACTAGTGGGAATTTTTCATTATAGAACTTGGCATGTATATTCCGATGATGGGCTTCCTCAAATGCCCGAGGTCTTCAAGCAAGCAAGTTGGATGCACGCCCACTTAGTTTCACGTTGAGCCTTCATACACTTATAGCTCTTAGTGCATCCATTGCATGGCAATCCCTACTCCTTGCATTGATATCAATTGATGGGCATCTCCATAGCCCGTTGATTAGCCGCGTTGATGTGAGACTTTCTTCCTTTTTGTCTTCTCCATATTAATCTCTACCACCGCATTCTATTCCACCCATAGTGCTATATCCATGGCTTGCGCTCATGTATTGCATGGGGATTGAAAAAGCTGAAGTGCGTTAAAAAGTATGAACCAATTGCTTGGCTGACACCGGGGTAGTACATGATAAATACTTTGTGTTAAGAAGATGGAGCATGACAAGGCTATATGATTTTGTAGGGATAGCGTTCTTTAGCATTTTTATTCTGAAAGGCATGATTGTTTGTTGGGATGCCTGAGTATTGATGTCTTTATATCAAATTATAGACTATTGCTTTGAATCACTTGTGTCTTAATATTCATGCCATGATCAAGATTATGCTAGGCAGCATTCCACGTCAAAAATTATCTTTTTTATCATTTACCTACTCGAGGACGAGCAGGAATTAAGCTTGGGGATGCTGATACGTCTCTGTCGTATCTATAATTTTTGATTGTTTCATGCCAATATTGTACCACTTTCACATATTTTTGGCAACATTTTATATTATTTTTGGGACTAACCTATTGATCCAGTGCCCAGTGCCAGTTCCTGTTTGTTGCATGTTTTTTGTTTCACAAAATATCCATATCAAACGAAGTCCAAATGCAATAAAATTTTACGGAGAATTATTTTGGAATATATGTGATTTTTGGGAGGTGGAATCAACGCAAGGCGGTGCTCGTAGACCCCAGGAGGCACCAGGGCGCGCCAGGGTGGCCAGGCGCGCCATGGTGCCTCGTGAGGCCCTCAAAGGTTGGTTGGTGCTCTACTTAGGACGCAAGAAAGCTAATATCTGGAAAAAATTCGTGTTAAAATTTTAGCGCAATCGGAGTTACGGATCTCCGGGAATTTAAGAAACGGAAGGGCCAGAAAACAGAACGCGAAACAGAAGAGAACAGACAGAGAAAGATCCAATCTCGGAGGGGCTCCTGCCCCTCCGCCGCCATGGAGACCATGGACCAGAGGGGAAACTCTCCTCCCATCTAGGGGGGAGACCAAGGACGAATAAGAAGGAGGGGGGCTCTCTCCCCTTCTCACCCGGTGGCGCCGGAACGCCACCGGGGCAATCATCGTGACGGCGATCTACACCAACAACTTTGCCGCCGTCAACACCAACTCTCTCCCCCTCTATGCAGCGGTGTAACCTCTCTTTTCCCGCTGTAATTTTATACTTAAACATGGTGCTCAACGCTATATATTATTTCCCAATGATGTATGGCTATCCTATGATGTTTGAGTAGATCCGTTTTGTCCTATGGGTTGATTGATGATCGTGATTGGTTTGAGTTGTATGTTTTATTTTGGTGCTGTCCTATGGTGCCCTCCGTGTCGCGCAAGCGTGAGGGATTCCCGCTGTAGGGTGTTGCAATACGTTCATAATTCTCTTATGGTGGGCGGCTAGAGTGACAGAAGCTTACACCCGAGTAAGGGGGTTGTTGCGTATGGGAGTAAAGAGGACTTGATACTTAATGCTATGGTTGGGTTTTACCTTAATGATCTTTGGTAGTTGTGGATGCTTGCTAGAGTTCCAATCATAAGTGCATATGATCCAAGTACGGAAAGTATGTTAGCTCATGCCTCTCCCTCATATAAAATTGCAACAATGATTACCGGTCTAGTTATGGATTGCCTAGGGACAAATAACTTTCTTGTGTTACAAAAACTTTCTACTAAACAACTAACTTTTATTATCTTGCAATTTACTCGTAGTTTTATTATCTCGCAAATTACTTCTAGTTTTATTCTTGCAAACTATCTTACTACACCTACAAAGTACTTCTAGGTAAAGCGAACGTTAAGTGTGCGTAGAGTTGTATCGGTGGTCGATAGAACTTGAAGGGAATATTAATTCTACCTTTAGCTCCTCATTGGGTTCGACACTCTTATTTATCGAAAAAGCTATAATTGATTCCCTATACTTGTGGGTTATCACTTCCCGGTTCTGGATTATGTCCCCGAGAGGTGCTGAGCTGACCACGGTGATCGGGTGCCCGTGGAAGTAATGTGTCAACTTGCGACTAGCCATGAACACTCCGTAGACCAATTTTTGCCAGTGCGGATATCGCTGCTTGGATTCCGTTAATACTTCACTGATGTAATACACAGGGCGCTGGACTGGATATTCTTTGCCTTCCTCTCTACGACAACTGCAACGCTTACAGCCTTGTTGTTGGCAGCAATATATAACAGCATAGGTTCCTTCTCTTGAGCGGCAGCAAGGACAGGCGGCTCAGACAACTATTTTTTGAGGGCCTCGAAAGCCTGATCTGCAGCATCGAAGTTATCTGATTTCCTGAGCAATTGATACAACGGGATTGCCTTCTCCCCAAGCCGGCTTATGAACCGGCTCAATGCCGCAACCCGGCCAGCTAGCTTCTGCACAGCATTAAGATTTGCCGGCTTAGCCAGGATCGTGATTGCCATGATATTTTCCGGGTTAGCTTCAATGCCACGCTCAGAAACAAGAAATCCCAAAAGCTTTCCTGCAGGGATACCAAAGACACACTTCTCTGGGTTAAGTTTCATCTGGTAAACACGGAGACTGTCAAATGTTTCCTTGAGATCCTCCAGCAGGGTTTCCTTCTTCCGAGATTTAACCACAATATCATCAACATAAGCATGAACATCCGTCCAATTTGTTTATGGAAGCAGCTTTGGACACAGCGCTGATAGGTCGCTTGTGCACACTTCAGACCAAATGGCATGGTCGTATAACAGAAGGCTCTAAAGGGCGTGATGAACGCCGTCTTTTCCTGGTCCTCCTGCTTCAT
Organism: Elymus sibiricus; assembly: GCA_039707655.1. NCBI lineage: Eukaryota > Viridiplantae > Streptophyta > Magnoliopsida > Poales > Poaceae > Elymus > Elymus sibiricus. The sequence goes on along the minus strand of CM077672.1, from coordinate 92,078,503 downwards.
CTTGATCTGATGGTAACCAGAGTACGCATCCAGGAAGCATAAACACTCACAACCCGCCGTAGCATCGATGATCTGGTCAATACGGGGCAAGGCAAAGGGGTCACTAGGACAAGCCTTATTTAGGTATGTGTAATCAACACACATCCGCCAAGTCCCGTTTTTCTTCAGAACAAGTACCGGGTTAGCTAGCCATTCAGGATGGAAGACTTCCACGATGAACCCGGCAGCTAGGAGCCGGGCCACTTCTTCACCAATAGCTTTCCGCCTTTCCTCGTTAAAGCGACGGAGATACTGGCGAACTGGCTTAAATTTGGGATCCACATTGAGGGACTGCTCAGCGAGTTCTCTCGGTACACCTGGCATGTCAGAAGGTTTCCACACAAAGATGTCCCGGTTCTCACGGATGAACTCGATGAGCGCGCTTTCCTATTTGGGATCCATATTTGCCCCTATGGTGAACTGCTCCGAAGAATTGCCCGGGGTGAAATCAACTTGCTTGGTGTCTCAGGCCGACTTGAATTTGAGCAAAGGGTCTGACTCTGTCGTAGGCTTCTTTAGGGAGGTCCGGTCGGACAAGTCAACGTTGTCCTTATAATACCGCAATTCTTCTGCAGCGCAAGCCATCTCGGCGTATGCTGCATCTCCTTCCTCACACTCGAGTGCAATTTTCCGATTACCTTCAATTGTGATGGTTCCTCTTGGTCCTGGCATCTTCATTTTCAGGTAAATGTAGCATGGCCGTGCCATGAACCGCGCATAAGCCGGCCGGCCGAACAAAGCATGGTATGGGCTTTTAAGCTTGACCACCTCAAAGGACAGAAACTCAGAATGCCAGTTATCCTCTGAGCCGAAGGCCACCTCGAGGGATATTCTTCCCATGGGATAAGCTGACTTGCCAGGGACGATGCCATGAAAAATTGTGGAGGATGGGGTCAGTTGTTTATCAGATAGACTCATCCGTCTGAACGTGTCATAATACAGAATATTGATACTGCTGCCTCCGTCCATGAGTACTTTTGTTAATGTGTAACCGCCGACTTGAGGTGCCACTACCAACGCTAAGTGGCCAGGGTGATCAAGGAGCACCGGATGGTCCGCCCGGCTCCATGTGACCGGCTGTTCTGACTAGTTGAGATAGTACGGGGCTGCCGGCTGAACCAAGTTGGCGGCTCGCCGCTGCACCTTCCTATCACGTTTGCAGGTACTAGTGGTGAAGACATGATACTGCCCACTATTCAACTGCTTCAGATTACTCTGGAACCCTGACTGGCCGGCTTGATGCTGGTTTCCTTGATTGCTCCTCTGATTGTTGCCGCCAGTATTACCAGCCCCCTGAAACCCGCTGTTCTGGCCACTGTTCCCGTGGAAACCAGGACCTGCGAAGGGCCCTTGTGAGCCGGCTCCCGAGAAGCCGGGTCCCTGGTTGGCGGGTTGACCACCATTGCCACCCCCGTTATGATGATTCTGGAAGACCCGTTTGGAAAACTCTTGCATGATATAGCAATTTTCCCAGGAGTGGCTGGACGGCTTACCATTGTAACTATGTTTCAGACATGGACCCTTGAGAGCCTCCTCAAAGCTGAGAGGGCGATTACCAAAGGACTGCCTCCTAGAACCATCGTTCTGACGTTGATTTTTGTTCCCCGTATTTGTGTTTGCCACCAAATCGGAGCTACCGTCATAACCTTTGCGTTTACCGCCGTTGTTGTTCTGCCCGTTACCATTGTTCTGCTGGTGGCCCTTGCCACTGCCTTTCTTGTCTTTACCGGTTTTTTCCTCGTCAGACGGCAGATCTTTAGTATTGTCAGACTTCGCATACCGGGTTAAGACATCCATGAGATCACCCATATCCTGGGACTTTCTCTTGAGCCGCTCTAGCTTCTGGACCAGCGGCTGGAATTTGCATGTTTGTTCCAGAACGAGCACCGCCTGTGCGGCCGAGATGCTGTCGGAACTGTGTATAACCTCTGCAACCCGGCGAGCCCAATGGTGCGCCGACTCATCCTCCCGCTGAATGCAATGTTCAAGATCAACAATTGTGGTTGGCCTTTTACAGGTTCCCTGAAAATTCTTGATGAAGCGCTCCTTCAGTTCCTGCCAAGTGTTGATAGAATTCACTGGTAGGTTTTTCAACCAAGTACGAGCGGGGCCTGCCAACATGAGAGGCAGATAACGCGCACACACTGCCTCACTTGTGCCCAATAAGTCCATTGCCAGTTCGTAACTCTCGACCCACTCGGTGGGCTCCAGATTCGCTGTGTAATTAGGAACCTTGCAAGGACCTTTGAAATCTGGGGGTATGCGCGCCTCTCGCAGTGCTGGTACTAAACAAGGAGTTCCGATCATGCGGCTTGACAAGCCCCCAAGCTGGCCAGCTGTCTGGGCCACGGTGGGCGGGTCGTGTGCCGTCGGCGGGTTGACGTTCGCCGGCGGGTTATACACTGCGCTCGTGTTTTCCTCCAACGCTCGGAGAGCCCGAGCGACGTCCACAATGTCCTGCGCATTCAGGATTCTGGGTTGGTGTTGATCCGACAGCGGTTGGGCGGCTCTTCTGTGGTGTGCGCTGCTGGAAACTGCCAGCGACTCCGGACGCTGGCTCCTGGTACGGCTCTGGTGAGGAGTTGAGTGAAGCCGATGCTGGCTATGAGAGTAGTTGGCCTACTGTACTACTGTTGTCTTGAGCATCGCAATGGCGTTCCTGGCCTCCGCCTGAATCGGACCGTCCCCCTCAATCGGAATAGCCGCCAGGTTGTGGGTTGCTGCCAGCACGTTATCGACCGGGTTGGAATAGTGTCCAATTGGGGTCTGGAACCGGTGAAACGGCGACTGCTGTTGCTGATCTGGCATACGCTGCTGGGCCGGCTCCCGCTACTGAACCGACTGTTGTAAAGGCGGCCCTCCCGGGGGGACAACTCCATCTCCCGGGTTCGTCGGAGCCGGTCGTGTGGTGAACAGCTGAGTCGGCTCGAGATTAGCTGGAAGCCAGCTTTGATGACGCCTCCGGTGGACGAGTTCTGACTCGGCCTGTCGGCGGCTTAGGTAATGCACCTCCTCATCTAGGCGCTGCCTCTCCTCGGTAAGCCGGGCCTGCGCCTGTGCCATGCGTGTGTTCTCCACATTGATGTCCTCTTGGATCTTGGCCATCTGCTCGTGACACTTCATGATCTCCGTGTTGCGCACTGCTGCGTTCTCCGTAGTGACCGGCTCGGCCAACAGGGCTGCCAGCGTGTTCACCAAGTCCGCGAGCGCCTGTACCCTGGTTTTCTGAGAGCCGGCTGCCGTCGCACCGGCTCCTCCTGAGCCGGCCAAAGTGTTGTTCTGTCCCGCCGTTGGATTGGCCGGATCATGCACCGGATCTTGTCTACCCTCCATGTATACCGCCACAAAACGAGGCGGCTCAAGGGCTTCTGAAAAGACTTCGTCAGTGTGCCCCAGCCTTCCATCATGCAGGGGACGGATCGACTCGGTTTCTCCCGTCGAGGATTCGCCGTCAGATTGAATGAGCGTAGCGTCTCCAGACAGGGAGTTCTCCGACAAGGCCACCCCTTGGGTGAACCCCACGAAGACATGCTTCAGGCCGGCTCACGGCGGGCCAGGTCTTGCTTGGCTCGGACTGGCATGGCGCGCCGTCTCGACGCCGGTGATGTCCTCCAACCCGGCGGCCGACTCACCGACCACGCCGATGAAGGTATGGATCTTGCCGAAGGGGACCCGGTGCCCGTACTCAATTGAGTCGACGTCGGGGCCCCAGTATGAATTGTCGATGTAGAACTTCCCGCGGCGGCTCTTCGTCATCATGCCAACCGCGTACTTCCCGAACCATGGGAGAGATCCCGCTAAGAACTCAACTCCACTGTGCGTAGGCCCCATGGTGGGCGCCAACTGTTGTGGTTTTGACACGGCAGATGCCCTTGTGAAAGGACTTGGTGATGAGGCCATCGCACATGTGTGGAAGTTTAACGGGGTTGATCGGGAACGAGAAGACACGGAGTTACCCAGGTTTGGCCCCTCTCGATCGAGGTAAAAGCCTATGTCCTGCTTGATTATATTGCTGTGGATCTCGATTACAAGGATGCGGATTCACTAACCTAGCTTTCGAGAGATTGCAACTTAGTCTCCTTTTGGTCTAGGCGCCCCCCTTTATATAATAGGTGGAGCCCTAGGGTTACATGAGAGTCCGGGTCGTAATCTCAACCTGTCTCCTACTCTAATTCTACTTGATCTCTAAGGCAACCCTGAAGCCAAGCATCTTCTTCTTGAGCCAGCCCGCATCCTGAGCCGGCCTTTCCTGCTGGGCCTCCATCAAGCCGGCCCGCCAAGTATCCTTTAGCCCTGCAGTGAGATGACCTGCTGAGTCTGCTCTAAGGCCGGGTTATCATCCTGTCGGGTCTACATGCTGGGAAATATCCCCAACACCTTCCAGGATAGACGGAGGAGTCAAGGATCATGTTGCATGACATCAACCTCTTGGATGATGAAGGAAATAAGTGGTTGCTCCGCATGAAGAAGAGGATCAATGAGCGCGTGGAGTGAAGTTATTGATTTATTCGTGTATCGTTTATCTATGTATGAACTATTGAATTTTATTTTGGCATGTACTGAATTTATTTGGGCTACCCTATCTTTATATCGTTGAATGTATGATGAATTTGCGTTGTATGATCATCGTGCATGGATTTCTATAGATTAGGCTATCGAGATTTGGGGACTGTGGTTGTGGAGAGAGCCAAATGAGGACCTACCCGGCGCTGCCTGCGGACGCGTCCGCGGGTGTATAGGGACCCGAATTAGGCAATTCGGGTTGTAGATGCTTTTATGCATTACTCTTTGAAGGAAAATTTGAGTACAAGGATAGGCGACGCCATACATGGCACCATTTGCTGGTATCTCTGAAGTTGGCGTTGCATATTTTTGCTGTGCTAGGTCGGTAGCTGACACCGAGCGGTCACAATCACGTGAATGCATCGAAGCTGGCGAAGTGGTTCGACCGACCAGTCTGACGCTTGGTCGCTGATGTTTGATCGAGTCCGAGTACGTCGCGGTACAAGATCGTTGCATACGTTGTACGCAACACAAGCAGATTCCATGTTGGTGGCGGAATAAGATTTTTTTTTTCCTGTTCCTTCCTACCGCTTGCTCCCTGGTCGCTCCCGCGGGCGGCCGAGAGCAAACCCCAGCCGCCGCCGCCAGCGTCACACCAACCGCCGCCGCCTCCCCTCGCCGCCACCGGACGGTGTCGCCGGGCAAAGCCCGTGCGGCTCGGCGGCGGCAGGGTTCCTTCCTCCTCCTGCTTGGGGCAGTGCGGCGTGGGCCGTGCCCTTCGACGGGAGCTCGGGCGGCATGCACGCTGGCTCGGGGCGTCGCGGCGAAGCAGCGCAAGTGTGGCCCGGATCCGCGCGCGCCGGCGTGTCGCGGGCTTCCTGGCAGCGGGGGGGGGGGGGGGGGGGGGGGCTGGCTGGGAGTGCGGCCGTGGCAAGGGCGCGGGTGTGGTCGGAGTGCAGGGGGCGCGGATGCAGCGGGGATGCAGGGGGCTTGGGCGGCGCTGGAGGTTTGCGTGGCGGCTCTGGCTCCTGGCGTGCGAGGTGCTCATCTGCTAGAGCGTGGAGTACCAGGGGATCGGGCGAGGGAGATCGATGGGGCGGCCTGGTGTGGCCTTGTGGGGAGGCGCTGCGTGTGCGCGCTGGGCGCGGCGTGGGCGCGGTGGGCTTCCAGGTAGCGCGGATCTGGATTTTGGAGCTGCCGCGGTGGAGCTCAAGAGGCGCGGCTTGGAGGCCCAGTGCGGCACAGGGAGGTGGCGTCACGCGGTGGTGGCTGATCTACTGTCACCGGCGGCGTGTGTGGACTTCGGCCGGAGCCGTGGTGGTTCGTGGCCTCGGGCAGCGCTCCTCCGTGCTTTGCCGGCATGGTGCTCGGTACGGCGTAGTGGCTCGTGCTGCGTCCGGCAGTCCTGCTTCGGTCGGTCATTGACGGATCTGCTGTCCTGCATGGCGAGAGGGTCAGCGGCTGCCTCCGCGAGGTGCGGGCGGCTGCGTCGGCTGCGATGTGGCATGTTCGGCGGTGGTGGATGGTGGGCCATCATGTTGGAGGTTGACCGCCAGCGGTCTCCGCGAGGTGCGGTTGGCTGCGGCGGTCTCGGTGCCTCTTCGTCGACGGGCAACTTCGATGGTGGTGGTGGTTGGTGGGCTTGTCGGCACCGGTGCGGGATGATGTGTGGCCGAGATGGTGTGGGAGCTTGGGTAAAGACCCTGTCTCGGCCTTATGCCGTGACCAGCGATGGCGGCGGCTGTGGCCGTCGTGACCTTCCTGGAGGCATCGCTGCTTTGCTGCCGCACCCCTCCTGCATGAATCTGGCCATCGCGGCCTCTCAAGGGGAAACCCTTGATCTTGTGATCGGACGATGGCGGCACTTTGGTTTGTCGTTTTCCCTCTTGGGGGCTTCGTCTCGGAGCTCGGCATCGACAAGTGGGACCAGTGGTTTGCGGCGGTTGTGGCGGCCAGGCTTCTATGGCAACGATGATGGTGGGAGCGATGTCGGCGACGCGGCAATGGTTGCGGTAGTCGGCTCTTCTCCGGCGTGTCCGCGGTATTGCCTCAGTTTGTTTGTTGCTGTGGAGTCGAAGCTACGGCGGCGTGACCCCGTGGTATACGATGACTGACTGTAGGTGGCCCGTTCGGCGATCTCCCATGGCATCAGCCGTGCCTGGTTTTGTCCTTCAGAGTTCTTCGTCAGAGTCGGAGCTGGGCTGTGTGGCCGCAGGTGGCTGAGTTTTGGCATAGATCTTCATGCAGCTTCACGCGTCCACTACGGTGTGGGTTGAGTCGACGATCGCCTGTGGCGAAGTCGGAGTCGTTTGCTCAGAGTGTAGGGATGGCAATGACGCCTCTAAGGGAGGAGTGATGACGATGACGTCTGCGTGTTGTCTCGCCGAGGCCCTCGTTGGAGTGGTGTGCGTGGGTTTTTTATGTGTGCCGCTCAGCGGTTGTGATGGTTTTCGCCCGGTTCTTCATAATTAACTGGGCAATGGTTTTTGCTCGGTTTTCCCTAATTAAGTGAGCAACTCTTTTCTTATTAATGAATGCAGGATAACTGCCATTTCGAAAACGAAACTGCTGTACACACGAAAATACACTCACGACATGCAGCCGACCCTTATATCAAACGGTGGAGCAGTGCTTCTGCGGTGAACGGGATGGCATGATCTTCAGCGTCGGCTGCAAATCGTCTGTGCAGCGTCGTGTGTATAGCACGACTCTTTCCAAAAAAAATGTTGGTGGCGGATACATTGCCTTCAGTGCTTACCACCTTGCCACGTGGAATCTTCTTAGACAAGGTAATCTTTTTAATGCTCTGGTAAAAATCTGTGTTTTCACATCGCTTCACCAAGCAGAGCTAAACAATTTACATGTCAAAAACCTAAGAAGAGCTAAACACGTTCCTGCCTCGAAAGCGAAGCATAAGCGAGGGTAAGAAAGGCAACATCATCATCGTGTTAATTTGCCGCACGCGTGTCTTTCGCGGGCGGCGAGCGCCTATCTTTCAGCAAAGTGCATTTTTACCAGCCATGAAAAGGCATTGTAAATATGGCCTGCTGCAGACACCAACCAAACAAAAAGGCTGAATAGTACTACAGTGTAGTACTTGGTGTTGGATTTCTTTTCGAAACGAAGCCCGCTTTGTCACACGAACGGCCCATCTTCCATGTGATTCAGAGGCTCTGACCTCTGATAGGAATCATCAGAGATTCAGAGGTGAAGCATGGCGGTACGTGACGTCCTCGAGAAACCAAAACTCCAGCGGTAAAAAATAGCAGCAAGAACTCGGCCCCCGCGTCGCTCCTTCTCTAGGGTGACACGGGCGGCGCCGCCAACTCCCCCGGCCACAACTCCCCTCCCTCCTCCTCCCTCTCGCCGTCGCCGGCAGCCTCCGGCGGGCAAAGCCCGCGCGGAGCCGGCGGCGGCGGGATCTTCTCTCCGCCCGGTGGCTTGGCTTGCTCGCGAGATGGGGAACTCGTGGCGGCCGACGGCGGTCGGCGCCTGGCCCGGCGCGGCCCGCGTCGTCGCGTCCGGTGGTGCGGCTGGTGGCGGGGGTTGCGGCGGTGGTGGCTGGCCGGCGTGGGTGGCGGCTGCGCGTGGGATTGGAGTTCTGGATCGGGAGGCGCTCGATCTGGCGGCCTCGTTGGGGTCGAGCTCCGGTTTCTGCGGCGGGGCTGCCACGTGCTGCTGCCGGCGGGGTGGTGCGGCCGTCTTTGTCGCCGGGGCTACCGGGCAATGGCCGTTCCTTTCTCTCCCGTCAGATCCAACAGTGGGTGGTGGTGGTCCAGGCTTCGGGCCCCACGGTGGCGGTTGCTCCTCCGGCGGTGCGACGGCTGGGCGGCGCGGCGAGTAGGCACGGCTACGGCGGTGGCCTCGCGACGTCCAGCGGTGGGTCGAGGCTAGGCAACTGCGGCGGCTCCATCTCGCTCGTGCGGCTCCGGCTTCCGGCGATTCAGATCTGATGCGGCTCGACTGTAGCCTCCCGGCGGCGGCTTTGGCTGTCCTCCGGCCCACCGAGGCAAGGCTTGGGGCGAGGTCGCAGTCTGGTCAGGCCCTCCCTTGCCTCCAGCTCTGCGATGTGGGCTTCATGCCGTCGGGCCTGGGCGGGCTCCTGCTGGCGGTGAAGACAATGACGTGGCGGCTCTTGGGCTCCGGGGCGGCGGCCCCGGGTGTGGTGGTGGCGGCTTCGGCCAGGGGGTGGTGCGTGTCTGGTCGCGGTGGATCGTGGGATCCCGTGGCCAGAGTGAGGTTGGCCTCGGCAGGGGTGGTGGATAGTGGGCGGCGGTCGGTGGTGGCAGGTGGTCGGACATCTCCGGGAGAAATCCTTGCTCTGGTCTTCACCGGAGCCGGCAACGGCGGTGCCCGCGGGTGCCGCGATCTTTCTTGGAAGCGTCGTCGTGGAGGTGCTCCTCCTCCTCCCCATGGCTTGGGCTCCGAAGGGAAACCTCAGATCCACTGGATCGGGCGATGGAGGCGTCTTCGCATCTTTTTCCTCCTTGGGGGCATCGTCTCGGAGCCGGCCACGACTGAGAGACTGGAGGATGATGGCATCTTCGCCGTCGATGGCGGCATCTTCGCCGCGTGGTTTGCTGAGGCGGGGCGCTGGTTTCTGTTTGGCAACGATGATGGCGTCGAGAGGAGCTTGGGTCGCGGCGTGGTCTTTGGTAGTCGGTTCTTCCCGGCGTGTCCGAGGTGTTCTTCCGTGGTTGCTTGGTTGCTTTGAAGTCGGAGCTGCGTTGGAGCAAGTCCAGGTGGTGACGATGACAGGCTTTCGGTGGTCGTTTGCGGAGGGCACGGTCGGCGCAAGTCCTGCATATTTCCCTTGTGTTGCTCGTCGTCAAAGTCGGAGTTGTCGGTTGCTTGCGCGTGTGGCCATCTGTTGGCATGTGCCGTCGTGGTTTCTGTTCCATGTCGGTGGCCAGGTTGGCCGGTGGTGCCCATGTCATGTGGGTTGTGTTGTATCGGTTTTAGCCCGGTTTTCCGTCAATTAACCGGGCAATTCTCTTCTTCTTAATCAATGAAAATGGCAAAAAAAATAGCAGCAAGAAGATGGTAAAAAGGAGGGGAACAAGAGGCCTGGAGAGTGCATGCGCTTTCGGGGCACAGATGTTAGTGTGAGCTCATCAACGCCATGCAATGCAATGCAAGCCCCCGACTTTTGAGGCCAATTCGTTTTCTTCCGGTTCTGTACTTTTTGCCGCTGAAAGAAGGGAGGAAGGGTTTATTACGACCGCTGCTCGTGCTGCCGTCGCCTTTCGGTGCTCAGCCGAGCGTGCATGGCGGGGCGCTGCCGGCTCCGGCCTACGTCCCCGAGGTAAAAATCAATCGAACAACGAAACGGAAACGGACGGGACGCAAATCATGTATGGATTCAGATTTGCAATGGGTTTCGCGGTCCATCCAGTTTCATGCCTCGACAAATATGCTTGAGAATTTGAGCCGATGAGAGACGATGGAGAACATAATCTTACTTGGTATGGTTGTGAAATATCTTTATTTTGTGGAATGATATGGCTGTAAAAAATGTCCTCGCGTATATCACCAAGAGGGGGTAGACGTACATTTGATGCCTTTCTCTGTTCCGGTGCCTTGCTATTTGAATTTCCCATACGTACCTATCAATTTTCAACATTAAACAACATCAGTTATTGTCACATAGTAGGTAGGTTTTGTAGTTACTTGGAGTGTAATGCAGTGCCCGCGTCGTCTATAAAAACCCTATATAGGTGGGCATCGGACTAAAAACCATATATGGCCTACTTAAAGAAAAGAAAAACCATATATACCAGCGAAATTGTGCCCTGAACCATAGTGCAGTTCTAACCAGAAGTTGACACGCGCGCGCTTTGTCGCTGCTTTTCTTGCCATTTTCTTTGCAGAGTTTATTTGTTGATTGTTGATCATTAGTGGGTATTTTTGTTTCGTTATTTCCGTTATTTTGGTGAGGGTGAACACGATGCAAGATCCATCACAAGGGTAAACATGGTTGGAGAGCTCACACATTCATAGGCGCATAGTTGCGTCACCAGCTTCAGCCCAGTAAAAATGGTTGGTTTGGCCCAACAAACTCTATACAGAAATAATGTTGCTTTCTTTGCCCGTTTAATTTCACTTTGTTGTCACTTTGTGTCCTCTACCAAAAAGAACTAACTGCCCATGGTTATTAGGTTCCTGGCATTACCTCCTCTTTGCATGTCGATGCGTTGGACACCCACGGGTGGCAAGAGGGTGGCACAACTATTTTGAACACCATTCTAGAGGTATGCTAAAACACAAGCACACCAACATGAAGATGCGTAGAACACACCCCACACGTGTCGGCCACATCACCAGACTTTCCTTTACTCACTATCCCAATTTATATGTGCCACCTCGCCGGTCAGACGACAAGTGGTTAGCGGTCTCGTCACCCCCACTGTTTTTATTTACTCTGTATATTAGTTTTGTCCTAAGTCCAACTTTATAAAGTTTGACAAAGTTTATAGAAAATAATATGAACATTTTAGTAACAAGTATGTATATTGTGGAACTGTATTCAATGATGAATCTAGTGGTATTGATTTATTATTGTAGAAGTTAATAATTTTTTTTATAAACTTGGTCAAAATTTACAAAGTTTGACTTAATACAAAACTCATATGCAGAGTAAATAAAAACGGAGGGAGTACTACTTAATTGACCTGGGTATAATCTATATCTATACATAATAATAAAAGACGGTGTGCTTTTCTAAAAAAATTGTCCGTTCACCAAAATTTCCGTCTATTTTATCCCTATTTAGCATGGAAATTGCAGCGCCTTCCATCACCAATACGAAAAAATGGTTCGCATGGCAGCGTCTTTCCTCCAGCTTCGTCACCCGAACTGTACTCGGCCTCATGGATGTGCTGATGGGCATGCTCCTGGGCTTACAAGATCCAGCGGCGGAGCTACGTTGTATGCTGCAGGGGCCATGGCCCCCCCAGCCTGGGTAAATTATGTTAAAGAAAAAAATTGGAGGGCCCCCCCAAACATCCATATTTTATGTTTGCCCCCCCCCCCCCCCCCCCCCCCCCCAAAAAAAGATTTTACCTAGCTCCGCCAATGCCAAGATCAGCGAAAAAATAGATGCTCGGAAGGGGTATTGAACTCACGACCTCTAGTACAATCCCTAGGACTGTAGCCAACTACTCCCTCCATTCCAGAATGTAGTGCGCCCGCCCCTCCATTCCACAATGTAGTGCGCCCCGCGCGCACTACATTGTGGAATGGAGGGAGTAACATAGTTTATGCCTATGTGAAAAGGGAGGATTCAATTTATAATAGTCCCACCTCGCTAATTAAAACCAAATCTCACTGGTTTGTAACTATTTGAAAAAGAATATGGGGTGACCTAAAATAATTATTGGCCTCTTAAGCAGGATAAGGTTTTAAAATGTAAAATTTTTGTTAGGAATGTCATTAAATGAGATTTTGTACAGTAAAAGCCTCTAATTTTGTGCACAGAGAGTACAGCCACGTGCTAGGAAATCGACACTAGCAGTAGACACTCTATAGCTATCGATCTATGTACAAAACAATTCATGTATTTGTAACTATTTTTGGCACTATTAAACTTAAATCAGGAAAGTAAGCTTTAGTAATATTTCATATTCACTGTTCATGCTATTAGTACTTCTTCGCCGTGTTGATAAATGGTGGGTGTGTACTTGTGGGGGTCTTGAACCACTTTTTACTAAGCTAGAGATATGTTTTTTCTTCCGTTGCAACGTATAGACATGTTTGTTGGTAATAACTTAAATATGGAGCACCAATTGTTCACAAACTTTCCTCACTCCATTGACAATAAAGAACTCCAGGTAGGCTCCTCTCACTCACTCACCCTTACGTAATAATGATGCTGACGGCACAAAGTTTATCTTACCTAACCTAACTATACACCAAACTAGAGTAGCTGTTACGGCAGCGGCTCGCGCATCCATGGAAACCGGAATGATGAGATGGGCGGCAGCCTCGAGGCGGCGGCCGGCGCGCGTGTGGGGAGACAGACAGAACGGAGGCTGGCTGCACCCTGAATTTCTCACAGACGCCGATGCACCTTTCTCTCTCAAAAGTTTAGCGCTGAATTTTAGCCAACGAAGCGCCCTCGTCAGCCTGCCCGTGCGAGCGCATGCATTGTCCCCTCAGATTAATTTACCGCCCGTCACCACCCTAATCTAGCCATCAGTAATTCCTCCTGTTGTTTATTTCATCCGTCAGGATGAGATGAGGTGAGATGGCCTCAAAACTTTAGAGTATTAACCATACTTACTGTCAGGTAGTGGCAGCTTCTGTCTGTCTGTTAACACAAGACATCAAATAATCTCCAATACAAAACATAATCCCATAAACTTGCTTATTAACCATACTTACTTGGTATGTTTTGAGTAAACCATATCATTAGGCTTCAAATTTCGAATTAATTTCGAACTGTAACCTGAAACCCACAACACTCTTTTTCAGTACGTATGCTATGCTTTTGAGATGTTGCACGCTGCTCTCTCTGAACACACTGTTGCGTTGTGCATGGATCGGTTCCTTTTCCGAGGAAACAACGTCTATTTTTCCTGTCGTGAAAATCATGGAGTGATAGGTGAAAAAAAAATGTGCCTAAGCCCCTGACGAAAGGACCTTTTCTTTCCGCCATAGGAGAGAGCTTGCCGTACCTTTTGGCCTTTACCACTTTAGAAGTATGCAAAGCAGGTGAGGTGGCTTTCTCCCCGACCTACAAAGCTTATACTGTTCATGTTTCGTAGTACCTTTTGGCCATAAAAGATGCACGACTACACAATTATTGCAAAAAAAAGGTTGCATTGGGTTTACCGGCCTGTTATAAACTACAGCAATAAAAATACTGAAAAATTATGAGATTTTTGTGATTTTTTACATAAATTGAACTATTTGCTGCAAAACTTCGGTACAACAGCCTGGGTTCCACATCCTAAGTTGTACTCCCTCTGTAAACTAATATAACACGTTTTATGAAGTATTATTTTATAGCGAGAATTTTATTGCTCATCTCAAATCAGCACGAAAAGTGTTGATGCACGCAACCATCACCTGCACAAATTTATGTACCTTCCTGTCCATATCCTTTTTTACTAAATACTCCCTCCGTCCGGAATTACTTGTCGCTCAAATGGATATATCTAGCACTAAAAAATAGTGCTAGATACATCCATTTGAGTGACAAGTAATTTCGGATGGAGGGGTAGTGGTTTATTTCTTGTTCAATTTCTGCGTCCGCATGTGGTTTGTTCCTGATTCTAGGCTTAGTTGGGTTTGCGAGACTGCTTCGGGCGTTTAGTTTTGTGGTTGACTGGGTGGTGCTTTGAGACAGGTTTTTTTTTTTTTCCTTTGGCTGTCCTAATGTACACCGGTATCCCAGTGATCAACTCTCAGTTTTTCTATAAAAGCGGGCAACAATGCCTTTCCTCTCAAAAGTTTAAGAAAAATAACCAGAACAATGCAAATGTTGAACATTTTGGAAGCAAACAACAAGCTATGGTCGGAAAACATCGAGCAGTGAAGAGTTGGCGTCATCAAGTGACCTCCTCGAATGCAATCCGCAAAATAATGTCATTACCATCGCTTCCATACACTTGCTCCATTTATCAATATATTCTAGGAACTCTACTTTCTATAAAGGCGTCCACAATATACTTGCACACAAGAAGGCCACCTATTTTGTTTTGACAAATAAATCTTATGTCAAATGTCATACCATTTTGGCATAACCAAATAGTCCAATACTTAAGCACTACCCCTCCCCCACACCCTACCGTTCCACACTGGCAGAGCTTCATTAGGGACAAGGGGAGTGCCCCCTACTTTTTGTAGTTGTATACACTTGATATTGATAATTAGAGTTTTTAAGTGCTTTTAGGGTTTAGGCTCGATTCTTGGAGAATGGTGGACTAGGGCACGGTCAAGGTCTCACGGTGCTAGAAAGAAAAACTCTGAATTCCCTATTCATACTGGCCATTAGGTTTATCCGGTGAGAACGGAATAGAAGTCTTTGACAAAACCTACACTCCAATTCATGGGCTTCAGGACAAGATCAAAGCGGAGGATAAGCCATGGGTTATTTTCCTATAGATTGGATGTTTTGTGCATGGCAGTGTAGATTTTTTTGGTCGTCTGATCCATGGTTTCCCTTTCTCTTTCTTTTTCTTTGTGTTGGCTAGTGTTGTGGAGAATTTTTATCGGTTTTTTGCCGGTTGCAACTGTCTTTCTATCTGTATAGTCCTCGTGCATGGTTTGAAATATATACTTAAGTGAGTTAAACTTCAAGTTAATCTTCATAAATTGTTGAATTTGTTCATCTTTTCATGTTAGCCCCTCTTTGTCGTATGTGTAAGCTCCGTCACTGCCTTTCCAACCATTGCTCTCAAGTACCTTGTAGGGGGTACATAGTCGGGATCCTTGGGCCCTATTATTTTTGAAATTTGAAAAATCACATTATCAAGATTGATTTTTTTTTTTTGAAAAATTCCACATGTTCATATTTATGAGCTGCGCAACAATTGTTTTGTGTGTCTATAATAGTAGTGAACAATGCATCTATTATAGACATACTTTTTTTCTTTTTTGTAGCCCTCAAATAAATATATTTTTGTATGAAAATTACATGCACTTAGTAAGAATGCAAATATAAATGTGCAAACTATTTCATAATCTTCTAAAACTTTTAAATGTTGTTTTCAACTATTTTGTAAATGGACCCGATCGAGAGACCAGGGCCCGTTTTGCCATTTCCGAAGATAGCCCTCAGTAAAATCAAAATGCATTGCTGGTGAGAGACAAGTTTTATCTATCTATCCATCCATCTTTAAAAGCCTTTGCACTAGGGAGAAGACCGAAAGAAAGCCGAGAAAGCTGGAGTGCCACCCTCTGGCCCATCACGCCGTACGGCTGCGCCTCCCTCCACCGGCAAAGCGTGCACCGTTGTCTTGTCCCTTGGACTATCCGTCCCCTTTGCTTAGGCTTTTTAATCAGTAGTATACTCCTATTAGTAACACTAATCACTGTTGTAATGCTAAGCAACTGCCTGAATATTGCAATTTCTTTCTGAAACCCCAAGTAATGTGGCAACTGAAGCAAACCCCTTAATTGAAATATATGCAAAGCCAAACTTAATAGTAGTACCAGTGCAGACATGCATGGATGCATGCATGCTTTGATGCTTCCTCTGCAAGGGATGTGTCTGCATCAGCTTATCTTCTCCTTCAGCTTCAGTTTCTGCCTGCCTGCTTGGTTTTCATGCAATGCCAACACACAAACTGTTACTACCATCCTCAAAAATAGTCTTTTGATTTGTCAGGACAGGAGGCGCCATGCCATGCAACAGTTGGGCAAGAACCTGCCTGCATGCCCCTATATCGTATACTAGTAGATCTCCATGCAACCGATATACAGCAAATATATGCAGAGATACTATCAAATGTACAATGCCTGTGGGGGTCAATAGTTAATGCAGGTGATAGAGCACACACATGTAGTACATATGTGCATCATCATCAGGCCAAGTGGATATATGAAATTATGGATCATACCATGTACCTTTGCTTGTTTTCAGTGACAATTAATCTGACAGCTCCATCTTACTAGGTTGTTGCTTGCTTGCTTGTTTGCACATATACATACACAAAGTTCCAAAACTATACTAAATGGAGCTGGAGGCTGAAGCAATGCATGGTACTACATACATATCCATATCCTGCATTTGGGCATGCCAATGATCAGGGCAGCACCATGCATGTCACATGGAAACATTGTACTAGCATGGTTTTGCATCACACACAAAGTGCACACGCACTGTTTGAAATGCACTCCTCCTCCGGAGCTAGTAGGAGCACTGTTAATTAAATATTAGCAGCAGTTTCCGCAGGTGGGGCCAACCCAAGATTAAACAAGACTCTTGCAGGGGCTGTCTGCTCTTGGAGGGGCAGTGCCTGGCCGTCCTTCATGCAAGTGCGTCCCACTGGGTCTCTTGTTGCTTGGCATGCCAAAAAGGTGGGCTGCCAAGAGCAAAAATATGTGTCTACCTAGTGTCCAGTGACAGGCATTCGCCATTGGAGGCAGCCGAGCAGCTGTGCTTATAAATGAGCACCTCCCCTGCAACTGCAACTTCCATTCCCAGTTTCAGCACCAACACCTGATCTTTAGTCTTTCCTCCGTTCAATCTTGCTTGTCCCTTGCAAGTTTGAGTGTAGAACGAGCTGAAGAGAGCTAGATAGACAAGGGAGAGGACAAGTTCTTGGCTTATAATTACAGGTCAGTTACTCCTCTGTGGTTTGCATGATCAATACTTGTCAAACATGCTGTTTGCATCTCTGGCAGAGTCAGAGGTTGTTCACCATCATGAATCATGCTGTCAAGCATGACCAGAGTTGCTTCCTTCAGATAGATGCTTGCAAGTTTTTGAAATTTTAAATATGGTTTCTTCCACATTTCAGCAGGCTTAGAGCAAGTTTGAGGTTGAGGAGAGATGGGCAAGCTTGTGAGGCAATGTGACATGGAGGTCATGAAGATGGCCATGCTCAAGCACGAGGAGACCTTCAGGCAGCAGGTAACAATTAATCTTCATCAGTTCTTCTTCACCATATATAGCAAATTGTTACAACCTATGAACTGCTAATCATTTGTGTTGCAAATTGTTGCGCAGGTTCACGAGCTGCACCGCCTGTACCGCATCCAGACACAGCTCATGGGGGGCGACCTGAGCACCCGCCGGCAACCGCGGCGGCCCGGGAACAAGCAGCCACGGAGGGCGCTGAACCTGCAGCTCCCCGCCGACGAGTACATCGTGGGCGCCGCCGACGAGGACGACGACGGCTGCGGCACCGGAGCAGAGCTGGAGCTCACGCTCGCCGTGGGAGGGAGGACCGGCACCGGCACCGGCACCGCCCGCAAGAACAACGTCAGCAAGAGAGGAGAAGCCAAACGCAACGGCGCCGGCGGCTTCTCCTCCCCCTTCGCTTCCGACTGCTCCGGATCCGGAGGCACGAGCCTCTCGTCGTCGCCGCCGTCATCGGCCGAGTACTCCGAGGGCGCCGTCGGGGTCGCGCTCCACGGTTACCCGGGGGTGGCGGCGCCGCCGCCGTGCCAGAGAGCGATGACGTTCGACCTCGGCGTGGCGGAGGCCATGAAGCAGCACCAGTCGCCCTGGCAGCTGGTGCAGTGCCAGTACCTCAGCCTCAGGATGACATGAATGAACTCCCTCCTTCGAAAGCTCGTTGGTCATATATATCATCATCGTCCAAGCCATGGCCATGGCCATGGCATGATCGCATCGCACTAGCTAGTAGGTTGTGTTGCATTGTAGAAGCAGTAGCCATGGAGTATTTCTTGTCTTTCCTTTCCTTTTTTGCTGTTGCTTAGATGTGTGCCGACCATTGATGGAGCTGGGGAGGATCGAGTTCTGAATTCCGATCCTGCTCCCAAGCTGCTAATTGGTTAATCATGACAAATGAGTGCATGCTGATTGATTAGTCATCGATGTTCAGAGTTGAGACTGGTGTGAATTGATGAATAATATGCCATGTTCATGATTTGTACTCCATTTTTTGATGCGTGCATGCATGCATGCATGCAAAGGTTCACAGGAAAAAGGTCAATTGCAGTAAAAAAAAGTGATAACCAGAGGAACAGAAGTTCAGAGAAACTATTAGTCTCCATTTTTTGATGCGTGCATGCATGCAAAGTTTCACAGGAAAAAGGTCAATTGCAGTAAAAAAAAAAGTGATAATCAAAGGAACAGAAGTGCAGAGAAGCTAGTAGAAAGCACGAAAAGTGAATAGTGGTACATAGGGAGAAGGAGGCTACGTTTACAGTGCAAAAGGTTGCAGTTGTTGATGGACAATAAGATGTGGTCATGCAGAGTTGCAAATTGACATGTAATTCAGATGTTTTGAACAGAATTACAAAATGGTGGAGATGAAGTCATGGATCCTTCCTCTCTTTCTCTCTCTCTCTCTCTATCTCTCTCTCTCTCTCTCTCTCTCTCTCTCTCTCTCTCTCTCTCTCTCTCTTGTGTCTCTCAATCTCTCATGATTGATATCCCGATGGAACTTTGAAGACAGAAGCAAAGGAAAGTTACAGGGAGGACTAGATCAAGTTCCAGCACAAAGTTTCACAAGAAGCTGCAGGTTTAGTGCAACTAGTGGTTGCTTTGGTACAGTACCAGCTATTCAAAGACCAAAAGATTAGGTTTAGCAAAATCAAATTTTACTTTAGCCTGCATTCGTTTCAACCCTCAGTTTTACGGAAGACAGTAAAAAACAGTCAGTGTGGAAAAGAAGAGAAAAAAATGCATCCACGATTGCATAATTAGCAAGGAAAGGGAGCATTCCTAATTAAACAGAGAAGCATGTGAGAGGTAGGCAGGGTACCTGCCCGCTGAAGAAATCTCAATTAAACTTCTCTTTTGAGAGAGAAAATCTCAAGTAAACCTTGCGGCGGCAGGAACCAAATGAAATTTAAATTGCTCTTGGTGCAACTCGCATGTGCTTCATGCGTGTAGTACCATCTTCGAGCAAACAACACAAGAACGATTTTTTTTTGAACAAAAAATATTAAGGAGACTGGCTTCAGTGGCTTGTACTCAAGTCAAGCCTGACTAACCAACAACAAAGGAACATTTGATCGCACGTACGGTATGTGAAATCCCCGGCGACACTTCAGGTTGCATCCGAATAAGAAACCATGACAGCAACGGCTAGCAACTGGGGATGCCATGATCTCCGCAAAGATGAGCACGGAAATGGAATATCAACGTCATGCTCTACGGCAACGATGCACACAAGAAGGAAATAGGTGGAGCAATGGAGAAAATCTTAGTGGTTGTTTGGATACAAAGAATTAGATGTGAGATTTTAGAAAACGAGTTTTTGGAGGATTTTTAGGAAAACCAGTTTTGGTTAGTTATTCTGTTAAGGTAAGTATACACAATATCTTGTTTGGATGAGAAAATTAGAAAAACACGATTTTGAGTTCTTCCCAAAACAATTCATGGAGGTGCGGTGCTTCGTTCGCCGGTGTCATGCATGTTGGCTCAGGTTCCCATCGAAGATGCACGTACAGCAGCTCACATACGGCAAGACACGATTATACGGCGTAAAGCACCTTGATTGATTCTCAGGCCGGCCGGGCACGCATGTAGCACCTAGCTGCTGGATTGATTCGCCGGTAACAGCAGAGCACAACACACATGCTAGGGAGGCGCGACGACGACGTACAAGCCGGAGATGGACGACGACGGCGGTTGTGAAGCGGCCGATAGACACGACGGCAGCCGGCCGAAGTCCGCATCCCCCATGGAGGCGTTGGGCTAGGTGGAGCATCGCAATCTGCTCCGGCTGCGTGGCCGAGATCGGCAACGACGTCTTTTGGCTTTGTCAAGCTGCTGTCGCCGCTGGCGGAGTTTACCATGATCAGCGCGGCGGACTTCGTTGATCTCCTGATGCATATAGAAAACACGTTTATATAAAAACGTCTATTAGTCGTTTTTGTATAAACTAGGTTTTTGGGCTTTTGGAAAACTCAGTTTAGTATATCCACGAGTTAGTTAGCTGATCCAAACAATGTTTTAGGTTGTTACATCAGAAATCAGGTTTAAGGAAAACTAATTCTCTATAATCTAGGTATCCAAACAACCCCTTAGGATGATAGGAATGAAAGGTTCCCGTCTTTGGGGCTTTTGGAACCCATGTAGATACAACTTCTATCTATCTAGAGTTTTAGACCATTTAGTTTGCATCAAGATCTGTGCTATTTTTATATGGAAATTTCTCTTTTTTGTTTCTTTCAAATAAGATAACATTTTACCTTCAAACTTTGCAGGTCAACTATGCATAAGTGTCACTCTTTGTATAAAATGTTTCCATTTTTTTAATGAAACATAACTTTGTCAAATTTTAAATTTCAAATGAGTTGTACCATTTAAAAGAAATGTTGTGCCAAAAATTCGGAAAACATTTCTGCACATGGTAGTACTTGTGTGATGTTGATTTGCAAAGTTTCGAGTTCAAATGTTCTTCTATTTGGGAGAAACAAAAAAGAGAAGTTTACCCGCACGAATTTTGATGCAAAAAGATATGAAGACTCTGGTAGTACAATCACAACTACGCCCTTTTGGAAGTGCAAATCTTGGTCTACTTCCTTATAGCAACTCCACCTAGTTTTCATATTTGCAGTCGTCACAATGCATATGGAGCACGCTTCATAAAATATTGGAGACTAGTAAGGCGACTATAACATCCCAGAGCAACCCTATTATAATCAATTTGCATATGTTAATTATGTTAATATAATTTTTGCATCATCATGTCATCATACCATTGCATTGTACAACTCAAATTCTACACTAGAAAATTCTCAACAATTTTCAGAAGTCAAATGCTATTTAATTAAATTGCCCTCCTCTTATTTGAATTTAAAAAGCACCCCTATTCCTTTCAATTTGCTAGTGATTCCCTTGATCCCAAACCTTGGACACAATCTTTTCGTAGTATATGGGAGTCACCCAGATTATTTCACGATTTTAGCACAAGCCTAGATATCTCTCGTAGTTCAACCCCATTCATCTAAGTGGGTGGAGATATTTTCAAGTTCACTAGTTAAAGAAACTCCAAATCGGATGAATTATTTTGTGTGGCATCATTATGGTATAGAGGGGCCACATATAAATTTTCAAGTCATTCTGAGTTCGTTTCACTACTACAGAACCGAACATCACTGACTGACCAAATTTCATCATCACTGACAGACCGACCAAATTGCATCATCACTGACTAATTTCTGGACCATCAGTGCCTCGGGGTCAGTGATGACTTGCTCATCACAGATCGGCCGCCTGGCCTGTCAGTGATGGCGTACGAGCAAAGACTGCTTGCTGGTCAGTGATAACATCTCTAGTAATCTTGTTCCCAGGCACTTATTTTTGTTGTTGCCAGCCAGGGAAGTGAAATTGATAAAAAGGCATAAACACAAAATATACAGGCACACATAATGCATCATATATTTGCACAGGCACTTTACTTTTTATTACACAAAATCATATATTTAGCCAACATGTACATCAATTGAACACACTTTGTAGCCACCATATTGAACATAGGTCATACTACATCTTCGTCCCGGTAATTCATCCATCTCTCCTATAGTGCATGCGCATGGTGGAGGACATGAGACTTAAGGTCTTTTTGTGCAGTGCCACTAAAATATAATCTATCCAAAACAAATTAACAAACAAGTTATGATTTACAATAGAAACACATGAGTATGATAGAACTAAATGAGGATTGGTTAGAATAATTATACTTGCCTCCAGATAAGAAGTTGATAGGCCGAAGTAAGAAGATACAAGTTCTGAAGGCAAATTTTATCGTCTGGAGTAGCAAGTGCTTTCTCTTGACCCTTCCTCTTCTCTTCAAAACATTTCGTGCGGTGCAACTAAGATATAATGTCATCACCGCCTTGACATTTCGGTGACACTGTACAAAACAAAATTGACTTGTCTTTACTACATCAAGTGGGATATGTAATCTAAAGCCATAAAAGATGTATCTATCTCTAGTAGCATGAGTTAAAGAATTTTAGTATTTCTTCAACACCATTAGAATGCTTTGACAAAATCTAAAGCATTAACATAATCATATAAGCATTACGAGTAGGATTTTTTATCATAGCTTACCACAGAACTAGTTAAGGTTTTCAACGGTGTAAAAGTTCTCAAAAATCCTGAAAAAATATTGAAACAACACACCTGTAATATAACATGATTCAATAAAGCGATTGAAAAATACAACTGTATGTGTCCTGGACAAAAAAAACAAGTAGTTCGGTATATATTTATGTCACTGTGAGCTCAAATGCTTTTTTTTTTCGAGAACACATAAATGCATATTTTTCACACTGGCTCCGTTGGATCATCTTATTACATTAGAGTGATGCTACACATTAAACCCTTAAAAAGTTTCATGGTAACAAGTTAAACCATTAAACCCTTAGGTAGCCTACAGAATTAGAGTAAGGGCCAGTTCTTTTGGTGGCTTTTTTGGCCTTTTAGAATAAGCTGCCCCCTACTCAGCTTATTCTATAAGCCCAACCAATTTTTTTTAGAAACCTACCAGTTAAGTCTTAATTAGTTGGCTTCTAAATAAATAAATTTGGGTGGGCTTCTAGAATAAGCTGGGTAGGGGGCAGCTTATTCCAGCTTATCCTAGAAGCCAGCAAAAGAACTAGTCCTAAGGCTACCTAAGGGCTTACCACAGAACTTGTTAAGGCTACCTAAGGCTTAGGTAGCCTTAACAAGTTCTGTGGTAAGCTATGATAGACACGGTTTTACACATTACCTATAAAAAGATGTGTAGGTAAAAAGTTTCTTCATCCCATTAGTGTCCAGTGCAACACCATTGGAATACGTTGACTAAAATCTAAAGCATTAACAGTATTCTACAAGCATTACCTATAAATCGATGTGTGGGTAACAAGTTTCATCATCTGATTAGTGTCTAGTGCAACATCATCAACATAGTTTCACTAAAATCTAAAGCATTAACAAAAATCTTTAAGCAATCTTTTTTTGCGATCTTTGTTGCATATTCATCATTGACTTGCAACTTGTTGTAATTCATGCCCATAGTATTCCCCAATATCTTTTTAAACTTGTAAACATTTTTTAAGCTTGCGGACATTTTTTGAATCGATGATCATTTTTTTGAACTCTTGATTTTTTTATATCAATTCATGAATATTTTTGTAACTCCTGAGCATTTAAAAATTGCGAACATTCTTGAATCACAAACTTATTTTTGAATTCATGATTTTTTTTAAAACAATATTAACATTTTTAATCGTGCACAAAACACATGCCGTTTTGACGTGTCCCTTTTTTGTAGAACAAGCCATGGTGTCCCTTGCCTATCAAGGGAAAACAATGTGTGTAACTCAAAACAAACAGGAAGAACGTACGACCTCAAAAAGGAACAATGTACGCTCCAACTTTTTTTTTTTGAGTAAAATGTACGCTCCAACTAGTTAGCCATCTTCCCTAAAAAAACTAGTTAGCCCCCTAGGCGTGGAACTGGCCTGGCCTAGCAAGTAGCGACCACTCTCATTTCGTTCATTGTCAGCATCGCCCCGTGTAACTTCAAAAAAAAAACGCCCAGTGCGAGCCGTGGGCGGCAGGATGGAGCGGGCAGCCGACAGAAACAATAGAAAAAACTGAAGGCCTGGCCGAATCGATGACACAAATCATAACCTACAACCCAGAACGAAACAAGGCGTTTCCTATTTGGCGCCTTAAGCACGGTATTTGTTTTTTTTTTTTGGGGCAAATACAGGAGTAAATACAGTGTATTTGGTAGCAGGCACACACCCCTCCTCGCTTCGCTAGTCGCAGTGGGCCGGCCCATTCCCCCCTCCCCCCCCCCCCCCGCCTCCCTCCTCTTGAACTTTTTTTCAAATTCGTGATTTTTTTTTCAAATTTTGATGTTTTTTTTTCAAAATTGTTGACCTTATTCAAAATCTATGAACTTTTTTCAAACCTGTGATTTTTTAAAAAAAATCGATGAACTTTTTCTCAAATTCATGAACTTTTTAAAAATTTGATGAACTTTTTTTCAAAATTGATGAAATTTTTTCAAACTTTCGAACGTTTTTAGAAATTTGATGATTTTTTCAAAAATTCATGAACTTTTTCCAAAAATGATGAATTTTTTTCAATTTGTATGAACTTTTTGAAATGTAGTTAACTTTTGTGAAATTCGTGAATGTATTTTCAATTTTTCTGAAATTTTTGAAATTCACACACTTTTTATAATTGGTTAATTTTTTTCCCATTCACGAACTTCTTGGATTTATGAACTTTTTCAAATTTGTCTTTTTTTTTATTTTCATGAACTTTTTTTGGAAAAGCAATTGTTCAGCTGGTCAATGGGTCAACAGAAGAGAATCAATCGAGTGAGCTAGGAATCCCGATCGAGCAAGCGAGCAGGGAGCCAGCGAGAAACTGTTCGAGCAAAAACGAACTAGTTCTTGGGACGGCTCACACGAGCAGCAGATGAGCGCTAGTTGGCTATTAGGGCGCTTAAGGCGCTGATTAGGGCCTCCCACAAAACAATCAGGACAAACCACAAAAAACTAAATAATCACAAAAAAAATGACATCATCCTTCGATATGACTTAGTTATGTCACATCTGGATGTGCCCTACACCGGGCCCTTTGGTAGAAAAAGAAAACACCAATACAGATGGATTCTGTTGGGAAATAATCCGCGCGGCGACTATGTCTCACATTAAACGAGATGTAACGATTCCTCAATTGAATGCTACAGTAACAGCCCAGCCCAATAGCGGGCGCTTAAAAGAAATTGGAATAGAGAAGGAGCACGCGTGGGGAGGATTCGAACCTTGGTCTCCTGTTTAAGAGTCTCCCTATTTAATCGCAAGGGCTGCTAGCCACTGTGCTAGAATCACGTTCGTGAAGGAATAGTAGGTCGGGCCTAGTTAAGCCAAAAAGAGTCGGGTATTCATCGTTTCTTCTCCGTTTTTTTCAGGTTTGTTTGTTTTGTTTTTCATCGGTCTTTCTTTGTTTTCGTTGGGTTTTCTTTTCTTTCTTTTGTGTTGTTCTTCTTGGTTTTCTTTATTAATTTCTCGGTTTTCACTAGGCTTTTCTATTTTCTTTTTTCTTTGGTTTTCTTTTTTCTTTCTCGTTTTTTTGTTTTCTTTTTTCATCTTCTTTGTTTTTTTTGGCTTTCTTATTTCTTGTTCTTTTTTTGTTTTTGTTTTGTTTTTAACTCTTTTTTTGTTTCATGTTTTCGTCTTCCTTTGTTTCTTGTTTGGTTCTCTTATTTCTTCTTCTTTTTATTATTTTTCTTTCTTTCTTCTGGGTTCATTATACATTTTTTTTATTTCAACAATTATTTTATAATACATGTCTAACATTTTTCTAATACTAATTCAACATTTTTAATGCATGGTCAATATTTTTTCTATACACATTTTTAACATTTTTCAAATACAAGATTAATATTTTTTTAATACATTGTCAACATTTTTTCTATACACACTCTTAAACTTTTTTAAATGCTTGATCAACATTTTTAAAATATAAAAATAACATTTTCTAATATATGGTCAACATTTTTTCTATGCACATTTAACATTTTTCAAATGTATTATTAACATTTTTTAAGTGCAATATTAACATTTTTTAACACATGATCAACATTTTTTAAACACATTTAACATTTTTGAAATGATTGATTAACATTTTCCAAATACTTGTTCAATTTTTCTTAAACAATTGATTAACATATTTGGACGCGTCTAAGGAGTGGCCGTTGGCTCATTAGAGGTTTGGAGTGGCCGGCCATATTTGGAAATAGTTTGTCCCCCTTAATCCCCATATTAGGAAAGTACTAATGTAAGCAGAAAAAGAAAAAAGAACCATGTGAACAAGTATGAACACATTTAATTTGGATTTTAGAATTTTTAGAAAGCCATAACTTTTGAATGGAACGTCAAAATTAAGATCCGTTTTCACCGTTGAAATCCTCGCAACGTGCTCTTCGAAACTAGATCCCGCATGAATGTATTTCGACGAACTTTTTTGTGTGCAATTTAGTACCCGTTTGATGCAACCATCTAGTAGTCGATGTGCATCTATGTGATAGTCGTTGTGCAACTTTCGCCCTACTCGTGGACATGCAGTTTTCACTGATGTGAACAAGTGTGAACGCATTTAGTTTGGTTTTTCATTTTTCTCTAAGGTCGTAACTTTCGAACCGAATATCGAAATTAAGATATGCTTTCACCGTAGGAATTCTCGCGACGTGCTCTTTGAAACTAGATCCTGCATGGATATGTTTCGACAAACTTTTTTATGTGCAATTTTAGTCCCCGTTTGGTGAAACTGACTAGCAGTCGATGTGCAACTACCTGACAGTTGATGTGCAACTTTTCCCCTACACATGGACATGCAGTTTTCACTATGGCACCTCTACCCTAAACTATCCCCTACCAGTGAGATGTGCAACTTCGTCTGCTGTCCCGACCAACTATCTAGTAGTTGATGTGCAACTTTCCCTCTGCTTGTGGATGTGCAGTTTTCACTGTTCAATGCCTCAACCAACAACCTAGCAGTGGATGCGCAACTTCGGATGCTACCCCAGCCAACGAGTGATGTGCACTTCCCCCCGTACCCCATGAAGGTGTAGTTTTCAATGCTAGCACCCTCTTCAAACTACCCCTACTAGTGAGATGTGTAACTTTAGCGCCCCGTCTATATGCATCTTTTCTCTATCCCTCATGGATGTGCAATTTTTGTTGGGGAACGTTGCATGGGAAACAAAAATTTTCCTACGCACACACAAGATCTATCCATGGTGATGAGCATCTACGAGAGGGAGAGTGAATCTACATACCCTTGTAGATCGCTAAGCGGAAGCGTTAATAAACGCGGTTGATGTAGTCGAACGTCTTCGCGATCCAAATCGCCGAGCGTCCCGCGATCCAATCACGATCCTTCCGATCTAGTGCCGAACGGACGGCACCTCCGCGTTCAACACACGTACGGCTTGATGACGCCTTCACCTCCTCGATCCAGCGAGCGATGGTGAAGTAGTGGTTGAGTTCCAGCAGCACGACGGCGTGGTGATGGTGGTGAGGAACAATCTCTGCAGGGCTTCGCCAAGCACTACGGAGATTATGACGGAGGAACTAGAGGGCTAGGGTTGCCGGCACACGGCTTGGGAAATCCTGATGTGTCCCGTGTGCTAGCCCTGCCCCTCTATTTATATGTTGAGCCTTGGGGTCTAAACTTGGAGTAAAAGCCTCCTCCGGGTCGGTTTTGCCCGCACAAGGTCGGTTTGGCCCGCAGGAAAAGAGTCCAATTCGGACCCTGCCGAATCGTGCACAGCCGCACACAAGCGGTAGTACCGCTTCACACAAGCGGTAGTACCGCTTGGGCGGTAGTACCGCTTCACACAAGCGGTAGTTCCGCTCGGGCGGTAGTACCGCTTCACCAAGCGGTAGTACCGCTTACGCGGCAGCAAAACTACTTTTGCACTTTCCAATACCTCGTGGGCTTTATCCCTTTGGCTCATATAAAGTGTTGCTGCACCCGAACACTTCGGTAAACATCCGGAACCCATTCCGGTGAACTCTGGAACTCTTCCGGAGATCGAAACACTATTATCACATATATCAATCTTTACCTCCGGACTCTTCCGGAGATCCTCGTCATGTCCGGGATCTTATCCGGGACTCCGAACAACTTTCGGTCACCAACATAATAACTCAATTATACTAATCGTCACCAAACGTTAAGTGTGTAGACCCTGCGGGTTCGAGAACTATGTAGACATGACCGAGACACCTCTACGGCCAATAACCAATAGCGGGACCTGGATGCCCATATTGGCTCCTACATATTCTACGAAGATCTTTATCGGTCGAACCTCTATGTCAAGGATTCAGTTAATCCCGTATGCTGTTCCCTTTGTTCTTCGGTATGTTACTTGCCCGAGATTCGATCGTCGGTATCTCTATACCTAGTTCAATCTCGTTACCGGCAAGTCTCTTTACTCGTTCCGTAATACAAGATCTCGTGGCTAACACTTTAGTCACATTGCTTGCAAGGCTCATTATGATGTTGTATTACCGAGTGGGCCCTGAGATACCTCTCCGTCATACGGAGTAACAAATCCCAGTCTTGATCCATGCCAACCCAACAGACACCCTCGGAGATACCTGTAGAGCACCTTTATAGTCACCCAGTTACGTTGCGACGTTTGATACACACAAGGTATTCCTCCGGTGTCAGTGAGTTGCATGATCTCATGGTCAAAGGAACAGATACTTGACATGCAGAAAACAATAGCAATAAACTGACACGATCAAATGCTACGTTTATAGTTTGGGTCTTGTCCATCACATCATTCTCCTAATGATGTGATCCCGTTATCAAATGACATCTCATGTCAATGGCTAGGAAACTTTAACCATCTTTGATCAACAAGCTAGTCAACTAGAGGCTTACTAGGGACACAGTGTTGTCTATGTACCCACACATGTATTTGAGTTTCCAATCAATACAATTATAGCATGGATAATAAACGATTATCATGAACAAGGAAATATAATAATAACCAATTTATTATTGCCTCTAGGGCATATTTCCAACAGTCTCCCACTTGCACTAGAGTCAATAATCTAGTTCACATCACTATGTGATTTACATTGTAATGAATCGAACACCCATGCAGTTCTGGTGTTGTTCATGTTTAGCCCTTGGAAGAGGTTTAGTCATCGGATCTGCAACATTTAGATCCGTGTGTACTTTGCAAATATTTATGTCGTCCTCCTTGATGTAATCGCGGATGGAATTGAAACGTCGCTTTATGTGTCTGGTCCTCTTGTGAAATCTTGGTTCCTTGGCTAGAGCAATGGCACCAGTATTATCACAAAACAGAGTCATTGGGTCAAGTGCACTAGGCACTACTCCAAGATCTGTCATGAACTCCTTCATCCAGACACCTTCCTTCGCCGCCTCCGAGGCTGCGATGTACTCCGCTTCGCATGTAGAATCAGCTACCACGCTTTGCTTGGAACTGCACCAGCTAACCGCACCCCCATTAAGAATAAACACGTATCCGGTTTGCGACTTAGAGTCATCCGGATCAGTGTCAAAGCTTGCATCGACGTAACCCTTTACGACGAGCTCTTGATCACCTCCATAAACGAGAAACATGTCCTTAGTCCTTTTCAGGTACTTCAGGATATTCTTGACCGCCGTCCAGTGTTCCATTCCTGGATCACTTTGAAACCTTCCGGCCATACTTATGGCAAGGCTGACATCGGGTCTTGTGCACAGCATTGCATACATGATAGAGCCTATGGCTGAAGCATAGGGGATGACACTCATCTTTTCTCTATCTTCTGCAGTCACTGGGCATTGAGTCTTACTCAACTTCACACCTTGCAAAACAGGCAAGAACCCCTTCTTGGACTGATTCATTTTGAACTTCTTCAAAATCTTATCAAGGTATGTGCTTTGTGAAAGTCCTATTAAACGTCTTGATCTATCTCTATAGATCTTGATGCCTAATATGAAAGCAGCTTCTCCTAGGTCCTTCATTGAAAAACTCTTGTTCAAATATTCCTTTACGCTTTCCAGCATTTCTATATTGTTTCCAATCAGCAATATGTCATCCACATATAATATTAGAAACGCTATAGAGCTCCCACTCACTTTCTTGTAAATACAAGCTTCTCCGTAAACTTGTATAAACTCGAACGCTTTGATCACTTTATCAAAACGAAGATTCCAACTCCGAGATGCTTGCACCAGTCCATAAATGGATCGCTGGAGTTTGCAAACTTTGTCAGCATTCTCTGGATCGACAAAACCTTCTGGTTGCATCATATACAACTCTTCCTTAAGGTAACCGTTAAGGAACGCTGTTTTGACATCCATCTGCCAAATTTCATAA
Organism: Elymus sibiricus; assembly: GCA_039707655.1. Lineage (NCBI taxonomy): Eukaryota > Viridiplantae > Streptophyta > Magnoliopsida > Poales > Poaceae > Elymus > Elymus sibiricus. The sequence goes on along the minus strand of CM077672.1, from coordinate 92,048,453 downwards.
TCGAAAAAGGCAGCTATTGCTAACATGATTCTGACGGACTTAAGCATCGCTACGGGTGAGAAGATCTCATCGTAGTCAACTCCTTGAACTTGTGAAAAACCCTTTGCCACAAGTCGAGCTTTATAGACGGTGACATTACCGTCCGCGTCCGTCTTCCTCTTAAAGATCCATTTGTTCTGAATGGCCTTACGCCCTTCAGGTAATACTTCCAAAGTCCATACTTTGTTTTCATACATGGATCCCATCTCGGATTTCATGGCCTCTAACCACTTCTCGGAATCCGGGCTCATCATCGCTTCTCCATAGCTCGTAGGTTCATCGTTGTCTAACAACATGACTTCTAAGACAGGGTTGCCGTACCACTCAGGAGCAGTACGCGTCCTTGTCGACCTACGAGGTTCGATAGCAACTTGATCCAAAGCTTCATGATCATCATCATTAACTTCCTCTTCAGCTAATGTAGGCTCCACAGAAACAACTTTCTGCGCTGCGCTACTCTCAGGTTGAAGTAAAGGTTCAACAACCTCATCAAGTTCTATCTTCCTCCCACTCAATTCTTTCGAGAGAAACTCTTTCTCAAGAAATGTTCCGTTTTTAGCGACAAACACTTTGCCTTCGGATCTGAGGTAGAAGGTATACCCAACTGTCTCTTTTGGGTATCCTATGAAGACGCATTTCTCCGCTTTGGGTTCCAGCTTTTCAGGCTGAAGCTTTTTGACATAAGCATCACATCCCCAAACTTTAAGAAACGACAGTTTTGGCTTCTTGCCAAACCAAAGTTCATATGGCGTCGTCTCAACGGATTTCGATGGTGCCCTATTTAAAGTGAATGTAGCTGTCTCTAATGCATAACCCCAAAACGATAGTGGCAAATCGGCAAGAGACATCATAGATCGCACCATATCCAATAAGGTTCGATTACGACGTTCGGACACACCATTACGCTGTGGTGTTCCAGGCGGTGATAATTGTGAAACAATTCCACACTGTCTTAAGTGACTGCCAAACTCATAACTCAGATATTCTCCTCCTCGATCAGATCGTAGGAATTTAATCTTCTTGTTACGATGATTCTCAACTTCACTCTGAAATTGTTTGAACTTTTCAAATGTTTCAGACTTGTGTTTCATTAAGTAAATATACCCATATCTACTTAAGTCATCAGTGAAGGTGAGAAAGTAACGATAACCACCGCGCGCCTCAATGCTCATCGGACCGCACACATCAGTATGTATGATTTCCAATAAGTCACTTGCCCGTTCCATTGTTCCAAAGAACGGAGTTTTAGTCATCTTGCCCATGAGGCATGGCTCACATGTGTCAAGTGATTCAAAATCAAGTGACTCCAAAAGTCCATCAGCATGGAGCTTCCTCATGCGTTTTACGCCAATATGACCTAAACGGCAGTGCCACAAGAAAGTGGTATTATCATTATCAATTCTACATCTTTTGGCATCAATGTTATGAACATGTGTATCATTACTATCGAGATTCAATAAGAATAAACCCCTCACATCGGGTGCATGACCATAAAAGATATTACTCATATAAATAGAACAACCATTATTCTCTGATTTAAATGAGTAACCGTCTCGCAATAAACAAGATCCAGATATAATGTTCATGCTTAACGCAGGCACCAAATAACACTTATTTAGGTTCATCACTAATCCCGACGGTAATCGAAGAGCGAGCGTGCCGACGGCGATCACATCAACCTTGGAACCATTTCCCACGCGCATCGTCACTTCGTCCTTTGCCAGCCTCCGTTTATTCCGCAGTTCCTGTTTTGAGTTGCAAATATGAGCAACCGCACCGGTATCAAATACCCAGGCACTACAACGAGAGTTGGTAAGGTACACATCAATAACATGTATATCATATATACCTTGTTTGTTGTTGGCCGCCTTCTTGTCAGCCAAATACTTGGGGCAATTCCGCTTCCAGTGTCCAGTTCCCTTGCAATGAAAACACACAGTTTCTGGTTTGGGTCCAGCCTTGGGTTTCTTCACGAGAGGAGCAACTGCTTTGCCACTCTTCTTGGAGTTACCCTTCTTACCCTTGCCATTTTTCTTGAAACTAGTGGTTTTATTGACCATCAACACTTGATGCTCCTTCTGAATTTCAGACTCAGCGGCTTTCAGCATCGCAAACAGCTCGGCGACTGACTAGTTCATCCCGTGCATGTTATAGTTCAACACGAAGCTCTTGTAGCTAGGTGGCAATGATTGAAGAACTCTGTCAGTGATAGCCTCTGGCGGAAGGGGCATCCCTAACTCAGCCAGACGGGTGGAGTACCCAGACATTCTGAGCACGTGATCACTGATAGACCCGTTCTCCTCCATCTTGCAAGCATAGAACTTATCGGAGATCTCATATCTCTCGATCCGGGCATTCTTCTGAAAGATAAACTTCAACTCCTGGAACATCTCATATGCTCCATGACGTTCAAAACGTCTTTGAAGTCCCGGTTCTAAGCCATACAACATTGCACATTGAACTATTGAGTAATCATCAGAACGAGCCTGCCAGGCGTTCACAACGTCTAGAGACTCAACTGGAGCGGGTGGATCACCAAGCGGTGCATCAAGGACATAAGCCTTCTGGGAAGCCGTAAGGATAATCTTTAGATTACGGGCCCAGTCCACAAAGTTACTTCCATCATCTTTCAACTTAGCTTTCTCTAGGAACGCATTAAAATTCAGGGGTGCTACTGCGCGAGCCATGATCTACAACATAAATATAGCAAAGACAACTTAGACTATTGTTCTTAGATAATGAGTTTAGTTAATCATATTACTTAAAAACTCCCACTCAAATTGACATCCCTCCGATCATTCGAGTGTAACATGATCCAAATCCACCAACTCAAGTCCGATCATCACGTGAGTTGAGGTGGTTTCAATGGTGAACATCTTCATGTTGATCATATCTACTATATGACTCATGTTCGACCTTTCGGTCTCTTGTGTTCCGAGGCCATGTCTGTACATGCTAGGCTCGTCAAGTTTAACCCGAGTGTTCCGCACGTGTAACATGGCTTACACCCGTTGTATGCGAACGTAGAGTCTATCACACCCGATCATCACGGCGTGTCTCGAAACGACGAACTTTCGCAACGGTGCACACTTGGGGAGAACACAATTTATCTTGAAATTTAAGTGAGGGATCACCTTATAATGCTACCGTCGTCCTAAGCAAAATAAGATGCATAAAAGGATTAACATCACATGCAAATCATAAGTGACATGATATGGCCATGAACTTGTGCTTTTGATCTCCATCTCCAAAGCACCGGCATGATCTCCATCGTCACCGGCATGACACCATGATCTCCATCATCTTGATCTCCATCAACGTGTCGCCATAAGGTTGTCGCGCCGACTGTTGCTTCCATGACTATTGCTAACGTTTAGCGATAAAGTAAAGCATTACATAGCGCTTAATGATTGACACGCAGGTCATACAATAATTAAAGACAACTCTATGGCTCCTGCCAGTTGCCGTACTCATCGACATGCAAGTCGTGATATTCTATACATCACATGATCATCTCATACATCACATATATCTCATCATGTAATTGGCCATATCACATCACAACATACCCTGCAAAAACAAGTTAGACGTCCTCTAATTGTTGTTGCAAATTTTACGTGGCTGCTACGGGTTTGCAAGAACCGTTCTTACCTACGCAAAACCACAACGTGGTGTAGTGATTGCTTTTTGATCTTCTAAAAGAACCCTCTTCATTGAAATCGATTCAACTAAAGTGAGAGAGACAGACACCCGCTAGCCATCTTTATGCAACGAAGTTACATGTTAGTTGAAGGAACCTGTCTCGCGTAAGTGTACGCGTAATGTCGGTCCGGGCCGCTTCATCTCACAGTACCGCCGAATCAAATATCAACTAGTAACGGCAAGCAATATGTATACACCCACGCCCACAACTCGTTTGTGTTCTACTCGAGATCTCATCTACGCATAGACCTAGCTCATGATGCCACTGTTGGGGAACGTTGCATGGGAAACAAAAATTTTCCTACGCACACACAAGATCTATCCATGGTGATGAGCATCTACGAGAGGGAGAGTGAATCTACATACCCTTGTAGATCGCTAAGCGGAAGCGTTAATAAACGCGGTTGATGTAGTCGAACGTCTTCGCGATCCAAATCGCCGAGCGTCCCGCGATCCAATCACGATCCTTCCGATCTAGTGCCGAACGGACGGCACCTCCGCGTTCAACACACGTACGGCTTGATGACGCCTTCACCTCCTCGATCCAGCGAGCGATGGTGAAGTAGTGGTTGAGTTCCAGCAGCACGACGGCGTGGTGATGGTGGTGAGGAACAATCTCTGCAGGGCTTCGCCAAGCACTACGGAGATTATGACGGAGGAACTAGAGGGCTAGGGTTGCCGGCACACGGCTTGGGAAATCCTGATGTGTCCCGTGTGCTAGCCCTGCCCCTCTATTTATATGTTGAGCCTTGGGGTCTAAACTTGGAGTAAAAGCCTCCTCCGGGTCGGTTTTGCCCGCACAAGGTCGGTTTGGCCCGCAGGAAAAGAGTCCAATTCGGACCCTGCCGAATCGTGCACAGCCGCACACAAGCGGTAGTACCGCTTCACACAAGCGGTAGTACCGCTCGGGCGGTAGTACCGCTTCACCAAGCGGTAGTACCGCTTACGCGGCAGCAAAACTACTTTTGCACTTTCCAATACCTCGTGGGCTTTATCCCTTTGGCTCATATAAAGTGTTGCTGCACCCGAACACTTCGGTAAACATCCGGAACCCATTCCGGTGAACTCTGGAACTCTTCCGGAGATCGAAACACTATTATCACATATATCAATCTTTACCTCCGGACTCTTCCGGAGATCCTCGTCATGTCCGGGATCTTATCCGGGACTCCGAACAACTTTCGGTCACCAACATAATAACTCAATTATACTAATCGTCACCAAACGTTAAGTGTGTAGACCCTGCGGGTTCGAGAACTATGTAGACATGACCGAGACACCTCTACGGCCAATAACCAATAGCGGGACCTGGATGCCCATATTGGCTCCTACATATTCTACGAAGATCTTTATCGGTCGAACCTCTATGTCAAGGATTCAGTTAATCCCGTATGCTGTTCCCTTTGTTCTTCGGTATGTTACTTGCCCGAGATTCGATCGTCGGTATCTCTATACCTAGTTCAATCTCGTTACCGGCAAGTCTCTTTACTCGTTCCGTAATACAAGATCTCGTGGCTAACACTTTAGTCACATTGCTTGCAAGGCTCATTATGATGTTGTATTACCGAGTGGGCCCTGAGATACCTCTCCGTCATACGGAGTAACAAATCCCAGTCTTGATCCATGCCAACCCAACAGACACCCTCGGAGATACCTGTAGAGCACCTTTATAGTCACCCAGTTACGTTGCGACGTTTGATACACACAAGGTATTCCTCCGGTGTCAGTGAGTTGCATGATCTCATGGTCAAAGGAACAGATACTTGACATGCAGAAAACAATAGCAATAAACTGACACGATCAAATGCTACGTTTACAGTTTGGGTCTTGTCCATCACATCATTCTCCTAATGATGTGATCCCGTTATCAAATGACATCTCATGTCAATGGCTAGGAAACTTTAACCATCTTTGATCAACAAGCTAGTCAACTAGAGGCTTACTAGGGACACAGTGTTGTCTATGTACCCACACATGTATTTGAGTTTCCAATCAATACAATTATAGCATGGATAATAAACGATTATCATGAACAAGGAAATATAATAATAACCAATTTATTATTGCCTCTAGGGCATATTTCCAACAATTTTCACAATCCAAAATCCTTGCCAGTGAGATGTGCAACTTCGTCTGTTGCCCCAGCCAACTATGCCAACAAGAGCATGCAACTCTGCGGCTGTGTGTGTGTGAGTATGACGTCGCGCATTGCAACTCCCGCAACCCCGTAGTCTGTGTGTGAGCGACTATGCCGACCAGGGTGTGCAACTCCTGCAGTCGTACGTGAACTACTATGTCGACCAGGGTGTGCAACTCCGCGGTCGTGCGTGTGCGACTATGCGGACGAGAGTGTGCAACTCCGCTGTCGCGTGTGTGCGACTATGCCGACGAGAGTGTGCAACTGCATGGTCGTGCGTGAGCTGCTACACCGACGAGAGTGTGCAGCTCCTTGGTCGTGCGTGTGCGACTATGCTGCCGCACATGTGCAACTCCCGCAGTCGTGCGTGAGCTAATCTGCCGGCGAGAGTGTGCACCTCCACGGTCGTGCGTGTGCGACTATGCCGACGAGAGTGTCCAATTCTGTGGCCGTGCGTGTGTGACTATGCGGACGAGAGTGTCCAACTATGTGGTCGTACGTGTGCGACTATGCGGACGAGAGTGTGCAACTCCGCTGCCACACGTGTGCGATTATGCCAACGAGAATGTGCAACTCTGCGGCTGTGCGTAAGCTACTACGCCAACGAGAGTGTGCAGCTTCATGGTCCTGTATGTGCGACTATGCCGCCGCGCGTGTGCAACTCCCACAGTCGTGAGTAAGCTACTATGCCGACAAGAGTGTTTCACCACCTCAACTACCCTTGCCAGTGAAATTTGCAACTTCAGCTGCTGCCCCCGGCCAACTGCTTACCCAGCCATGTGCAACTTCGTCTGCTGCCCCGGCCAACTACCTACGAGCCGTTGTGCAACTTCGTCTGATGCCTCGGCCAATTGCTTAGCAGTCAATGTGTAGCTTCCCCTACCCCGTGGATGTGCAGATTCCACCACTTTTAACTACCCCCTTGCATGAGCAACGATGTCGATCAACGTCTGCAACTACTCCGTCACACGTGTGCAACTCCCGCAGCCCGTTCGTGAGCAATTATGCCGACGAGAGCATGCAACTTTATGATCGTGCGGGTGCGGCTATGCCGTCGCACGCGTGCAAAAAATACGGGTGATGCGGCATACTTGTAGCACAACATGCTTCCAATTTGCAACAGTAGTTGGTTGAGCTTACAAACGTCGCGCGGTCTAGCTATACTTGAGTAAGCAATGTGAACGCAAATCGTCATCTAACCAACTTAGTATCACCTTGTTGTGCAACTTCCCAATGGTTGTATCCAACTTGGGCTACTGACATGGCCAACTTAGTACAAACTGTGTTGTACCAAAGCCTTCTCACCTTGCTCCGCGCTCCCTAAATAAAACTCCGACGACTCACACCTCGTCCGTTCAAGATTTTCTCTAATGATTGTTAGCATGCTTTTCCCCTGGGTTACTAAATCCACACAAGTTAATTCTCTTCACAAGAAACCATGCTAATGAGAATGAAACTATAACAATATGGTAACAATATTATGCTCCCTGGGATGGTGGCGGCGGGGCCACGACCCCCGCGTCGCCGCTGCTGGCGACTCGGGGGGGAACCCTAGCCGCCGCCGCGGGAATCCCCCCTCCCGCTCAACCCCGCGTCGCCGCCGCCGGAGGGCCGGCCGGCGAAGCCGTGGCGGTCCCTGGGATGGTGGCGGCGGGGCAGATGCTCCCTCCTCGCGCGCTGCGTGCCCCGTTCCTTTCCTCCCCAAGATGGTGTGGCGCTCCGGCGGCTGGATCTGGTTAGTGGCTGCTGGGCGTTGGGGCGCATTGATGGCGATCAAACTGGCATCGGGTCTTGGCAGCTGCGGCCTTGGATGTCATGGGCGTTGGCTTGCCACAATTTATATGTAGCAGCGGCGGCTGTGCACACAAGAGGCTAGGCAGTGGCCGGGGGAATTGGCGGATGGGGCAATCTGCAGGTGGCTCGATCTGGCCAAATCACGGTGCTGAACCAGATCCATCATTGGCTGCTCGAACGAGGAAGACTCGCAGCTGCCATAGGACTTCTTATTTGGAGTTTTGGCCGCCGGCGTTGACTTACTCTCCCACCGCTAGTCTGCAGTCTGTGTTGCGCAGTGGCGGATATGCAGATCTTCTCGTCGCATGTGAGCATGGCGGTGCATCTTTACTGGCACTGCTCCGGCCACGGCTGTCTCTGGACATGTGGGGCTGCGGCGATGAGCTGGCCTTTTGCGTGTGCGGTGCGGGCCGTCGACGGTGTGATCCTCAGTTGGTGGTGGTGATATAGATCAGATTGGCCGGATGGTGGTGGTTGTAGACTGTTCTGCAGCGACTTCCTACAGATCCACGACAGCGAGGTTATCGAAAAGACTTCGGGAGGTTTTATCTCTTGATCCGGTGGATGACTTTCTGTGGTGTGTTACAAATTATGGACAACGACTTGACGCACGGGGATGTTTTGTGGAGTGGCGGCGGTCAAATTGTAGCTGCTGGATTGCGGAAAAGTGGTGGCGACAACACATGCGTGGCTTTGATGGTGGTGCTACGAGCACCTGGTCTCGAGCTCCGGGGCGAAAGCCTAGGCAGACCCGAGTGGTCATACCTGGCAATGGCGATATTTTTTATGTCGTTAACTTGTTGGAGGCATTGCTCGGATATGTTCAGACTGTTTCTTCAGGGTGAAAACTTTGATTCTGGCCTTTGTGGTGGGATCCGGCGATGGCGGCGCTTGAGTGTCGCTTCCTTCCTGAAGGCGTTGCTGTTGAAGATACTCGTCCTCCATGTGGTGTCAATGGTTGGTGCGGATATGGTCTCAGCTGTAGTTTGTCGATCGCTGATCTGATCACTTTGGGGTTTTTTTTCTTTTTTTTTTCTTTTGCTTTTTCCCACACTTACGCATAGCTTTTGGTCTTATGACCTTGCTAGTTGCTGGTGTGTTTTCGCGTGTGTGTGTTGGGTTGGCTGTGTGCATCGTAGTTATGCAGAGGCCGGGTGTGTGTTCATATATGCTCCATTTGAGCCAATAAAATCCACCCTTTGTCAAAAAAAAAAACAATATTATGCTCCCATCTCACTGCTGACAATCACTTTGAACTGCACTAAAATGTGTTCTGTATTTCCGTTAAAACTGGGACTATGTACATATACCATAGCGAGAAATTTTCAGATACAGAGCCATTCAATGGCTTACGAACACTTCAGGAAGATGCTTTCTCACCTGACAAGAACAAGGGCAAGCAAACTAGCACCATCAACTTGCAGGCCAGGAGTGTATGTATCATACCAATGTGTGTCCGTCGCCCTTGTATCATGTAGCAACACAATGGATAATTAAGCCAAAGTAATCTTATGATGGCTGCACTTCAGTTCCCTAGTACTGTCAATACATACATAATTGAGTTGAGATATACCTTTCCTTTACTTCCTGTCAGTACACAACTGAGTTGACGTACAAACACGAGCTCATAAAGTTTTCACAAAGCGCTTGCCAAGTCGTGCTCATTGTCGTAACAGAGATGATCTTGCACTGAATAATTGACCGACGTTTCTTCCACAGAACAAGGCCCGTTGCTCGACGGCCGTGTTCAGCCATATGTTCTTCTTCTCCAAAGTGTGCAGGTTCTCCGAACAACGAACTGGACAACTGGTAGTATTATAGGATAATGCGATCTCCCAGACTGCAGCGAGGAAAATGTAAGCAGACCCTGGTCGGCTGAGCTCGGTGGGGGTGGCCGTCGCCGCGAGCGACTAGGCGAGGCGCAGCGCCAGGGGCTCCGGGTGGGAGCCGCGGAGGCGCTGGAAGGCGGCCTCGGCAGCGGCGCGATCGGCGTTGGAGGCTGACATGAGCGTGGAGAGCAGCGCGTGCACAGACCAGATAACACCTGAACTCGTTGGCCACACGATTTGCTCGCATCGAGCGGTCGAGCCGCGGCCGCTCGGTTTGACGAGATAGCGCGTGCTCACGATGAAGTATTTAGGAACATATTTATATACATGATCAAAAAAATTCATCATTTTTTGAACACATGTTCAACATTTTATCTCACATATTTTTTTAAATGCTTGATTAACATTTTTGAAATACTTGTTCGTCATTTTTTTGTCAAATGCTTGATTAGCATTTTTATATACGTGATCATAGTTTTCCATCATTTTTTTATACATGGTCAACATTTTTTCTATACAAATTTACCATTTTTCAAATACTTGTTCAACATTTTTCCAAATGCTTGATTAACATTTTTATATACATCATCAAATTTATTCATCATTTTTTAATACATGGTCAACATATTTTTCTATACACATTAAACCTTTTCCAAATGCTTGATTAACATTTTTCAAACACTTGTTCAACATTTTTTCAAATGCTTGATTAATATTTTTTAGATACATGATCAAATTGTTTCATACATATTTTATTTTATTTGTATACATTTTTCGTATACATGATAAACATTTTATCTATACACATTTAACATTTTTCAAATACTTGGTCAACATTTTTCAAATGTTTTATGTAGAGTGATTTTTGTAATATATTTATTTAGAATATTTGGAAGTATAAACAAAAAAAAAAGCAAAACACCAAACAAAAAACGTAAAAAGACATGAGGCTGTTTTCCCTGCGCGGCTGGCCCGGCTCAAGTGGCGCCACCCTTCAGCGAGGGTTCCCACCGTCTCGCTTAATGCGAGACATAGGGGCGCCCAATAATCCGAGGCTCTTCCCACGAGCCAACAAAATTATCTCTATGCAAAAGTAACACTTTAGCCATACGTGCAATCAAATCGATCGAATATTTTTGTATCAATATAAATCAATCGAAAGTGGGCATCGCTTTTCGGCCGCCCCCCTTCGTGAAAAAAGAGCCGGGCATATTCTGAGATGGTAAATCAAATCTCGAACTGTTTTCACTATTGGATTACTCGCGTCGAGATCTTCAAAACAAGATCTCATATTAATAGATTTTTACGAAAAAAAAATCACGAAAAAACCTGGAAAGGCCGATAGAAAAACCGTAGTAGGAAACACGTTTTTTCCTTTCCGGAAGGGACAACTGTGCTACCCGTGGAAGCAAATCTGTGCCGCTACGAGAAGCAAATATGTGTCTCTCGTAAAAAAAATGTCTTTTTTTCCTCTTCCGAGAGACACAGCTGTGCCTCTCGCGGAATCAAACCTGTGCATCCACAAGAAGCAAACATGTGCCTTTCATGGAAGCAAAAAACGCATTTTTTTCTTTTTCCGAGAGGCACAGCTCGCGGGAGCAAATATGTGCCTCTCTCGTGGAAGCAAAAAAAAACGCTTTTTTCTCTTCAGTTGTGCCTCTCATGGAAGCAAATCTGTATCTCCCGTGGAAAAAAAAATGTGTTTTTCCCCTAGCTGTCACGCCCCGAGGCTGGGCCTAGGCGAGACAGCCGCCGCACGCCTATAGACTAGAGGCCTATAGTCACGCAAGGCGTGAATAAGCAGGCATAAACCAGCAGTGGATCACAAAAGCTCATATATTAACTTAACAAATTCCTTTACATTTACAAATGGCTCAAACAAATAATTCTCTAGCCGTTTCCCACCCACTGATCCAGCCTATATTTTGGAGGGCGTCGTCTTCTGGACATACTTACTTTAATCGTCGACTACATCTAAAAAGAACAAAGAAAGCAAGAATGAGTACGACAGATCATACTCAGCAAGTAGATACTTCACTATTCAACAAAGAAGAATGGTATGATGTTGATAAAGTAACAGCAGGTTAACTGTATTTAAAGGAGAACAAACAAGAGAATAATTATTGAAACTGATGTAATGGAAATGAGCAAAATGAACGACATAGCTGGATTAATGGAGACTGACAAGGAAATTATTGGCATCACATATGACCGCAAGCTTCCCAACCCGGGAGTCACAGGGGTGAAATTTCACACTTTTACGCTCTTACGAGGGGTACTCCGACGTCGACAGCCTCGACTAGAACCACACAGGCTCCAGAAGAGCAGAGCTCTTGTACCCACTAAGACCCGGACACCTTGACCTACTAATGTCGGTCGCTCCTATGGATCCATCACCGACACGTTCCCAAACAAGAGCCGTTCCTAGCGGAGAACTCAGACAGTCCCATACCTGAACTGCGACCGGTACAATACGTTTGCCGTCGTGACACCAATATAGATGAAGCAAGATGACTGAACAGATTATCCAAGAATCTCAGAAATATATCTAGAATAATAGCTCTGCATGAGCGCTTGCAAAATCATACTGGTTCCACAGAAACTTAACATGTTTCTCTCAAATCACATGAATCAACGGAGGATCAATAAGATCAAGGTGCAGCCATATATAAAGGAAGACCATGGACTAGGGAGTTAGCGAAGCAACTACTTGCCTTAGTAACAAGATTTCTCCGTTAAAATAATATACTCTTCCGATCATATGACTCAGTTCTTCCCTTCATTAGTACCTACACACTCTCTGTATAATTCTCCTAGACGCATGATGGATTCTTTCTCTCAGGCTCTCTCATCTGGTCTCTATTTCTTTCTCTCGGAGCTGTGCTTTGAGACAGCAGCAGGGGCGTCCTATTTATAGCAGGCGATCGTCGGTTGTAGTCTAAAATATGAGGTAAAAGCACTCTGGTCCTAGAACTTGTCCAGTATGTGATGGTTTAGTCCTAAAACTTGCAAAAGTGAACTCTTTAGTCCTAGAACTTGCACACAATGTGCAAATTTAGTTCAGAGCCGATCAGAGGCGGCCAAGTGGCGCCAGCGGGCCCGGTCCGGTCGTCGCTGGACATTTTGCGAATACTCCCTGTCGTTTACAGAAATTAACCCGCACTACCTCAAATCCCTAGTCCCCTCTCTGTTCCCGTTCCCCACTCGAGCTGCCGATCGGGCCACCATGGCGCCGCAGCGTCCGGCGCCGCAAGCCGCCGGCCAGCGTCCGGCGCCGCAAGCCGCCGCTGCCCAAGGTGACTTCTGCGGCCACGGCCAGCTCCCCCGCTGGCACGAAGACGTCGGCGGCGAGCTGCTGCCGCTGCGCAAGCGACTCTCCGTGGACGGCAAGTCCCCGGCGTCGCGGATATGCGTCTGGGAGTGCGACGGCGAGGCCGGCGACATCACCTGCGACATCGTCGTCGCGCCCTTCCGGCGACGATAGCATGCCACCGGGGTGTCTGATGGTCCTTCTTTTTTACGGCGCTGCCATGGCCTTGCCCTTTCCCTGCATCTTCCATCTCATCTCTTCCATCTCTAGTGCTAGTTTGGTCTCCCTGAGAGCAAACGCTGCTGTGGATCACAGCTTCTCGTGGCAGCAGGCAGCGACAGACAGGACCAGGACGCTTCCGCCCATGGCGTCCAAGTTTGGAGCGAAACTGGTATGAGAATCTCACAAATCTTCAGTTTCCTCTTCTTTTTGGCAGGCACCACCAGCTGGTTATAACCATGCTGCAGAGAAGCCATTCTTGCCAGTGTTGTACTGAAGAACACTGCTTGTGCTGTGCAGGTGGCTTCAGGCTGCAAGACATGCAGGGGGAAGGGTGCAGTGGAGTGTGAAGGGTGCAAGGCAAGACCATTTCCTCTGCTTGCTGCTGCCAAACATATATTGTCTTTTCAGGCCATTTATCATCTGCAAGTGATCTGTTTGTAGATAAATTATTGATGACTGATTTGTTGATGTGTGCAGGGGACTGGCAGGAACAAGAAGAACGGCAACATCTTCGAGAGATGGAAGTAGGTTTTTCTGATTAACTAAAAAGAGAAATGTTAAGCCATGATGATATGATATATTGTTGTGCTAGGATAGGAATGCTACTTATTAGTGTTTGTGTGGCTAAACTGCTGGTATTATGGGATATGGTTCAGGTGCTTTGACTACCAGGGGTTTGGGATGAGGAAGTACCCCGGAGTTTTGCGGAAAGCTTACCTTCCCCGTGTCTCTAAAGCGATGTCTCTCTCTGTTATCTGTGGCACTGCGTACCACATTGGCCTAACCAGGTATCAAATGTTGTTTGAAAATTCTTTGTGTAAGGCGACCGTATGCATCTAGATTTCTGTTAGGGGGAGTGCACCCACCCCCCCACCAGGGTTGAAGAAGCCACACCAGTTTGTCGGTTTTTCTTGTTCGTTTACTTTTGCGTTCTTTACGTGCAGTATATGTGATTAAATTAGCAGCTACCTGCTACTTGTAAAAAAAAAGTCTCCCTGCTGTAGATATGTCTTGTGTTATAAGCATTATGCTATACTTGCTGTTTTTAAATGAGTTTATGCTCCATTCATCTGTATGAATTTGATATCGCAATAGTCTAATCTTCCACCTTTTTGCGAGTTTCTGGTAACAGACATAACTATAGTTATAAATTTGATATATACCAGGTGCAAATGTTGATTTGACTACTGATGCTGGCCGAACTGCTCTTCACTATGCTGCTAGTAAAGGGTGGCTTGTCATTGCTCAAACGCTGATAGCTCATCGTGCAAATGTCAACAAGAAAGATAAGGTTTGTAATCTTCTAATGATCTAGAAGGAATACCATGGATGGACTCTCAAATCTGGTTCCATGTAATTTAAGTGCTTATGGCTGGTTGTACAACCACCTCAATCCCATAAAGAGAATGAAATATTTTTATAGGGAGGTTTGTGATATGATCTATGAACATAAAACTGCAAATGAAATTGTATGGGAAAGCTAAAATGTTTATTTATTTATTTTGTAGAAATTTACTTTAGCAAGACATTGCTGTCCTATGGATGGCATTCAGGCATAGAAGTTGACTATGATGTAGACAACCATATATATCTACAAATATTATGTTAATTTGAAGAATTAACTGTCAAGTACAGTAGTTTCCATGAAATACATTTGTCCACTGCTTTCTACATTATCATTGCAGCATGTTTGAAGTAATTCGGCAGACATGTAAAACATTGAACTACTATCTTGTCAGTTTGGCTGCACACCCCTGCATAGAGCTGCGAGTACTGGAAATGCTGAGCTGTGTGAATACCTGCTTGAAGAAGGCGCCGATATTGATGCAGTTGACAAGCTAGGACAATCACCTCTAATGCATGCCGTCATATGCGAGGACAGAGGGATAATATTTCGTTTGCTTTCATGCACCACCTCATTGTATTCATAGGTTATGTTGATGCTCTTTCAAATGGTTAGAGGTTTGGAGCTTCTGTATATAGTATTTTTATGTGTTGCATGGTAGGTACACCTTGACTGTTCACTTAAGTTGCAGTTAAAAGTTCGGGACAATGATAGTATTTTCAGTTTTTTACTGACTTGATGTTCAACTATGCTACATAGTTCATTAGCAACCCATGTGGTTCAAAAGTCAAGGAATAATCCTGACTTCTCCGCGAGTTGATTTGTTTCAAAATTTCCATGTGCATTGATTAATTGTCCTCTGATTTCCATCATATATGGATGTGGATTACTTGTATTGCTACTGATTCTTGTGTTAGAATTGCTTTTTAGGTTGCCCTTCTGCTGATCAGACATGGTGCCGATGTTGACACTGAAGACAAGGAAGGCTATACTGTCCTTGGCCGAGCATCTGATAGCTTCAGACGTGCGCTGATTGATGCAGCCAAGGCAATGCTCGAAGGCTGCTGGTCGGATTCCAACAGAACAAGATAGACAAAATTAATTTAGGTGGGTGTACTGCGAGTTGAAATCACAAAATGGTAGGGGGGTATCGGCAAATGTTCAACAGTTGATTGGCTCAGTCCAGCTGGCGCCACTTGGCTGCTTCTGACTGGCTCAGGACTAAACTTGCACATTGTGTGCAAGTTCTAGGACTGCATAGTTCACTTTTACAAGTTCTACGACTAAACCATCACATTACGTAAGTTGTAGGACCTCCGGTGCTTTTACCTCCTAAAATATCTGAGCTGCAGTGACCCAGCCCTTGGAGCAGTGCAAATATCACTGGCCGACGTCTCCTTGTACATGCAAATGGTCACTTTCTACTGGCTGGCGACACGCAGGAGTCCACGTCCAAACTTGGGCTTCATGTCCACTAGAGTGCTGCCAGCACATGCATGCACCTGTCCACTTATGAGACTAGAAATGTCCAGGACACATGAATGCCAACGCAAACCCTCCACGTACACAGATTTTTTACTTAGCTTGGAAGGGTAGTACATACGTGTGCATTCTCATCATTGCATGCATGTACTAGCTAGTTTATCCTCTATAAATATTTTTTATGCAAGAGAAATTAGAGGGAAATTATACGCGGAAGCAAACTTGTGTCTCTCGTGAAAACAAAAAAATAAGCGCAGTTTTCGCGCAAAAAATTTTTAGAAAAAAATCTCCAAAATCTCGGGAAAACCGGGCAAAACCAAAAAACCAAAAACCCCAGAAAAAACCATATAAACCCTGAAAACGCATACCAAAAAACAAATAAAATAAAATTCTTAGGGAGCGTCCAGCACGCGACACGTGGCGACAACTGAGATCGTGTCAAGTGATGCGCTCTCGACCTACCAAAAATGACCCTTGAGGGGCTCCCGCAAGGGGAACCCCTCGGTTAGTTTTTTTTAGCCTAACCCCTTAGTTAGTTGCTCTCACCAAACAAACTCAAAGCAAGAGGCCACATTTTTTTTAGGAACAGCAAGAGGCCACATGTGTGAACACCAGAGCTCCTTTTCGACGCTCTCAGCGCCGCTTAGCGTGTAGGTGCTCGAAGGGGATGGGTATTGGGCCGGCCCAGCAAACACGAGGTTGTGCTTGCTCGCTCGCATGCATCGCTAGTATGCATCTCACTGGTTGGCTGGTTGACTAATTGACAGGTTAGACCAGTTGACCGTTAACTTTCTAGAAAGTTCATAAAATTTGAAAAAATCATAAATTTGGAAAGAGTTCACAAAATTTGAAAACAATTGACAATTTGAGAAAAGTTCAGGAAAAGAAGTTTGCAAAAAATTGAAAATGTTCATAAAAATGTTAAAAGTGCACGAATTGCAACAATAATCTTCTTAGGTGCCATATTCACCCGGACGAAGGGAACGTTTTCTTTGTAGCGAAATATAGGGCACTGTGCATAGGGGAAGACTTGTGTGAGATCTCACATATCAATAAAATCGATTTTTTTGAAAAAAAAACATGTTCAAACATTCTCAAAAAAATTATAGACACACATCAATGTTTGATTTACATTCTCAAAAAGTTTAACTAATTCGACCTACATTAATAGAAACAAAAAATACAAAATCAGTTATGAATAGTGTCAATGTACTATTCACACAAAGATGCCACTATTCACATTCGAATTTGTCTTTTTTGAATCTCTAAATGTACATCGAGTTTTGAGCTGATTTTTTTCAGAGTTGTAGACATACTTCACAGGGATGTTGTCAAATAATTTTAGATTTTTTCAAAACATATAAATACGAATTTTTGAGGTTAATCTCACGATCTCACCTAATGTGAGATCTCACCTATCAATGAAATCGATTTTTTTTTTAAAGTTACATGTTCAAATATTCTCAAAATATTTGTAGACACGTAAACTACTTTTCTTCGCCGTTGCAACGCACAGGTATATTCGTATATGTGCTAGTGACTGGCAATAGAAATAGAAAGATAACAAGCTGGTGGAGACTTAACATGGCAAGTATTAGGGCAACTCCAACGCGCCGACGCGAATGGTTCGTGTGTGTCCGTTTAGGTCGAAATGGATGAAAACGCCGGCCCAACGCGCCGACGTAAACCCAAAATCTGTCTGCTCGCTGTCCGTCTGGACGCATTCCCGACTCATATTTGCGCCTGATTTGCGTCCACACGGATACGAGACAAACGTGGCGCGCGTCCGCCTCGAGCCTGCGTGTCGGCCGCCCAACTACCCCACGCGGTCGTAGTCAATGCGTTCACCTACCTTGGGGCCGCATGGCAGCGTCTAGAAGCCTCCGGAGTCCATGTCTTTTTTAAATGCAAGCATGCGGGGGGGGGGGGGGGGGGGGGGGGGAGGGGCTCATCCACTTCTCCTCCCACTCCCGTCCACATTTGGCCACCCTTGCTCCCTTGCTAGCGACATAAAACCCTACCTAACCCGTGCGTCTGCCATGGGGTTCTTCAACAACAAGGGCAAGGGCAAGTGCAGGTTCGACGCCGGCGCTGGCTCATCCAGCGCGCCGCGATGGTGCCGCGTGCGGGGAGGGATTGCCGGCCGCGGGACCGGCTCTACATCCCGGTGCACCGCGTGCCGCTGTCGTGGCATGACGTCAAACTCCCCCACGGCTGGCACCTTGACCCCAACGCATCCCGGTGTCGGCGGTGCTGCGGTGGCCGCGCGCGCGCGCGGAGGAGGTGCGCGAGCGCCGTGCCCTCCTGACGCCGGAGTAGCGCCTCGACCCGGCGTACGCGCCAGACTCCCCCAACTGGGATGTCTGGTTCGCCACCGAGCACAATGTGGCCCGCTGCGGCGGCATCCAGCTTGACGACGGCTACGTACCGCCGCCCCGGTGGTGGTGCAGGAGGACGAGGTGGCGGAGCCGGCATACTAGGCCGCACTGGAGGAGGCGCTCCAGCGCGCCCTGGAGGAGTCCCAGCGCGAGGAGGACGCGCGTTGGCCAGGAATGGAGGAGGCGATGCAGCTGTCAACGGCGGGGGACTGTGTCTACCCTCCGCCACCGTCGTCGCTGCCTGAACCAGCGCCGGTCACGCCCAAGGAAGGGCTCGTGGAGGCCGAGCCGAAGAGGTACGCGTGGACTGGCGGCCTGCGCGAGTGGGTGAGCGCGTCGGCCATCTGGTTGGGCGCAATGCCAGAGCAGGAGGCGGCGTACCTCGACCAGTGGAAGCAGCTCGCACTGGCAGAGGAGCGGGCCGTTGTCGTTGTGCCGAGACCCCGCTGCCCCATGCCGCCGAGACCAGTCGTTGTCGACGCGTCAAATGCCACGCCGCTCCACCTTCGCGAACACCACCTGCTACCACTGGTCCCATCCCCTCTGCCTGCAAGTCCTCTAACCGAGTACCCAAACGCCCCAGACGATGCCTCCAAGAAGGACACGACACACGTTGTGCCGCCGCCGTCCAATCCAAGGGGATTTTGGGTCTTCACCCGGGTTCGGCTGCTGGCAAGACCAAGCTCTTGGAGCTCAAGTATAGAACCCAGGAACCACGCTAAATTGGATCCGACGATCCGCCAGTAGTGTTATTGGTTTAGTAGTAGTTTATTCTTCTTCTGTTGGTTCTTTCTTTTTTGGTATATAGATTTCAATTTTTTCCCTCCTTCATCAATTAAAAGTTGCGCTGACAACATTTTTGTAAAAAAAGAACGCAAGACAGATGGATGCTGTTAGGAATAATCCGAGGATCTTCCCACGAACCAACAAAAATATCTCTATGCAAAAGCAGAAGTTTAGCTATATGTGCAATCTAATCGATCGGAAGTGGGCGTCGCTTTCCAGCCGCCCCCTCCGTGAATAAAGAGTCGGGCATACATTCGAAGAATGAAAAAGCACAGAAAAATCAGGGGGCAGCCCATAGCCTACGGACAGCACCAGTGTGTCGCTCTCCCGCCGGTTTGACGAAACAGACAACAACGACGCATGTCAAACCGCAGGCGCCACCCCGTGGTATGACAATACCCACACTCTCAAATCTCCCCCCATCTTTCTTCTTCATCAGACCAGCGCACAGCAACACAACTTCACCCACCAGCAAGCAAAATCGTCAATCTTGGGCCGACCGATCGATCGATCAAGAGGGATGAACGCGGACTACGGCGCGCCCACGGAGCTGGCGGGGCCCCTGCAGCAGCGGAGGGCACTGTACCAGCCCCGCCTCCCACCCTGCCTCCAGGTGATCATCCACCATCGTGTCCCTGCTGCCCGTCTCCGTTCTCTCGTTCTTGGATGAGTAGTGATACTTAAATTCGTTGTCTGTCCCAGGGAGCGACGGTGAGGGTGGAGTACGGCGAGGCAACCACCACCATCGACCCCACCGGCGCGCACGCCGTCGCCCAGGCCTTCCCGCGCACCTACGGCCAGCGGCTCGTCACTTTTCTCGCGCCGGACGACACCGCCGGGGCTGACAAGGCCGTCGACGAGCGTCCGCCCATCAGGTCAAGCTCGACAGCTAGCCCGGATCGTTTGATGATATATCCAATGGGAATCTGCAACGCTGATACAGTGATAGTGCTAATTTTGCAGAGTGGGCGTGGTCTTCTCCGGGAGGCAGTCACCTGGAGGGCACAATGTGGTCTGGGGCCTCCATGATGCTCTCAGGGCTTACAATCCCCAGAGTGTTCTTTATGGATTTATTGGTAATCTTTTAGGAGTACTTCCAAAGTCTCAGTTTGCTATGTTTTTTTTTTCTGCTCAGTTTCCAAAAATAAAATACTCCCTCCGTCCCGAAATGAGCATCAAAAAACGTCTTACATTTCGGGACGGAGGGAGTAGTTTTTTAAGGGAAAAAAATAGTTTCTTGATATTGCGTCAACATCTGGAATTTTTTCTCACATAATTTGCTCTATATAAGAAATGAAGGTTATTTATTTATTTATTTACAGTAGGTTGTGTTGTGCTTGTGTGTAGGTGGGACTGAGGGGCTGTTTGCAAACAAGACATTGGAGATCACAGATGATGTTCTTGCTTCATACAAGAACCAGGGTTCGTGCGTTTATCTACCATCGATTCTTGACATGCTCCTGCGATTCTTACGGATGACAGAATAAACTTTGCACCTCTCTTTTTCTCAGGTGGTTTCGATTTGCTGGGCAGAAGTATTGACCAGATCCGCTCGAGTAAGCAAGTGAGTGCTGCTATGACTACGTGCCACAATCTTAACTTGGATGGACTGGTCATTGTTGGAGGTACTAATACGAAAACCCGATAAAATTTGTTATGACAGTCCATGAAAACTAATTATCCGGGTTTACCATATGTTGGTGATTGTTCATTTCCAAAATAAGTGGCCATATTTGAGCATTCTTGTCATCAGTCTTGTATGATGCACGAGCTATTTTGAGTTCTATTATATAGTGTACCATGTACTCCCTCCTTTCCAAAATAATTGAAGTTCTAGGATTTTTTCTTAAATCAAACTTAGTAAAGTTTGACTAAGTGTATAGAAATATCCGCAAAGATCTACGATATCAAATATATATAATAAGAAAATAAATTTCATAATTAAAATAATGGAATAAAATTGACTTTGTAGATGTTTATATATTTTATAGACTTGTTCAAACTTGATAAGTTTGACTTTGGAGAATCCTAGAACTTCAATTATTTTAAAACGGAGGGAGTATTATAGTTCTATTGTAGCTCTTTTGTACCATGTTGGCGATATGTTTTCAAGAATAATTGGTGTAGCAATTTCAAACCGATCAAATATCCCATCTTAGTAGAAGCATGTACGTGGTTCTGTTAACACTGCACTTACTCTGTTATCAGGAGTGACTTCCAATTCAGATGCTGCACAGCTCGCGGAGACCCTTGTCCAAAAAAACTGTAAGACCAAGGTAATGTATGAATTTAATCTGTAATATCAAATGCTCGTATTCTTCACGGGCCGCAGTAATCTCTCAGGGACTAATGTCTTTATTGAACAGGTCGTTGGTGTGCCTGTTTCACTGAATGGCGATCTCAAAAACCAATTTGTCGAGACAACCGTTGGATTTGATACGGTCTGCAAGGTAACCCACCGGATGCCAGGAGCAATTTTCTAGAACGAAATGACTTGCGCATACTTAAGAAGGCATCGGATGCTGTTTACCATTGTCAGTTTGTCACTCCTGTCATTTATCGAAATTCTTTTTCAGGTGAATTCTCAGCTTATAAGCAATGTTTGCCTGGATGCAATCTCGGCTGGAAAGGTAACACTGTAATTCACTCATTTGGATTAAATGTTTAATAAGCCCAATTACATTTCACTAACAGAGCACTTTGCTGCTGTGTATTTTACCTACCAGTACTACTATTTTGTTCGTTTGATGGGTCGAAAAGCATCTCATGTCGCCTTAGAATGTGCACTCCAATCACACCCAAACATGGTATGAGTCATCGAACTTGTCAGCCAGATCACTACTATGCATGAGAAGAACAGTATTATAATCTCTAATTTTTTGAACTTCTCGATACAGCTTATCATGGGAGAGGAGGTGGCATTGTCAAAACTCACACTGATGGAGGTTATAAACAAGATATGTGACGGAGTACAAGCAAGGGCAGAATTAGGTTTGTACAGTTCTTCGATCGGTTTGTTTGCGAAATTAGCTGAATACTTTGTCCAAAAAATTTAGGCCATCTTTACACATATACCACCCAAGATGTTTTGTATATTGTGTTAAAATGATGTCCCGGTATCCATGTTCAGAAAAACACCATGGTGTGCTCCTTATACCAGAGGGACTGATAGAAAGCATTCCAGAAATGTATGCACTCATTCAGGTATAATGGTTCTGGCCACCTAATAATAAGATGAAGAACATAACTTCGGTTCTACCTTATTCATTTCTGTTCAACCATTCCAGGAAATCAGTATCCTCCACAACAATAATGTGCCTGTTACAGACATACCAACACAACTGTCTCCGTGGGCAGCGGCACTGTTCCAGTTCTTACCACCCTTCATCAGAAGAGAGGTGCTGCATTTCCAGCAAAGTTTCTTTGCATAGTGTTATGACATTAGCTTTTAACATAAACTAAGTTCCAAATACATTCCATTTTTCACTCAGCTCCTCCTCCATCAAGAATCTGACAACTCTGCCCAGCTGTCCCAGGTTTGTGACTCGAGATGCTCTTAGTTGCCGAAATTTTTATCATGCAATCATTGGTATCACATTGTCGTTTTTACAGATTGACACTGAGCAACTGTTAGCTCACTTGGTAGAAGCAGAAATGATAAAAAGAACAGTGAGTTTTCACGCTTCTGTTTTTTTATTATTTTGGTTTTAAATTTCAGGATTAGCCCCTTCTGATCATGTTGCTTAATTTCCAGAAAGAAGGGAGATACAAGGGAAAGAAGTTCAGTTCAGTCTGCCATTTCTTTGGATATCAGGCTCGAGGATCCCTACCGTCAAACTTTGACTGTGACTACGCTTATGTAAGGATTGCAAATTTTATGTTAAATTTTTAATTTATCTGAAGACAATACTCTAAATATATGTTTTTTTTAAAAAAGGACCTACTCTAATATTTGAACTATGCAGGTTCTTGGCCATATCTCCCTGCATATGATAGCAGCTGGTTTGACTGGCTACATGGCAACTGTGGCTAATCTCAAGGACCCTGTACACAAGTGGCGATGTGCTGCTGCCCCACTAACCGTAAGATCTTTATTCAAAAAGCACTTGTATGGAATCCATCTTATCATGCACCCCTTTTTGCGGTTAAGTAAAAATCCATGATGTACATTGGAGTAGCAGATAAGCAAGAATTACTTTGTCCACTAGACTTCTTGTCAGCTAGAAATTTCTTCCGCCATATTCTTATTATGAACTTCTTGTCAACTAGACTACTCTGTAAAACTTGTTCTGTTGTATTGTCTGAATTCAGTACAAAACGATTACCTTCTGTTTAAGTAGTCCTTACTGACCCAGTAATACTTATTATTGTCATTACTAGGCAATGATGAGTGTCAGGAGGCATTTACGTGGCCCTGGGGCAATCCCTATAGGAAAGCCTGCCATTCATCCTTCTCCTATCGACCTGAAAGGGAAGGCATATGAGTAAGTCTGTGGTTTTCTTTATATATAAAAGGCGCTTTTATTAACTCAAATCGTTCCTTTTCTTGAAGGCTAAATAATGTAATACAACCTCTGTAAACTAAATAGAAGACATTTTTGCACTTCAACGTTTTTGCAGTTCAATTTGAACTGCAAAAATGTCTTATATTTCATTACAGAAAGGAGTATCACAGAAGACGTTTTTTCCGGTGCCAACCCTATTTAATCTTCATACTAGACATTCTTTCAAAACTAAAGAGCAGGAATTCCAGATTGGCTATATCTATATCGGTTTTCTACTCTAAAAGAAGTGTCATCTTCATTACTGTAGTTGAGAAAAAAAAACTTGAATCAAGTGTTCAACCCCATGAATAACTCCCGCAAAAATATGGACAGGTTGAGATTTCTCTAACTATAACAGCAAAATATGTAATGTGAAAATTTTACTACAACAGAACCATTAAAAATATTCCCGCAAAAAAATTATACATATTGTTGACAAATGTTTAGACATCTAGCGAAACTGATTAATTTAACCTGTGAAAAAACTGATTAATTTAAATATTGATAACATAATTCACATTCAGCGATTTACGAGACCACT
Source organism: Elymus sibiricus (assembly GCA_039707655.1). Lineage (NCBI taxonomy): Eukaryota > Viridiplantae > Streptophyta > Magnoliopsida > Poales > Poaceae > Elymus > Elymus sibiricus. The sequence continues at coordinate 92,024,344 of CM077672.1, read as the reverse complement.
GATATAATAAAACACGAAGGCTAGGGAACTCATTTTATTTAGAGGTCATTACTAATCAAAAGTAACGCATCGGTTCATGATGCATTAACTATAACAGCAAAATATGTAATGTTAAAATTTTGCTCATCGTTTTTTGTATCCTCTTGATGCTTCATTTGAGCCAATAAAATCCACCCTTTGTCGGAAAATTAAACATATTCCTGCAAAAAAAAACACATTATACATATTGTTGAGAAACTTTTATGCTTCTAACGAAACAGATTAATTTAACCTGTAGAAAGAATCCCGCAAAAAATAACCTGTAAAAAAACTGGTTGATTTAAATATTGATAACATAAATCACATTCAGCGATTTACGAGATCACTGATAAAATAAAACAGGAAGGCTAGGAACTCATTTTATTTAGAGGTCATTATTGACCAAATGTAACGCATCGGTTCATTTTGCATAATGAAATTTTAGAAGAAAATAATGCCCGATTACTCCCTAGTAGTAACACTTACAAGTCCTACTTTTATCTGGTCGCGATCTTACGCCTTATACGAACTGAATTGTTTCCTGTATGACTCAGGTTGCTGCGAGAGAAAGCTTCGAGCTTTCTCCTCGATGACTTCTACAGGACTCCTGGGGGTATTCAATTTGAAGGACCTGGTTCAGAAGCAAAGCCCATCACACTGACCATTGAAGACCAGGACTACATGGGCGACATCGAAATGCTAAAACTGTATCTCGACAAGGTTCGTGCCTGAAACTATATCTCGACTCAGGTTGCATTTTGTTGCCTGTCTCGTGTTCCTAACTGTGCCAAGCATACCAATGAATTTACTTCCAGGTGAAGACGATCGTGAAGCCCGGTTGCTCGAGGGACACCCTCAAAGCGGCGATAAGCTCGATGATCTCAGTGACACATGTGCTGACAGTGATGTCCCACCCTCTCAATGCTGAGCTGCCTCTCTACCATTTCAACTGAGCATGAATCACTCACTGCATCTGAGTTACAGGAGGCTGGCTTCTTGAGCTATTCTGTTTTCCTCTGTGTTCCTTTTCTGAAGGACAGCATGTGAAAGCACTGCAGTTTATGCCAGCAAGTGTCGAAATAATGGTAGTTAATAATCCTGGTGTGAGACCGGATATGTTTGTGATGAGCAGCCGATAGACTTGAGTCGAAGTAATCAGAACTTCAGTATCTGTTAGTCTCGAAAACTTTTGATTGTAAATGACTTGTAGTTGTTCTAAGTAGGCGGAGATCATCAACTCATCATCCTATCTGCTCTTCTCCACGCCATGTGCCGTCCTCTTGGGTGACACGGCGGCCATCCCCTCCCTAGCTACCTCCAGACCCGATCACTCCCCTCGCCGCCGGAAGACATACAGGCCAGAACGACCGGCAACAAACTGCTAGGTACCTTGTTGCATGCTCAGGGAAGGAGATGGCCACGGCGGCTGCTGGGTTTCTAGGGCCTGTTTGGATCGTGGCCGGCGATTGCCATGCCAAAATTTTGGCGTGGACTCGTAGCTTAGGGTACCGTTTGGATTGAAGTCCAATTTATCGAAGCCACGCCAAAAAAATTGGTCGATGCGTTCCAATTCTGCGCCCACCCACGGAAGAAAATGGGCAGGCGAATCGTTCGCCAAAATATTGGCGCGCCTCTTTTTTTTTTTGAAGAAACTTTCGATCTACCAAAACATCTTATATTTAACCCTAAAAAACATCTTATATTTAGGAACAAAGGGAGTATTCATCATTTGTCAAGTGGATGACCTAAGATTTATCAATTCGTGGGAGGTGTAGGATGAAGATGGCCTCTCTCAAACAACCCTGCAATCAAATAAAAGAAATATCTTGTATCCCTAACACACCCAATACAATGGTAAATTGTATAGACGCACTAGTTCGGGAAAGAGATGGTAATACAAATGTAGTATGAATAGTAGATATAGTTTTTTATAATCTGAAATAATAAAAACAACAAAGTAGCAAGTGATAGAAGTGAGCTTAGGGTTCATATTTTCACTAGTGCAATATCTCAACAGTGCTAACATAATTGAATTATATAACAATCTCTCAACATGCGACAAAGAATCACTCCAAAGTTCTATCAGAGAAAGTAGGATGAAAACGTGTACAACCTTTGTGCCTAGATTACTCCAATGTCACCACGGGAATCCGCAAGTTGATTGCCAATACATATATCAAGTGACTCAATAGAATACCCCATTGTTACCACGGGTATCCACATGCAAGACATACATCAAGTGATCTCAAATTCAAAATATTCAATCCGATAACAATGAAACCTCAAAGAGCAAGACTCAATTTATCACAACAAAGATAGAGAGGGAAGAACACCATATGATCCAACTATATTAACAAATCTCATGGTACATCAAATCGTGCCAAATCAAGAACACGAGAGAGAGAGAGAGATATCAAACACATAGCTACTAGTACATACCCTCAGCCCCGGGGGTGAACTACTCCCTCCTTGTCATGGAGGCAGCGGGGATGATAAAGATGGCCTCCGGTGATGGCTTTCCCCCTCCGGCAGGGTGCCAGAACTGGGCTCCAAAGGAGATCGCTTCGGAACAGAGGCTTGTGGCGACGGAAAAACTCATCTAGGTTAACTTTCGGGAGTTTATCAGTTTATAGGAATTTTCAGTGTTGGATTCAAGCCAGAAAGGTTCCCGAGGGACCCACAAGCTCGGGTGGCGCGCCAGGTGAGCTTGTGGCCCCCTGGGTATCGTCTGGTCCTTCCCGAATGCTTCCTGGTTCCCTTCTTGTACATAAAAAATCACCGTAAAATTTTGTGGCATTTGGACTTCGTTTGGTACGGTTTTTCTGCAAAATAAAGAAATAGCCAAAACAGAAACTAGCACTGGGCACTAGGTTAATAGGTTAGTTCATAAAAATCATATAAAACTGCACCAAAATCATGTAAAATTATTGTAAACATGGCATGAATACTTTATAAATTATAGATACGTTGGAAACGTATCAGCATCCCCAAGTTTAATTTCTGCTCGTCCTCGAGTAGGTAAATGATAAAAGAAATAATTTATGAAGTGTGAATGCTAGCATAGTGCATAAGTTTGATCAACGATAATTTCAATCACTTTTCCTAGCATAATAAACAACAACTCTTTCACATGCTATAGTTTAAACAATGCACTCTCTTGAAACTTAACAACCTATGTTCTTAGTCACCAAATAATTAAAATTCAACTTATTTTCAGAAAAGTCTAAATAAGAGCTCCACATACTCAATTATCATGTAGTCTTCTATGATTGCTAGTACTCAAAACATATTTTTAGAAAAAAACAACATCCATCAGACACAGAGGAAGATAGGGACTTAATGTTTCGCCTCCCAACCTACTTATCATAGAGATAATTGTCAACAATAATAATTCATGATCAAATATATTTGACTGGATATATGTGTCTGGAGAATAATTAAGGTTGGAATAAGAAGTTGACTCAACATGAAAAGTAAATAGATATGCCATTCGCAGAGGGAAGCATGGATCTGCTAATGTGCTAGAGCTCACTACTTAAAACAGAGATAATTTAACTTTTCCTGTCAACGGTTTAATGACAATTTTTTCAATATCTTCGATGCTAAACACATTAATGGCGGTTCCCATACAAAAAGTTTTACTCACCCTCCACCATACTAACACAAACCATGGCTAGCCGAATCCACGGGTGCCTGCCAACTTTCAACATTCAACGCAGAGTATTTTTATAAATAATTCAGGACTAGGCATCCTTTTTACCAGCCTCCCTCAAATTTAACGAGTGAATAAACTCTCGTCGGTGAGTAAAACACATTTAGCATGGAAGATATTGACTATCACATCGCTCCATGAGCGGTACGGGTACACAAAACAGATGTTTATTTGAAGATTTTAGAGATGGCACATGCAAATTTATTTGGAACGGCAGGGTAATACCATATATAGGTAGATATGGTGGACTCTCATGGAAGAAACTTTGTCCAAGGATTTTGGATGCACAAGCAGTATTCCCGCTTAGTACAGAAATTTTTGGCTAGCAAAGATTATAAACAAGCACCACATGTTGGAGGATCCATAACAATATACACTACAAAAAAAGACACATCCGTGACATTATGGCCCGAACGAAAACTTTTTCTGTCATGGTTGTGACACTTCTATGGCAATAATTGTGACAAAAACACGTATCATCATAGATGTGGTGGGCTCCTACTTCTATGACAAAAAAATATGACAGAAAATGGGCTTTTCGTCCTGGGCGGGCCAGAGACGCACCCGCATGACATTCTTTAGGCCGTCCATGACGTAAAAAATCGTGGTAGAAGTGAGGGCGAGGAAATTTTCGGGGAGTTCCCGGTTACGGTGGGTGGTCGGGGCCGAGCGATGCAGTGTGGTTTGCGCGTTTCTCTCGTACGCGCGCGTGTGTGCGAGGCGCTCGCTAACTGAACCCGAGCGAGGCGTTCGCTAACTGAACCCGAGCGATCGATCTCGCCTTCGCACTGCGTACTGAACCCGAGCGAGGCGTTCGCTTACTGAACCCGAGCGATCGATCTCGCCTTCGCACTATGTACTGAACTCGATCGATCCCTTCGCTGGTAACTGAACCCGAGCGATTCCTTCGCTGCTAACTGAACCCGACCGATTCCTTCGCTGCTAACTGAACCCGAGCGATCGATTGCTGCTACCGCTTACTGAAACCGATCGATCGATGCGTTGCAGTGAGCCCCCGTGCGAGACGTAGCCAGCCGGTGTTGGGTTGCCTCTCGATGAACAGTGCATGTTGCTGCCGCGCGTGCGATACACGTAGACATGAGTGGAGACGCATCGATCGAGCCGGCTGGTTGGCTGTGGATGAACAGTTCCCATTGCTGCCGCCCGCTCGTACGCCCCACCCCAGCCGGTGGGTTGGCTGTGGATGAACAGTACCCTGGCCATGTGAAGGTGGTTGGCGCTGGATGAACAGGACCCCGAGGAGAGGCCGCCACACCCCAGCCGGTTGGGGTGGATGAACAGGACCCTGGTGGAGGTGGAGGAAGTCGACGGTGGATGAACAGTAGCTGGTGAAGGCTGGAGGAGGTCGACCGTGGATGAACAGTAACCCGTGGAGTCCCGTTTTGCGCTACGCCACAACCCTCCCGATGAACAGGACCCCCGTTTCGACCGTAGGCAGTTGGGGAGAAGTCTGTTTCCTCCGTTTTGCGGTACGCCAGAGCCCTCCAGATCAACAGGACCCCGTTTCGACTGTAGGCGCTCGAACAGAAGTCCGTTTCCTCCGTTTTGCGGTACGCCAGACCCCCAGCCAATGAACAGGACCTTGTTTCGACCGTAGGCGATCGAACAGAAGGGCGTTTCCTCCGTTTTGCGGTACGCCAGACCCCGAGTCGATGAACAGGACCCCGTTTCGGTTGTTCCATCCAAGCCGGTTGGCTCCCGATGAACAGGACGTGTTCCGACCCAGTCGGTTGGCTCCCGATGAACACAACGCTGTTTTCTCCATTCCGACCCAGCCGGTTGGCTGACGATGAATAGGAGGCCGTTGCTGCCGTCCGTTGCCTCTCTCCATGTACACGAGCCCTGGCCGTACGTATGCGCGAGTACTCGTTCGAGACCCCGCTGGTATATGTACATACGTGGCCGTATTTTTTGTGATGTGGCTGTATGTACGTACGTGCACACGATTTAGACGGGGCTGCCTGAACTGCTACATCGGGGGCTCTACTACGACACGTGCCGCTTCTTACACACCCGCGGTTCATCGTTGCAGAGAGACCGATCGACCAGTATGTATGTACACGTTCGCGACCAGACAGACAACGCTACGTACGCTTCGACCGGGTGGGTCCCAGCTATCAGGGAGGATAAGGAGGCACTTCCTTGCGTGCGAAGATATAGCTGGTAGGTCCCAGCTGTCATGGGGAGGAATAATTTTTTTTTGCGCGTAATAAGGAGGCACTTCGTTGTGTGCGAAGATGTAGTTGGTGGGTCCCAGCTGTCAGGGGGAGGAAACTTTTTTTTTCGCGTAATAAGGAGGCACTTCCTTGCGTGTGACCATGGACCTCGTGCGTCCCAGCTATCAGCCTCTCCACGTACAGTCCTCTTCCGATGGCTGTCGTTCGTTGACCGCGTTAACGACGCCGTACCGAGTGTAGTAAGGCGGTGGACGACGGCGAGGCCTAGGAAGGGAACGACCCGGAGCCGGGGAACACTTGGCAGTGGTTACGCACGCGGAGGGAAGTACGAGGGTTTACTGGTTCGGCTACAGTGTGAGACTGCCGTCGCCGGAGAATAACAGGAGGTGTGGGTGAGTAGAGGGATGGCCTGGCCAGCGATGAGAGTAGGGTGGGGCGGTGAGGCCTGCATGGCAGCACAGCCGGCCACGGGAGGCGGGAGCAGGCGGTCCCGCCGGTGCTGGTTTGGGCGGCTGGAGCAAGAAGATCAGAGATTGAAGAAGTAGCACGGCCGTTGGATTAACATCCAACGGTCACTACTGCTAGAATCGTTTGTTGACTAAGTTGACAAAGCCCTGCGTACGCGTCAACTTAGTAGGCCCAAGTCAGCCTCCAAATCTGTGGCAAACATCATACATCACATTTGCTATTATTTTTAATTAATTACAGCCCATTTGCTCATTCTTGAGGATTTTTTGGCAGCACATATTCTTTTTGTTAGCATTACAGCCAATATTTTGGCCACGATTAAAAATCTCAATGAAATTTTGCATATTTTGGTGGGCTCCGAACTGTTTTTAATCCCGATGTTTCGAGGCTGATTCAGACTAATTTGAAAAAATAAAATTATATAAATTTATAATCCAATGATTTTTTCGCCGCAGAAAAATCCAATGAAATTTAAAATTTCAAAATCCGGATGAAACGAAATTTTAAACTAATTACCGGTTTGCTGTGTGTTTTAAAATTTACAGCCCATTTCTTATTGCTTGTAGGTCATTTTCTTTTTTTAGGGAAATAGGCCATTTCGTGGGCAAGCCGAATGTATCCGGATTTGAAGCCTCCTCGTCTTGAAAGATTTGAAGCCCAGCAGGGATGAGAAAAGCAAGTAGGCCCCGGTTGGGTATTGTGCAAAAAAAATAGAACTAGGCTAGCCATTTCAAGAAAGAAAAAAAAACTGGGCTGGTCATGTGGTAAACATAAAATAAAAGACTGGTCATTGAAATTTTCGAACTATTTTTAATCCCAAAATTTCGAGCCTGATAAAAACAAAATTTAAAATATATTTAAATTATGTTAAAATCCAATGAAATATGAAATATCAAAAAAATAAAATAAAATTCGCAATTTGAAACTAATTTCCCATTTGATATGTTTTTTATATATTTACACCCCATTTCATATTACTCATAAAATTTACATCCTTTTTTATGGCCAGGCCGAATGTATCCCTCGTCGTCTTGAAAGATTTGCAGCCCAGCAGGGCAGGGAAAAAGGAAATCGGCCTGTGTAGGGTATTGTACGAAAAAAAGGTGCGCTAGTCATTTTCACAGACAAAAAAAAAACAGTTGGGCTCGTCATGTTGTAAATAAAGCATGGGCTAGGCGGGCCACAGACACCGTACAACCCAGTTGGTACCCTGCTCCGTCTCAACAACAACAACAAAAAACTGCTCGAGCTACTGGGTCCCAGGTGTCAGCCGCTCCTTGTGCAATTCTTTCGTTTATTGACTACATTGACAATGTCGTAGGTCCCGGATGTCAGCAAACCATTAGGAGGAAGCATTTTTTCATGTAATAAGGAAGAACTTGCTTACGTACGGCTATGGACCTGGGGGTCCCTACTGTCATCCTCTCCATGTACAGTCCTCACCGATTCTTGTCGTTTGTTGACAGTCGCTTGTTGTGAAATTCTCTCGTTTATTGACTACGTTGACAATGTGGTGGGACCAAGATGTCAGGAAACCATTAGGAGGAAGCTTTTTTTTGGCTTGTAATAAGGAGGCACTTGCTTGCGTACTGCCATGACCCTGGTGGGTCCCTACTGTCATCCTCTCCACGTACAATCATCTCCTGATTCCTCTCGGTTGTTGACCATGTTGACAACGCCAGAAGGCAGTGCCGCGGCGAGGGAACCAAATCGGAGGACGACGGCGAGGCCTCGGACGGGAACGAAAAGGAGCGGTGGAAGATGCGACAGTGTGGTCGAAAGCGAAAGGGAGTATGAGGGTTGGTGCGGGGTGGGGATGCCGTCGCCGGAGAATAATAGGATGTGGGGGTGGGTGGGTGGGGGGCTGTAGAGGGATGGCCTGGCACCCGTTAGGGTATGGTGGGACAGTGATGCGTGCGCGGCTGCGCAGCAAGCCGCGGAAGGCGGGAGCAGGCGATCCTGCCGGCGTTGGTTTGGTTTGGGCGGCTGGAGCAAGACAAGAGATTGAAAAAGCACGACAGACGTTGGATTGACATCCAACGGCTTAGGCTGCCACAATCGTTTGTTGACTAAGTTGACAAAGCCTTGTGTACGCGTCAACCTAGTAGGCCCACAAGTCAGCCTCTGAATCTGTGGCGGACAAATACAGCCCATTTAAAAAAAATAACATCCCATTCCAAATGTTCAATCGGAAAGTTCAACATTCAGAGCAAAGTAACAGGTCTAATTCAGAGATAGAGTACTGAACTTCCACGTTGACAACCATCATAGCCAACTTAACTATCTACTCCCACTAATACTCGAGTTTAGAACAACTAACATACTCTTAGCTAACTAGACAATGCCGGCCGCCATCTACGGCACACGCTAAACACCGGCACCGACGTCCTCCTCCTCGCCTCGGACTTGGCAGAGGTGCGATAGGGCGCGTTGCTCGCACCTGTTGGCCCTTTCCATGCTGGCGTGGTCCACCGAAGCTTCGGCTTCTAAGAAGGAAACCCACTTGACGAGCTGGTAGTGAAATTCAGCGTCGCACACGCGTGCGTGCCCGACAGCCTCTAGGGCTATTCGCCGGGTGCCGGCCTCCACGTAGTCGGCCCAGTTGCGGGCGCTCTGCTCGCGACGCAGAGCGGCGGTGCGCTGCTCCTCCTCCATGCTCTGTTGGTGGCGCAAATCGGCGGTACGCTGCTCCTCCGCCATGCGGTCGCACTCCAAGGCATCCTCATACTCCGCATTGCCATCTAAAGACCGCCAGAATGCCTCCTCCCTCCGTCTGCCTTCCCGTGAAAAACCGAACACTAACTCCGGTGGTGAGCGCCTCTAGTGTCGCCTATTGATGCCGCGCGGGGGCATGACGGACGTGGCGAGAGCGAGGGCAAGTGGCGAGCGACGTCGGGCCGGTGGGGTCTTGTGAGGATAGGGTGCGTTGGGTGAAGGTGCCACCGAAGCACGCCAGGTACCAGTAATTATAGACGGACGGTAGGTAAACCGGCGTGTCGCGGGAAATGCGAAGGTCATCGGAATTCAATGCATAAGCAGGCATGGCTTTTAGCGCGCTAGCTTGTCGTGGAAAACTGGAAAAACTGAAATTATGACTGTGCCGTACTCCTGTCCCATCCCGTCAGTGTTGGGTCGCACATCGGCATGACGGTCAAACGAGTGCACTCGATTCATCCAGATGAGGTACGTGCGTGATCCGATGGTTATTCGTGTAGGATCGAGTCGGTCTGCGCGAGCTGCTGGGTCCCTGGTGTCAGCCGCTCGTTGGGCAATTCTTTCGTTTATTGACTACGTTGACAATGGCGTGGGACCCTGATACGTCTCCAACGTATCTATAATTTTTTATTGTTCCATGCTATTATAGTATCAATCTTGGATGTTTTATATGCAATTATATATCATTTTTTGGGACTATCCTATTAACCTAGTGCCCAGTGCTAGTTGTTGTTTTCTACTTGTTTTTGGTTTTTCAGGAAATCGGTACCAAACGAAGTCCAAATGCCACGAAACTTTTTGACGATTTTTTTCTGGACAAAAGAGACCCTGGAAGCTTCGGGAGGAAGCTAGAAGCCTCACGAGGGCTTCACAAGGCAATAGAGCACGGCCCTAGGGGTGGGCGCGCCCTGATGCCTTGTGGGCCCCTCGTGGCTCCTTTTGACCTAATTCCACTTCTATAAATTCTCAAATATTAAGAAACCAACAGAGAGCCAGACGAGAAAACCCTACCGCAGCCGCAAGCCTCTGTTCTTCCACGATCCCATCTGGAGGCCTTTTCCGGTACTCTGCCGGAGGGGGAATCGATCACGGAGGGCTTCTACATCAACCTTGGTACCCTTCCGATGATGTGTGAGTAGTTTACCACAGACCTATGGGTCCATAGCTAGTAGGCTTCTTCTCTCTCTTTGATCTTCAATACCATGTTCTCCTCGATGTTCTTGGAGTTTTATCCGATGTAATCTTCTTTTGCGGTGTGTTTGTTGGGATCCGATGAATTGTGAGTTTATGACCAGATTATTCATGAATATTATTTGAGTCTTCTTTGAACTCTTTTATGCATGATTGTTATAGCTTTGTATTTCTCTTTGATCTATTCGTTTGGTTTGGCTAACTAGATTGATTTATCTTGCAATGGGAGAGGTGCTTTGTGATGGGTTCAATCTTGCGGTGCTCAATCCCAGTGACAGAAAGGGACATGACACGTATTTGTATTGTTGCCATTAAGGATAAAAGATGGGGTTTAATCATATTGCTTGAGTTTACTTTGTCTACATCATGTCATCTTGCTTAAGGCGTTACTCTGTTTTATACTTAATACGCTAGATGCATGCTGGATAGCGGTCGATGGGTGGAGTAATAGTAGTAGATGCAGGCAGGAGTCAGTCTACTTGTCTCGGACGTGATTCCTATATACATGATCATTGCCTTGAATATCGTCATAACTATGCGCTTTTCTATCAATTGCCCAATAGTAATTTGTTCACCCACCGTATGTTCTGTGCTCGAGAGAGAAGCCTCTAGTGAAAACTATGGCCCCCGGGTCTACCTTTATCATATATTAAAATCCAAAAATACCTTGCTGCAATTTATTTACTTTTATTTTATTTTGCAATTTACTTTTTAACTATCACTATCAGAATTAATCCTTGCAAATAACCGATAAGGGGATTGACAACCCTCTTATTTGCGTTGGGTGCAAGTGTTTGCTTTTGTGTGTGTAGGTGCTGCTAACGAGGTTCTGTGTGGTTCTCCTATTGGATTGATAACCTTGGTTGTTAACTGAGGGAAATACTTATCTCTACTCTACTGCATCATCCTCTCCTCTTTGGGGAAATATCAACGCAGTTTTCAAGTAGCAGGAAGAATTTCTGGCGCCGTTGTTGGGGAGACATCACCAAAACTTATCAAGTACCTTCGCATAAACTATCATCCACTTGCATTTATTTTATTTGCCTTTTTATTTGCATTTGCCTCTCGTTTTCATCTCCCCCACTTCTAAAACAATTTTACAAAAACACAAAAAAAATATTTCCGTTTGCTTGCTTGCTAGTTTGCTTGCTCAAAGTTGTTATCATGACTAAGATTGGAAAATTTGGTAACTCTCCCGCCATTATAGCGGATTCTTTAGACAACCCTTCTATACTTTTGAAGCTTATAAATGATAAAAAGAAAGGGGTTCCTAAAGTTGCTAAAGAAAAATTAGATAACCTAGCCAATGATGATCCTGATAAAGAACAACCCACTATCATGCATACTAAAAAACTCCGTATAGGTAGTGGTAATATTATTTGAAAAGGTGTTATTCAAGATTTCTTTACTTGTGCTGGCACGTTACCTATGCTAGGAGGGTCAATTCTTAATAAAACTTCTAGCTTTGCGGATGCCATATCTTTGCTTATAGTTGAATTTGAGAGACAATTTGTGCATATGCATCCCGCTATACAAAGGATACTCCTAGAGTTTTCAAATATTCGTAATCCTTTCGTCAAACGTGTAGCCACTTTATTCCTAGATTATGAATTTGGCCACATCATGAAAGAGGCCCATGAAATATTTGCTCATTACAATATAAATAGTGGATGTCCTCCCATAGAAGAAGTCCTTTACAGCCAGGAGGCAATGAGGAGATTACAATCTCCAGATTATGCTGCTTATAATGAGAACCTTAGAAAAATGGTTTCCCCATCTACTTTACTTGATAAAATTTCTGAACTCAATGATAATTTTGTTATACAAAATAATGGATTGGGACTTGTGCTTGAGAAAAAACTAAAGGAGCACATTCAAAGAAATATGTATAATGAAGAAATAGTCATCACTTATAAAGGGCCAACGGAGGAATCCCCTCCTCCTAATTGATCTTACGGATCCTTATCCTATAAAATTTAGCCATTTTGAGTACTTTTGCTTTCCACTTAGAAAACTTGCTTCTGAAAGAAGAGAATATGAGATGAGCATGGATGATCTCCTTTACCTTGATGACAACACTTGAAACTATGCATTATGCCTAGCTAGGGGCATAAAACCGCTTGTTGGGAGGCAACCCAATAAACAAAATAAATTTTTGTTTTACTTTATGTTTTTGTGTGTTTACAAAATTGTAGCCTATGTTATGATTGTGTTTTTATCTTTTAATTAGTGTTTGTGCCAAGTAATGCCTTGGAGATGATTTGGATGATAGTATAATTGTTGCTGTTTGAAAACAGAAACTTTTGCGTCCAGTGCTGGAATTTTCATTTTTTGCTGGAGCGTCAGAACCTTCTGAACTTTTTTACACATTATTGATATATGAATTAAACACATTGTCCTAATTTTTCAGAATTTTTGGAGTTACATAAGTATGACTTTAATTCAGATCTTTATAGACTGTTCTGTTTTAGACAGATTCTGTTTTTGTTGCATAGTTTGCTTATTTTGATGAATCTATGGATCGTATCGGAGGGTATGATTCATGGAGAGGTTGGAGTACAGTATAATTATGCCAATATTAAATATGAATCAATTTACAACAGTACCTAAAGTTTAAGATTTGTTTGTTATACTAACGGATCTCACGAGGTTTCTGCTGAGTTTTGTGTGCTGAAGTTTTCAAGTTTTGGGTGAGACTACGATGGATAAAGGAATAAGGAGCGGCAAGATCCTAAGCTTGGGGATGCCCAAGGCACCCCAAGGTAATATTCAAGGAATACTCAAGCGTCTAAGCTTGGGGATGCCCCGGATGGCATCCCCTCTTTCGTCTACAATCTATCGGTAACTCACTTGGAGCTATATTTTTATTCATCACATGATATGTGTTTTACTTGGAGTGTCTTGTGTTATAGTTTGTTTGCTTTTTAGTTTGCCATAATCATCTTTTCTGAACACACCTTTTTGAGAGGGACACACATTATTCGTGTTTCTGTCGAATACTCTATGTGCTTCACTTATATCTTTCGAGCTAGGTAGTTGCTCTAGTGCTTCACTTATATCTTTTAGAGCATGGCGGTGGTTATATTTTAAAGAAATAGTTGCACTCTCATGCTTCACTTATATCTTTTTGAGAGTCTGATGAATAGCAATGGTAATATGCACGGTTTATGAATTTGGTGCTAATATGATAGGTATTCAAGAGGGATATAATAAAAACTTTCATGTAGATCACTGAATATGATAAGTTTGATTCCTTGCAATAGTTTTGCGATATTAAGATGGTAATATGTGGGAGGTGCTAGTAGATAATTGTGGTTTAGTAAGAATATTGGTGTTAAGGTTTGTGATTCCCGAAGCATGCACGTATGATCTATCGTTATGCTAAGAAGTTGGAGCATGATTTATTCTTGATTGTCTACCTTATGAGTGGCGGTCGGGGACGAGCGATGGTCTTTTCCTACCAATCTATCCCCCTAGGGGCATGCGTAGTAGTACACTGCTTCGAGGGCTAATAAACTTTCGCAATAAGTATGTGAGTTCTTTATGACTAATGTGAGTCCATGGATTATACGCACTCTCACCTTTCCACAATTTGCTAGCCTCTTCGGTACCGTGCATTGCCCTTTCTCACCTTGAGAGTCGGTGCAAACTTCGCCGGTGCATCCAAACCCCGTGATATGATACGCTCTATCACACATAAGCCTCCATATATCTTCCTCAAAACAGCCACCATACCTACCTATTATGGCATTTCCATAGCCATTCCGAGATATATTGCCATGCAACTTCCACCGTTCTTTTTTATGACACACATCATCATTGTCATATTGCTTTGCATGATCATATAGCTGACATAGTATTTGTGGCTCGGCCACCGTTCATCATTTTTCATACATGTTACGCTAGTATCATTGCACATCCTGGTACACTGCCAGAGGCATTCATATAGAGTCATATTTTGTTCTAGTTTCAAGTTGTAATTTTGAGTTGTAAGTAAATAGAAGTATGATGATCATCATTATTAGAGCATTGTCCCAGTGAGGAAAAAAAGAAGAAAAAAAAGAGGCCAAAAAGAGCCCACGAAAAAAAAGAAAAAAAGGGAGAAAAAAAAGAAAGAAAAAAAGGAAAAAAATGAGAGAAAAAGAGAGAAGGGGCAGTGTTACTATCCTTTTCCATACTTGTGCTTCAAAGTAGCACCATGTTTTTCATATAGAGAGTCTCCTATTTTGTTACTTTCATATACTTGTGGGAATTTTTCATTATAGAACTTGGCTTGTATATTCCGATGATGGGCTTCCTCAAATGCCCGAGGTCTTCATGAGCAAGCAAGTTGGATGCACACCCACTTAGTTTTTCATGTTGAGCTTTCATACACGTATAGCTCGTAGTGCATCCGTTGCATGGCAATCCCTACTCCTCGCATTGACATCAATTGATGGGCATCTCCATAGCCCATTGATTAGCCTCGTCGATGTAAGACTATCTTCTTCTTTTTGACTTCCCTTTATTAATCTCTACCACCATATTCTATTCCACCCATAGTGCTATATACATGGCTTGCGCTCATGTATTGCGTGGTGGTTGAAAAAGCTGAAGCGCGTTAAAAAGTATGAACCAATTGCTCGGCTTATCATCGGGGTAGTGCATGATAAATACTTTGTGTTAAGAAGATGAAGCATGACAGGATTATACGATTTTGTAGGGATAACTTTCTTTAGCATTTTTATTTTGAAAGACATGATTATTTGTTAGTATGCCTGAGTATTGATGTCTTTATATCAAATTATAGACTATTGCTTTGAATCATTCAGTTCTTAATATTCATACCATAAGAGAGAATTACATGATGAAATATGTTAGGTAGCATTTCACATAAAAAATTCTATTTTTATCATTTACCTACTCGAGGACGAGCAGGAACTAAGCTTGGGGATGCTTGATACGTCTCCAACGTATCTATAATTTTTGATTATTCCATGCTATTATAGTATCAATCTTGGATGTTTTATATGCAATTATATATCATTTTTGGGGACTAACCTATTAACCTAGTGCCCAGTGCCAGTTGTTGTTTTCTACTTGTTTTTGGTTTTTCAGGAAATCAGTACCAAACAAAGTCCAAATGCCATGAAACTTTTTGACGATTTTTATGGACAAAAGAGAACCTGGAAGCTTCGGGATGAAGCCAGAAGCTTCACGAGGGCTTCACAAGGCACAAGGCGCGGCCCCAGGGGTGGGCGTGCCCTGATGCCTTGTGGGCCCCTCATGGCTCCTTTTGACCTAATTCCACTTCTATAAATTCTCAAATATTCGGAAACCAACAAAGAGTCAGACGAGAAAACCCTACCGCCGCCGCAAGCCTCTGTTGTTCCGCGATCCCATCTGGAGGCCTTTTCCGGTAATCTGCCAGAGGGGGAATCGATCACGGAGGGCTTCTACATCAACCTTGTGTAGGAGATATGCCCTAGAGGCAATAATAAATGTTATTGATTATCTCCCTGTTCATAACTAGGTTTATGTTCCATGCTATAACTGCTATGGTTCTCGAGTCTGCAATAACCACGAGGCTCGGAGGAAGACTCATATGCACATGTGGAATAATAAACGGTAAAATGTATTCCTAGTCTGGCCTCTAAGACTAGCCCAAGTGTTGCATGATGGTTATGTTTTCCTGATCATGGGCATGTCTATGCCGGCAACTTTGAGGGCACAATGTTAGTAGAACACTTGTGTTGAATCGACCCGATTGATGTTATGCTATGAGATTCATTCGTCATAAGTTAATGGTTAATAACACAGAGAAGTTAATGTTTGCATAATTCCTTAGACCATGAGAGTGTCGAGTTTCTTCATGCTTGCTTCATGAACTTTGGGGTTTGTTAAACGTCATCCGTAAATGGGTGGCTATTACGGCGGCTTACGGGTTCATGGAAAAGTATGTTAAGTAACTTGATAGCTCAAGATTGGGATTTGCTCCTCCGACGATGGAGAGATATCTCTGGGCCCTCTCGGTGTTATGGTATCCATCATCGTCTGGCCAGACACAAGTGTGATTTGATCACAGGGATACCGGAACACAGAAACGAGAAAAGAGAACAAAAACCGGCAACGAGGTAACTGGCATTGTGGACAAGTGTTGATCCACGAGGATGCCGATGTTTCTCACCTCGGGTATTTGTAACATATCGCGAAGCAACAGGAGTAGCACACGGCAACTGGAGGTTCACTCGAATATTCATTCGTGTGGGTATAGGGGTCAATATGGGTGTCCACGGCTCCGATGTTGATAATTGATCGGAAAGAGTTCCGGTCATGTCTATACTTCACCAAACCTATAGGGTCACACGCTTAAGGGTCATCTATCTGCTGAATACTAGACGGGGAGTCTGAGAGAAAATCACCGAAAAAGTTTCGGACGAAACGGAAACGTTCCGGAGAGAACACCGGAATAGTTCCGGTGAAACTAAAAAGTTGTTTCAGGGTATTCCATTAAGTCAAATTGGTTCTGGCACATGCCTGGAAATTCTTGGAGGATGCCAGAAGTGTTCTGGAAACTTCTGGGAATTTTCCGGGACAAAAACCGGAAATGTTCCGGAGCAGCCGGAACCGTTTTGGTTGCTTTTCGCTGAAGAAACATTGTTCCGAAATTGTTTCGGAATGCGTTCAAAATTGTTTTGGTGGGTGCTAGAATTATTCTAGGCACACAGAAATAATTTGGGTTTTAACGGACGCAGAAAAATGTCTTCGTGAATAGTAAAAAGCACTTTTTGGGCTGATTTGCAAATGTGTTTTTTCTTCTAGAAGAAAACCACTTTTGGTGTGTGAAAGGGAGGTGGAGCTCCCCAAGGGGGCTGCAAATTTCGGCCATGGCATGGGGGGGCCCTCCTTGAGGTGTCCTTCCACCTCATGGTGGATATCTTCTACACACCCTTATGTGGCATGTGGTGGAAAGATCCTAGGAAGGTCCTTTTGGTCTTTCCTCTACCCCTTGCTCCTCCTATAAATAGAGGTGGAGAGAGCTCTCCAAAATCAGGTCATGCTTGCTCTCATACACATGCCATTGACTTGTCTGGCTTCTCTCTCCCTCCCAGCGAAATAGTTTCGTAGAGCCGAAAGGCTGTCTGGGTTCCGGTGGGAACTAGTTCTGGACGACGAAGCCCTGCCGGATAGATGACACCGTATGTGTGCAACTCTGTAGAGAGATCGTAGTTTCGGTCTTAGTTCGAGAGTGCCTCCCGAAGGGCTGTCCAAGTGATCGTCTTAGTTTCAAGGGTCCTCCCGAAGGGCTGTCCGAGTGATCGTTCGAGTTTCGAAGGTCCTCCCGAAGGGCTGTCCGCGACACCGTCCGAGGGACTGTCCGACCGCCTCCCGGAGGGCTGTCCGAGGGGCAGATGTGGGAGTACATCCTCGCGGTTGGGAGGTTGTAAATCCTAGCTGCGGGGATCTGCACCGCCAATTATGATCGACTCTACTTCCGCTGCGCTACGAGTCGGTAACGAAACAGATCAAACCTTGTATGCAGTCTCCATAGTGATCCTGGGCTGGTGCGTAGGTCGGAAATTTTTGTTTTCTGCTGCGTTCCCCTACACCTTGCTGCCCTTCCAATGATGTGTGAGTAGTTTACCATAGACCTACGGGTCCATAGATAGTAGCTAGATGGCTTCTTCTCTCTCTTTGATCTTCAATACCATGTTCTCCTCGATGTTCTTGGAGTTCTATCCGATGTAATCTTCTTTTATAGTGTGTTTGTTGGGATCTGATGAATTGTGGGTTTATGATCAGATTATTCATGAATATTATTTGAGTCTTCTCTGAACTCTTTTATGCATGATTGTTATAGCTTTGTATTTCTCTTCGATTTATCCGTTTGGTTTGGCCAACTAGATTGATTTATCTTGCAATGGGAGAGGTGCTTTGTGATGGGTTCAATCTTGCGGTGCTCAATCCCAGTGACAGAAAGGGACATGACATGTATTTGTATTGTTGCCATTAAGGATAAAAAGATGAGGTTTAAGCATATTGCTTGAGTTAACTTTGTCTACATCATGTCATCTTTCTTAAGGCGTTACTCTGTTTTATACTTAATACCCTAGATGCATGCTGGATAGAGGTCGATGGGTGGAGTAATAGTAGTAGATGCAGGCAGGAGTTGGTCTACTTGTCTCGGACGTGATGCCTATATACATGATCATTGCCTTGAATATCGTCATAACTATGCGCTTTTCTATCAATTGCCCAACAATAATTTGTTCACTCACCGTATGTTCTGTGCTCGAGAGAGAAGCCTTTGGTGAAAACTATGGCCCCCGGGTCTACCTTTATCATATATTAAAATCCAAAAATACCTTGCTGCAATTTATTTGCTTTTGTTTTATTTTGCAATTTACTTTTTATCTATCACTATCAGAATTAATCCTTGCAAATAACCGCTAAGGGGATTGACAACCCTCTTATTTGCGTTGGGTGCAAGTGTTTGCTTTTGTGTGTGTAGGTGCTGCTAACGAGGTTCTATGTGGTTCTCCTACTGGATTGATAACCTTGGTTCTTAACTGAGGGAAATACTTATCTCTACTATACTGCATCATCCTCTCCTCTTCGGGGAAATACCAACGCAGTTTACAAGTAGCAGACCCAGATGTCAAACCATTAGGAGGAAGCTTTTTTTGGCTTGTTATAAGGAGGCACTTGCTTGCGTACTATCAACATTTGAGGGTACGGTGGGGTGGCAATGCGTGGGCGGAGGCGTAACCACCCGTGGGAGGCGGGAGTAGGTGGGGCCCACGGCGTGGTTTCATTTGGGCATCTGGAGGAAGAAGACAAGAGATAGAAGAAACACGACAGATGTTGGATGCCAATCCAACGGCTGGCAGGCAGAATCGTTTGTTGACTAAGTCGACACCACCTTGGATAGGCTTTTTCCTTGTGGTTCCAAAATGTTAGAATCCAAATCTGTCATGGCCATGCAACCTTTCTTATTAGGAATGACAGCCCATTTGGTGTGCTAGCTCAAAATAAGCTTGTGGGTGCTGGCGGGCGCTAAGCACTTGGGTTCTGTAATGCACAATGAGATCAAGTAGCCGGTGAGAGTGATGTTATTTCCCTTGGTTGGGATTTGTTACAATATTTCTATCTTAATTAAAGAAATGGCAAGCCATTAGCCTTTTTGTAAGAAAATATGACAGCCACAGCCGAGTTGAAATGGGCAACAACATCAAACTCCAGCTGACAAACTGTACAAAAGCACGAGGGTAATTGTTCACCAGGTTTAGACTAAACCCAGATTGAAAAGGGCAACAACATCTAACTCCAGCACTATTTTCGGCAGCTGTCACGATCAAATGGATCGATCATATCCATAAAATGAGCATCCCGGGTCGTAAAATTTAATGGAATATGACCACAAGATGATGTAAAAAGAAGCCTGGCTCGTTCAGAAGTCCTTTTGTCCACCTGAAAGTCCTTTTTTTGCTCTTCGACATATCCATCCGTCAAAACTTCGTTGTTAATATATTTAATCCTGATGGACAATAGTACCCTCACATTCAGCAGGAAGAATGTGACAAATCTAGTGTTTGCATGGGTGGCTACATATCCTTCTAGCGTTATTGTCTTCAAACGAATGCCATGAGAACTGAGAAAATCCTGGTGCTTACGATGCCACCGATTGGTTATACCTTTTGTACCCCGTCCTGCTGCCTAAATAGACATGAAGATTGAAAACAGTTAAGGTCTAGAAAAGGAGTATGTGGAAAGAGCAACAACTGAACGGTTAATTCTAGTACACTATATATGGGCTTCCAATGTGCGTGAAATCATCACCTTTATATACAACTTCTCCAGACATGGAAAACATCGCAACAAGCCAATAATCTTGTTCAGATCAAAAGTATTCATACTGATATATAAGATCTTGACAGAATCCAGCACCACTGATAGGCTATCCATGGAAAAACTCTTCATTGAGCATATAGAACACAATATTAGTACAAAAAGTGTACTCCAAGATGATATAAAACTTATGCGCACAAATGAAAAATGCAGCTTATGATTACAAAAGTGTAGATGATAATATACAGTACCTGGATAACTGTGGAGCCAAACACCATCTTGAAATGAACACAAAGATCATGAATTACACCCAAGGTCTCCAATTTAGGCGCAGAGACGACAGTTATTTGCGAAGGTGAATAACAAGAATCAAGGATCAACCTTTGAAGTGAAGGGGCTTCTTCGATGATGAGCTCCCCGACGTCAAAAGAAATTCCAATTCTTACAAGGTTAGGTGACTTTATTCGGAAACAACCAATTTTAATTGTCAAAACAAGCACTAAGCACTCCAGGGCAGGGCAACTGGATTGGATGATGCTGTGCAGTGAGGCCTCCGACATACGAACCAGCAGAAGTGAAAGTTTTTTGAGAAGTGGGAGTCGAAGCTTTTGTACCACATTGTCTGGTAGTTTGCACAGGGCAAAGGTGGTAGTGTCGAGAGAGGAGGAAAACCGCAAGATGGACATCGGTGGCGGCGGGTCAAGTACATGGCGTTCGGTTCATGGTATGTTAGTTTCGTAGGAATAATAGAACTCAAGCATCTGGAGTTTGCGGAATTCAGGGGATGTCAGTCAGGCGTCCACCATGCGGGGCACGTGCAGGTAGCACGCCGGGATGCAGAGGCGGTGAACGGAGCCCCCGTGGGAGGAGATGATGGCTCCGGGGAGTTCAAAATCATCAACGAGAGATAGGCCACAACAGTCGAGATTAAGAGGCGCAGCGTGCCATAGTGGGTGCCACCGAGATGCGAGGACTTGGGTGCGGCAGCAATCCTTGGTGGGGAGAAGCGAGATGATCTCCCCAAGGATGGCGTCCGGGAGATCGCTGATGCGGCCCGCCCGAGATTCTTCGGGTTCCTCAGATAAGGGGGGGGGGGCTCACTGCTTCTCCCCGCGCTGCCGGGTGCAGGATCTACAACCAGCATAGCCATTGGCAGGAGCCTCATCTTCTTGGAGCTGGGGCCAGCTGACTCCATTTTCCGTGCAGGCGTCGCGTCGAGCTCACTTCTACTTGTAGTCTGCGTTGGTATTTCCCCGAAGAGGAGAGGATGATGCAGTACAATAGAGATAAGTATTTCCCTCAGTTAAGAACCAAGGTTATCAATCCAGTAGGAGAACCAAGCAAAATTCCGTTAAGCGCACCTACACACACAAGAGCAAACACTTGCACCCAACGCAAATAAGAGGGTTGTCAATCCTCTTAGCGGTTACTTGCAAGGATTAAATCTTATCGAGGTAAATAGATAAACTAAAATACTAATTAAAATAAAAGTAAATAAATTGCAGCAAGGTATTTTTAGGTTTTTTATATGATAAAGATAGACCCGGGGGCCATAGTTTTCACTAGAGGCTTCTCTCTTGAGAACATAAACATACAGTGGGTAAACAAATTACTATTGGGCAATTGATAGAAAAGCAAATAATTATGACGGATTCATGGCAATGATCATGTATATAGGAATCACGTCCGAGACAAGTAGACCGACTCCTTCCTGCATCTACTACTATTACTCCACTCATCGACCGCTATCCAGCATGCATCTAGAGTATTAAGTTAATAAAAACAGAGTAACGCCTTAAGCAAGATGACATGATGTAGAGAAGCAAATTCAAGCAATATGAATAAACCCCATCTTTTTATCCTTAATGGCAACAATACAAATACATGTCATGCCCCCTTCTGTCATTGGGATTGAGCACCGCAAGATTGAACCCATCACAAAGCACCTCTCCCATTGCAAGATAAATCAATCTAGTAGGCCAAACCAAATCGATAGATCGGAGAGAAATACAAAGCTATAACAATCATGCATAAAAGAGTTCAGAGAAGACTCAAATATTTCTCATGAATAATCTGATCATAAACTCACAATTCATCGGATCCCAACAAACACACCGCAAAAGAAGATTACATCGGATAGAACTCCAAGAACATCGAGGAGAACATTGTATTGAAGATCAAAGAGAGAGAAGAAGCCATCTAGCTACTAGCTATGGACCCGTAGATCTGTGGTAAACTACTCACACATCATCGGAAGGGTAGCAAGGTTGATGTAGAAGCCCTCCGTGATCGATTCCCCCTTCGGCAGAGTACCGGAAAAGGGCTCCAGATGGGATCGCAGAAGAACATAGGCTTGCGGCGGTGGAAAGGTTTTATCTTCTGGCTCCCTGGGGGTTTCCCAATATTTTTGAATTTATAGAAGTGGAATTAGGTCAAACAGAGTCACGTGGGCCCCACAAGGCAACACGGCGCGCCCCCCTGGGGTGTGCCCTGTTGCCTTGTGAAGCTTCCATGAGGCTTCTAGCCTCCTCCCGAAGCTTCCAAGGTTTCTTTTGTCCAGAAAAAAATCTCCAAAAAGTTTCGTGGCATTTGGTACTGTTTCTCTGAAAAGTCAAAAACATGCAGAAAACAACAACTGGCACTGGGCACTAGGTTAATAGGTTAGTCCCAAAAAATGATATATAATTGCATACAATTGCATATAAAAACATCCAAGATTGATACTATAATCGCATGGAACAATAAAAAATTATAGGTACGTTGGAGACATATCACTCACGGATTTGAGCAGAGTAACGAATGACGAGCCTAGTTGTGGTGCGAGTGAGGAAGAAGGGGAGCTGGATTTTTTTTGTAGCAGTGTGGAAGAAGGGGAGCTGGGGTTTTCTGTAGGAGTGAGGTAAGGAATTTGGGGGTACAACCGTAGGGGGAGACGAGTCGAGCGAGCGGACGTGAGGTGGGAGTGAGGAGGAAGAAGAGCAGACGGGTTTTTTGGGGGGCGATGCAGTGGGGGGCGCCTCTTCTTAAGTAAAATAAGGGCTTTTGAATTGATTTTATTAATTAGGGTGGATGGGCTATTTTGTCTTGGGCCCAGAAAAACAATTACTACTAGTACTACAGTGGAGACACTCTACCACTCCCCAGAAAAACAATTACTCAATCCTAAAAAAAACAATTACTCCTATAGTATAGTGGAGACACTACCGCTTCTGGCTCCTCCTCGGTCGTCGAAACGGCTCCCGCTACTGCCGTTTTACTTTGGTTCACCGACATGCGGGCCATGCAGCGCGCGGGCCCAAATGGCATCCACCAAATTAGAAGGCGGTATGCAGGCGCAGAGTCACCCCGGTTGTAGCGCGGCAGTAATGAGCCGTCATATCACAAACCCCCACCTCCCCGCAGTAAGTTGGTCGGACGAAGCAACCATCATTTCACTCTTCGCTGAATCCGCTTCTCCCTCATCTTCTTCAAGAAAGGCACCACTCGCTTCCACCATTGTTCTTCTCTCCCAACGAAGGGAAGGTGAGCGCATCCGTGATGTTGGTATATTTTCTTTCCAAAAAAAAAATCTTTTGCAAAGCAGTAACTGATCCTCACTCCCTTTTTTGTGTCATTGTTATTGCGATTTTGTTTTCCTTTCGGTTGTCTTCTATTTGTCAGTTTCATTATGGATCATGGAGAACCGGGCAAAGATCTTCCGATGTTGGAGCAGACGTGGTAGGCTGATCCCCACGGGACAGAGAGCTCCAAGAAGATGAAGGCCACCACCGAGCCGACTCCAGATGCGCTCACGGCCACTACTGAGATGGTCAACGCCGCGTTTGAGGTTACATCCCCCGTGGCCGTGCAGGAGCAGTTTTCCCCCGGCAAGATGGACCCCTTCGAGGATGTGTCCCCCCCCGCCGAGCTGCCCAAGGTGATTTTCTTCTTTGGCGATCTTGATTGTAGTTTTTGATCTAAGTATGAGGTTGCTACTTATGAACTGCGTTGGGATTTCCCCGAAGAGGAGAGGATGATGCATTACAGTAGAGATAAGTATTTCCCTCAGTTAAGAACCAAGGTTATCAATCCAGTAGGAGAACCACACAGAACCTCATTAGCAGCACCTACGCACACAAAACCAAACACTTGCACCCAATGCAAATAAGAGGGTTGTCAATCCCCTTAGGGGTCACTTGCAAGGATTAATTCTGATAGAGATAGATATAAAAGTAAATTGCAAAATAAAATAAAATTAAATAAATTGCAGCAAGGTATTTTTGGATTTTAATATATGATAAACGTAGACCCGGGGGGGCATAGTTTTCACTAGAAGCTTCTCTATCGAACACATAGCATATGGTGGGTAAACAAATTACTGTTGGGCAATTGATAGAAAAGCGCATAGTTATGACGATATTCAAGGCAATGATCACGTATATAGGCATCACGTCCGAAACAAGTAGACCAACTCCTGCCTGCATCTACTACTATTACTCCACCCATCGACCGCTATCCAGCATGCATCTAGGGTATTAAATATAAAACAGAGTAATGCCTTAAGCAAGATGACATGATGTATACAAAGTAAATTCAAGCAATATGATTAAACCCCATCTTTTTATCCTTAATGGCAACAATACAAATACGTGTCTTGTCCCTTTCTGTCACTGGGATATAGAACACCGCAAGATTGAACCCATCACAAAGCACGTCTCCCATTGCAAGATAAATCAATCTAGTTGGCCAAACCAAACGGATAGATCGGAGAGAAATACAAAGCTATAACAATCATGCATAAAAGAGTTCAGAGAAGACTCAAATATTTCTCATGAATAATCTGATCATAAACCCACAATTGATCGGATACCAACAAACACACCGCAAAAAAAGATTACATCGGATAGAACTCCAAGAACATTGAGGAGAACATGGTATTGAAGATCAAAGAGAGAGAAGAAGCCATCTAGCTACTAGCTATGGACCCGTAGGTCTGTGGTAAACTACTCACACATCATCGAAAGGGCTGCAAGGTTGATGTAGAAGCCCTCCGTGATCGATTCCCCCTCCGGCAGAGTACCAGAAAAGGCCTCCAGATGGGATCGCGTAAGAACAGAGGCTTGCGGCGGCGAAAAGGTTTTCTCTTCTGTCTTTTTAGTATATGGGGAATATTTTGGAATTTATAGCGCTGGAATTAGGTCAAGAGGTGCCACGAGGGGCCCACAAGCCTGGGGGCGCGCCCTCCAGGCTTGTCGCTCCCTCGTGACTCGTCTGGTCTTCTCCTGAAGCTTCTAGGGTCCCTTCTGGTCTAGAAAAAATTAATTCAAAGTTTTTTCTTCGTTTGGACTCTGTTTGATAATGATTTCCTGAAAAGGCAAAAACAGGCAAAAAACAGCAACTGGCACTGGGCACTAGGTTAATAGGTTAGTCCCAAAAAATGATATATAATTGCATATAATTGCATCCAAGATTGATACTATAATAGCTTGGAACAATAAAAAATTATAGATACGTTGGAGATGTATCAAGCATCCCCAAGCTTAATTCCTGCTCGTCCTCGAGTAGGTAAATGATAAAAATAGAATTTTTGATGTGGAATGCTACCCAACATGTTTATTATGTAATCTCTTTATGGCATATAAGTTGTGAAGCGATGAATTAACAATATCAACATAATAATATCCATGAACATAAGAAGCGTAATCATTAACTTTCAAAATATACGATCCTTAACGAGTGTTATCCCTACTCACTTTCTCATATTAATCATGGCATGGCTCTATCTTCACCGCAAATATATAAATAGTGAGCACCCCGGTGTTAAACCAGGCAATTGGATCGTACTTCGAACGAGCTTCAGCATTTTCAACTCTCACGCAATACATGAGCGCACGCCATGGATATAGCACTACGTGGAACAGAATGTGGTGGTAGGTATCAAATAATGGAAAGGAGAAGAAGAAAGTCTCGCATCAACTTGGTGGATCAACGGGCTATGGAGATGCCCATCGATCGATATCAATGCGAGGAGTAGGGATTGCCATGCAACGGATGCACTAAGAGCCATAAGTGTATGAAAGCTCAGACTGAAAACTAAGTGGGTGTGCATCCAACTTGCTTGATCATGAAGACCTCGGGCATTTGAGGAAGCCCATCATCGAAATATACAAGCCAAGTTCTATAATGAAAATTCCCACTAGTATATGAAAGTGACAACATAGGAGACCCTCCGTGTGGTTTGGTCTTCTAATGTTTATAATAACATTGGGGTTTCTTCAGGGTTTTCAGAGTCTTCAACTGTTGTAGCGGCAATTCTGCATGATGAAATCTTTTTGCTCTGATGTGATCCTTAGTCGATTCTCCGTGTGGTCAAGAGGGAAAAGGGTATATTCTAACTATTTGAGGTAAGAGGGACTATTTGATAAAATCAGACGAGAAATAAAGGGTCTTTTTGAAAATAAAGTGTTAAAGATATCTTATCCTAGGGCTTTCCAGTTTCTAGGGTCACGTCCTACAGTCAACATGTGCTCTGATACCATCTCTGTAGAGACCCGACCCAATACGATCAAGTCTCTGTGCTTTCTGTGCCATCCCTGGATCAGTATGCTGGCACACACAGTACATCGATGAAATACCATAACATCACATGTAAATAAATACCGTAGATCCAGAGTATACCTTATATATCACAGCGGAAACAAATCAATAAGGGTGTAGAGTCCCATCAACGTTCTCGAGGACACATGGGAATTTCATCTAGTCACTTTCATCATGTTTGTTTGATCCGCGTTCGCTACTTTGATAATTTGATATGTGGGTGGACCGGTGCTTGGGTGCTGTTCTTACTTGAACAAACCTCCCACTTATGATTAACCCCTCACGCAAACATCCGCAACTATGAAAGAAGAATTAAGATAAATCTAACCATAGCATTAAACATATGGATTCAAATCAGCCCCTTACGGAATAGCGCATAAACTAGGGTTTAAGCTTCTGTCACTCTAGCAACCCATCATCTAATTACTACTCCACAATGCATTCCCTTAGGCCCAAAGATGGTGAAGTGTCATGTAGTCGACGTTCACATGACACCACTAAGAGAATCAACAACATACATATCATCAAAATATCGAACGAACACCAAATTCACATGATTACTTATGACAAGACTTCTCCCATGTCCTCAAGAACAAAAGTAACTACTCACACATCATATTCATGTCCAAGATCAGAAGGGTATTGAATAGCATAATGGATCTGAACATATAATCTTCCACCAAATAAACCAACTAGCATCAACTACGAGATGTAATCAACACTACTAGCAACCCATAGGTACCAATCTGAGGTTTTGAGACAAATATTGAATACAAGAGATGAACTAGGGTTTGAGATGAGATGGCACTGGTGAAGATGTTGATGAAGATTGGTCCTCCCACGATGAGTGGATCATTGGTGATGTCGATGGCTTCGATTTCCCCCTCCCGGAGGGAAGTATCCCCGGCGGAATATTCCGCCGGAGAGTAAAAGTGCTCCTGCCCAAGTTCCGCCTTGAGATGGCGGCGCTTCATCCCGAAAGTCTTCTCCTTATTTTTTCTAGGGCAAATGGGCTTATATACCAGAAAATGGGCACCGGAGGCTGGCCAGGGGCCCCACAAGCCACCAGGGCGCGTCGGGGGGGGGGAGTGGGTGGCGCGCCCTGGTGCCTCGTGGGCACCTGGGTGGCCCCCTCTTTGACATTCATCACAAGATAAGACAAACTTACGAGCATCCTTGAAAAGAGTAGGCCAATAAAAACCTGATTGTAGTACCTTATGTGCAGTTCTGTCTCCCGCATGGTGTCCTCCGTAAGCCTCGGAATGACACTTCCATAGGATTTGTTCCGGTTCATGCTCAGGTATACAAGGTCTAATAATATCATCCACTCCTTCTTTATAAATATGTGGGTCATCCCAGAAGTAATGTCTTAAATCAAAGAAGAACTTTTTCTTTTGTTGGTATGTGAAACTAGGTGGTATAAATTTAGCAACAATATAATTAGCATAGTCTGCATACCAAGGAGTATTATGAGAAGCATTTATGACAGCTAATTGCTCATCAGGAAAACTATCATCAATAGGCAGTGGGTCATCAAGAATATTTTCCAACCTCGACAAGTTATCAGCTATGGGGTTCTCAGCTCCCTTCCTATCAGTAATATGCAAGTCAAATTCTTGTAGCAATAGAACCCACCTAATGAGTCTAGGTTTAGCATCTTTCTTTTCCATAAGGTATTTAATAGCAGCATGATCGGTGTGAACAATTACTTTAGAATCAACTATGTAAGATCTGAATTTATCACATGCAAACACAACTGCTAGAAATTCTTTCTCAGTAGTAGCATAATTTCTTTGAGCACTGTCTAGAGTTTTACTAGCATAACGGATAACATTTAATTTGTTATCAACTCTCTATCCTAGAACAACACCAACAGCATAATCACCAGCATCACACATAATTTCAAAAGGCAAGTTCCAATCAGGTGGTTGAACAATAGGTGCAGAGGTTAAGGCTTTCTTAAGTGTTTCAAAGGTTTCTACACAATCATCATCCAAAACAAATGGAACATCTTTTTGCAAGAGATTAGTGAGAGGCCTAGAAATTTTAGAGAAGTCTTTAATAAACCTTCTATAGAAACCAGCATGAGCAAGGAAACTTCTTATACCTTTAATATCTTTAGGACATGGCATTTTCTCAATTGCATCAACTTTAGCCTTATCTACTTCGATACCTCGTTCAGAAATTTTATGCCCCAAGACAATACCTTCATTCACCATAAAGTTGCACTTGTCCCAATTCAAGACAAGATTAGTTTGTTCACATCTCTGCAAAACTCGATCAAGGTTGCTTAAGCAATCATCAAAAGAAGTCCCGTAAACGGAAAAATCATCCATGAAAACCTCAACAATCTTTTCACAAAAGTCAGAGAATATAGCAGTCATACATCTTTGAAAGGTAGCAGGTGCATCGCATAAACCAAAAGGCATACGTCTATAAGCATAAGTTCCAAAAGGACAAGTAAAGGTGGTTTTCTCTTGGTCGGCTTGTGATACAGGTATTTGAGAGAAACCAAAATATCCATCAAGAAAGCAAAAGTGTGTATGCTTGGACAATCTTTCTAACATTTGATCAATAAAAGGTAAGGGGTAATGATCTTTTCTGGTGGCTTTGTTTAATTTTCTAAAATCAATTACCATCCTATAACCAGTTACAATTCTTTGTGGAATGAGTTCATTTTTATCGTTAGGAACAACAGTAATGCCTCCTTTCTTAGGGACACAATGAACGGGACTTACCCATCTACTATCAGCTATGGGATAGATTATACCTGCTTCCAGAAGCTTTAATATTTCAGTTCTTACCGCTTCCTTCATCTTAGGATTTAATCGTCGTTGATGGTCGACAACTGGTTTAGCATCAGGCTCCATATTAATTTTGTGCTGACATAGAGTGGGACTAATGCCCTTAAGATCATCAAGAGTATATCCAATAGCAGCACGGTGCTTCCTCAGAGTTTTTAGTAATCTCTTTTCTTCATGCTCTGAAAGTTTAGCACTAATAATAACATGATATATCTTCTTTTCATCTAGATAAGCATATTTCAATGTATCAGACAATTGTTTCAATTCAAATACAGGGTCACCCTTAGGTGGAGGAGGACCTCCAAGAGTTTCAACAGGCAAATTGTGTTTAAGGATAGGTGGTTGATCAAAGAACATCTTATCTATTTCATTTCTTTCATTCATGTGCATATCATTTTCATGGTCTAGCAAACATTGTTCTAACGGATCAGTAGGAGGTACGGCAATAGAAGCAAGACCAATAATTTCATCTTTACTAGGCAATTCTTTATCATGAGGTTGTCTATGAAACTTAGAGAAATTAAACTCATGAGACATCTCACCAAAATTAACACTAACAATTTCTTTAGCGCAATCAATCTTAGCAATAACAGTATTCAAGAAAGGTCTACCAAATATAATGGGACAAAAATTATCTTGTGGAGAACCGAGGACTAGAAAATCAGTGGGGTATTTTATTTTTCCACACAAGACTTCAACATGTCTAACGATCCCAAGCGGTGTAATAGTATCTCTATTCGCAAGCTTAATAGTAACATCAATGTCCTCTATTTCAATAGGTGCAATATCATTCATAATTTCTTGATATAAGGTAAACGGAATAGCACTCACACCAGCACCCAAATCACATAAGCCATGATAGCAATGATCTCCTATTTTAACAGAGACAACAGGCATGCCAACGACAGGTTTATTCTTATCTTTAGGATCGGGCTTAGCAATTCTAGTAGCTTCATCACAGAAGTAAATAACATGCCCATCTATATTATCGACCAAGAGATCTTTAACCATAGCAACATTAGGTTCAACTTTAATTTGTTCAGAGGGTCTAGGTGCTCTAATATTACTTTTGTTAACCACAGTTGAAACTTTAGCATGTTCCTTAATCCTAACCGGAAAAGGTGGTTTCTCAATATAAGCAGTAGGCACAACTGGATCAACATGGTAAATAATTGTTTCTTCTTTAACACTAACATGTTCTTCTTTCGATTCAATAGGTGGCTGATATTTAAACCATTTCTCCTTAGGGAGATCAACATGAGCAGCAAAAGATTCACAAAAGGTAGCTACTATCTCAGAGTCAAGTCCATATTTAGTGCTAAACTTATGAAAAGCATCGGTATCCATAAAAGATTTAACATAATCGAACTCAAGTGTTATACCTGACTCATTACCTTTGTCGAGTTCCCAATCTTCAGAGTTGCGTTTAATTCTTTCCAGAAGATCCCATCTGAATTCAATAGTTTTCTTCATAAAGGAGCCAGTCGAAGAAGAATCGAGCATGGTTTGATCATCATGAGAAAGCCGAGCATAAAAATTCTGTAAGATAATTTCTCTTGAGAGCTCATGATTAGGGCATGTGTACATCATGTACTTAAGCCTCCCCCAAGCTTGAGCGATGCTTTCTCCTTCACGAGGCCAAAAATTATATATATAATTCCGATCACGATGAACCAGATCCATAGGATAAAACTTTTGATGAAATTCCAATTTCAATCGATTCCAATCCCACGTTCCAATATCATCACATAGCCTATACCATGTCAATGCCTTTCCCTTCAAAGATAAAGGGAAAACATTCTTCTTAACTTCATCTCCAGGTAAACCTGCAAGCTTAAATAATCCACAAACTTCATCCACATAGATTAGGTGCATATCAGGATGTAGTGTTCCATTTCCTGCATAAGGATTAGCTAGCAGTTTCTCTATCATACCCGAAGGAATCTCATAATAAATATTTTCAGTAGGTGCAGTAGGTTGAGGAGCAACTCTTTGTGCTTCCAGTCGAGGTGAAGATACCCCGAACAAGCCCCTCAAAGGATTACTTTCCATAATGACAAGTGACAATAAATTTCAGCACGTAATATAAATGTTTCCTTACTAAATTCCACTCACCAAAGGCGCTTCACTCCCCGGCAACGGCGCCAGAAAAGAGTCTTGATGACCCACAGGTATAGGGGATCAATCGTAGTCCTTTCGATAAGTAAGAGTGTCGAACCCAACGAGGAGCAGAAGGAAATGACAAGCGGTTTTCAGCAAGGTATTTTCTGTAAGCATTGAAATTATCGGTAATGAGTAGTTTGATACCAAGATAATTTGTAACAAGTGACAAGTAGCAATAGTAACTAAAGTGCAGCAAGGTAGCCCAATCCTTTTGTTGCAAAGGACTGGCCGGAACATTCTCTTATAATAAGCTAAACGTTCTCGAGGACACATGGGAATTTTATCTAGTCACTTTCATCATGTTTGTTTGATTCGCGTTCGCTACTTTGATAATTTGATATGTGGGTGGACCGATGCTTGGGTGCTATTCTTACTTGAATAAACCTCCCACTTATGATTAACCCCTCTCACAAGCATCCACAACTACGAAAGAAGAATTAAGATAAATCTAATCGTAGCATTAAACATATGGATCCAAATCAGCCCCTTACGGAATAGCGCATAAAATAGTGTTTATGCTTCTGTCACTCTAGCAACCCATCATCTAATTACTACTCCACAATGCATTCCCTTAGGCCCAAAGATGGTGAAGTGTCATGTAGTCGACGTTCACATGACACCACTAAGAGAATCAACAACATACATATCATCAAAATATCGAACGAACACCAAATTCACATGATTACTTATGACAAGACTTCTCCCATGTCCTCAAGAACAAAAGTAACTACTCACACATCATATTCATGTCCAAGATCAGAGGGGTATTGAATAGCATAATGGATCTGAACATATAATCTTCCACCAAATAAACCAACTAGCATCAACTACGAGATGTAATCAACACTACTAGCAACCCACAGGTACCAATCTGAGGTTTTGAGACAAAGATTGAATACAAGAGATGAACTAGGGTTTGAGATGAGATGGTGCTGGTGAAGATGTTGATGAAGATTGGTCCTCCCACGATGAGAGGATCATTGGTCCTCCCGGAGCGAAGTATCCCCGACGGAATCGCTCCGCCGGAGAGCAAAAGTGCTCCTGCCCAAATTCCACCTCGAGACGGTGGCGCTCCGTCCTGAAAGTCTTCTCCTTATTTTTTCCAGGGAAAATGGGCTTATATACCAGAAAATGGGCACCGGAGGCTGGCCAGGGGCCCCACAAGCCACCAGGGCGCGCCGGGGGGGGGGGGGTGGCGCGCCTTGGTGCCTCGTGGGCACCTGGGTGGCCCCCTCTGGTACTTCTTTTCTGCAGTATTTTTTATTTATTCCAAAATAAATCTCCGTGAAATTTCAGCTCATTTGGAGATGTGCAGAATAGGTATCTCTGACATAGCTTTTTCAGGTCCAGGATTCCAGCTGCCGGCAATCTCCCTCCTTATGTAAATCTTCTATATTAAGAGAGAAAAGGCATTAGAATTGCGCCACAAAGTGTTATATTGATTAAAACATTATACTCCCTCCGTTCCTTGATATAAGGTGTATAGATTTTTGAGAAAAAATCTGAAATATAAGGTGTATTGCGTTGCACCACTCGTTTGGATATTTGTTTTAGGGATTTGATTACATTTCCATATATCAGGAAAGCTTCTCTATTTTCTGATGTCAATTAGTCAGGTGTAATCTCGTCCAAAACTTGTGAAATTTTCCCTCCACGTGCGTTCTTTAATTTCCATGCCAAAAACTATACACCCTATATTTAGGAATGGAGGGAGTAAATAACAGTAGGCAAACATGATGCAAAATGGACGTATCACGGCTGCACACGGAAGCTTCTGGTCTTGAAAGATCCATCAATCTCTTTGAGCCTGGGTGGCCTTCCGTAATAGTGGGTGATCACTGGTCAATCCCCCGGATCCCCTGGTAAAAGTGGGTGATCACTAGTCAATCCCTATGATCTCCGGGTAATCACTGGTCAACCCCCAGGATCCCCTCTCGAGTCTGTAGCACTGAGTGATCACTAGTCAATCCCTAGGATCCGCTCTTGAGTCCGTAGAACCGGGTGATCACTAGTCAATCCCTAGGATCCCCTCTTGAGTCGGTAGAACCGGGTGATCACTAGTCAATCCCTAGGATCCCATCATCTTGCAGGCAGTCCACCCAGAGGTGTATTGAAATCTTGAAGTTTTGTAGTCTTGAGGTTGATCCAGATATTATTATCACACTCACATCTCACATGATACACTCATACCAATCCCTGTCTACTAAAGTATAGCTGCAACTAACATAACAATGATTCCCGGGGCTTGGTGACAAGGGCATGGGTTCCTACCTCAAAATTCTACTCAGGCTACAAGTTTCAATATTCCCATTGGATGCAAGAGGAAAAAGTGGCACTAATGCAATAAAATCATAGGTATTCAAAATATGATCAAAGTGAACTTGCCTGGTAAGTTGATGAAGATTATATCGCTCTCAGAAATAACTTGGTGGAATTATTCATCACTCTCCGATGAAATCTATATTAAGCCAAACATTGTATTCACATAAGCAATCACAACTAGCAAGCAATCTGGCAATCAATAATAAAATCAACAAATAAAACAATAAAGAAATCACATAAAGAAATCAAAGAAAACCAAATGACAAACAAAGTAAAACTTCAAAGAAAACCAAAAGGAAAACTAGGGAAAATATTTAACATCAAACAGACACACAATAGCACTAAAAGTCCTAAGCAAATATTTAACAGCAAGGGATTTACTAAACTCATAAATAAACAGAAGGTATTTTACTAAATTAATAACTAGCAAAAGGAACTAATTAAAAGCTATTATAACTATCTAGTTAAAACTAAAGCAATTATAACAACCAAGAAAACACTAAAACAATTCTAAAAAATAATAACTAATTACAAAAGCTAAATTATTTCTATTCAACAGAAACCACAAATAACTATATTAAAGTGGCAAAATAATTACTTTTTATAGTAACAAAACTAATTATATTTACTATAGCTATGGTTAAACAACTATTAACACAAAAAGTAGTAAAACAATATTAATTAATTATAAAATTTTATCTACTGTCTAATAGGAGCACATTCTAACATATTAAAATATACAAAAAGAACTAACTAAAAATAATTAAAAACAACAAGTTAATGGCTAAAACAACCATATAAGCAAAACAATACTGTTTTCATTAAAACCCTAATTTAAATTATTCTAAAATTCGCCAAATAAGTCCTACTGTGAAACAAACTAATATGTGACCAGTACCAAAAAGAATAACTCAAAAATAATAAACCTAGCTCAAATTATACCCAAATTTGTGATTTGAACAAAATTCATCAAATTCAAATTTAAAAACTTCAAATTTGAAATCCAATTACACAAACAGAAACTTTATAAAAAATTGAAACTAATGCAAAAAGAATCAACCAAAAACACTAAATAACCTAAAAGATAAAGCAAAAACAAAATAGAAACTAAATCTGTAAAATAAAACAAAACAGAAAAAGAAAAACCGCTAACGATCGGACAGGGGCTACGTGGCGCGTTCTGGTTGGCTGAAGGGTGTGTGCGCGCTTGAGCTACGGGCGGATGACCGAACAGAAAGGAAAACGTTTCACGCGAATTAAAAAAAACAGGATTCAAAGGTGGCCGTTGGATTCAAATCGTGGGGCTGAAAAGCTCACCGTGGCGGCGATGGTGTCGGACGTCGACGGCGGCGGCGCTCCAGTGGTCGTTGGCATTAGGGAAGTGCACGAGGCGACACGGCGGATGAAGGCGAGTCCAGCGGTGATCGGAGGCGGTCTTGGGGACGACGGAGACGAACGGCGGTGAGCTCGTGGCGGAGGCGGCGTTCGGTGGTCTTTGGCGACGGTGTTCCGGTGGGTCTCCGGCGAAGGCGAGGGTGCGGGGAGGTGTAGGCGAGGGTGACGAAGCTAATGGTGGTGACGGCTGGGATCGGGGAGGTCGTATGCATTGAACGGGTGGCAGAGTGCGGCTCCGGCGAGCGATCAACGGCGACAGAGGCGAGGTGAGAGGGGGCTTCTAGGCGGAATCGAATGAGGGGTGCACGGGCTTTATAGCCAGGGTGTCGTGGGCGAGGGGTGAGGCCAGAATGGCATGGGATCGAGATCCGGCGAGGATCTCCGGCGAAGGGAATGCAATCGGGGCGGAGGGAGGAAGTGTTGGAAATATGCCCTAGAGGCAATAATAAATTGGTTATTATTATATTTCCTTGTTCATGATAATCGTTTATTATCCATGCTATAATTGTATTGATTGGAAACTCAAATACATGTGTGGGTACATAGACAACACTGTGTCCCTAGTATGCCTCTAGTTGACTAGCTTGTTGATCAAAGATGATTAAGGTTTCCTAGCCATTGACCTGAGATGTCATTTGATAACGGGATCACATCATTAGGAGAATGATGTGATGGACAAAGACCCAAACTGTAAACGTAGCATTTGATCGTGTCAGTTTATTGCTATTGTTTTCTGCATGTCAAGTATCTGTTCCTTTGACCATGAGATCATGCAACTCACTGACACCGGAGGAATACCTTGTGTGTATCAAACGTCGCAACGTAACTGGGTGACTATAAAGGTGCTCTACAGGTATCTCCGAGGGTGTCTGTTGGGTTGGCATGGATCAAGACTGGGATTTGTTACTCCGTGTGACGGAGAGGTATCTCAGGGCCCACTCGGTAATAAAACATCACATTGAGCCTTGCAAGCAAAGTGACTAAAGAGTTAGCCACAGGATCTTGTATTACGGAACGAGTAAAGAGACTTGCCGGTAACGAGATTGAACTAGGTATAGTGATACCGACGATCGAATCTCGGGCAAGTAACATACCGAAGAACAAAGGGAACAGCATACGGGATTAACTGAATCCTTGACATAGAGGTTCGACCGATAAAGATCTTCGTAGAATATGTAGGAGCCAATATGGGCATCCAGGTCCCGCTATTGGTTATTGATCGTAGAAGTGTCTCGGTCATGTCTACATAGTTCTCGAACCCGCAGGGTCTACACACTTAACGTTTGGTGACGATTAGTATAATTGAGTTATTATGTTGGTGACCGAAAGTTGTTCGGAGTCTCGGATAAGATCCCGGACATGACGAGGATCTCCGGAATAGTCCGGAGGTAAAGATTGATATATGTGATAATAGTGTTTTGATCTCCGGAAGAGTTCCGGAGTTCACCGGAATGGGTTCCGGATGTTTACCGAAGTGTTCGGGTGCAGCAACACTTTATATGGGCCAAAGGGATAAAGCCCACGAGGTATTGGAAAGTGCAAAAAGTAGTTTTGCTGCCGCGTAAGCGGTACTACCGTTTTGTGAAGCGGTACTACCACCCAAGCGGTACTACCGCTTGTGTGAAGCGGTACTACCGCCCAAGCGGTACTACCGCTTGTGTTAAGCGGTACTACCGCTTGTGCGCGGTACTGCAGGGATCCGAGTTGGACTCTTTCCCTGCGGGCCAAACCGACCTTGTGCGGGCAAAACCGACCTGGAGGAGGCTTTTACTCCAAGTTTAGACCCCAAGGCTCAACATATAAATAGAGGGGCAGGGCTAGCACACGAGATACATCAAGATTTCCCCAAGCCGTGTGCGGCAACCCTAACCCTCTAGTTCCTCCGTCATAATCTCCGTAGCGCTTGGCGAAGCCCTGCAGAGATTGTTCCTCACCATCATCACCACGCCGTCGTGCTGCTGGAACTCTACCACTACTTCACCATCGCTCGCTGGATCGAGGAGGTGAAGGCGTCATCAAGCCGTACGTGTGTTGAACGCGGAGGTGCCGTCCGTTCGGCACTAGTTCGTGATCGGATCGAGGGACGACTTGCGATTTGGATCGCGGAGACGTTCGACTACATCAACCGCGTTTCTTAAACGCTTCCGCTTAGCGATCTACAAGGGTATGTAGATTCACTCTCCCTCTTGTAGATGCTCATCACCATGGATAGATCTTGTGTGTGCGTAGGAAAATTTTTGTTTCCCATGCAACGTTCCCCAACAGTGGTATCAGAGCTAGGTCTATGCGTAGATGAGATCTCGAGTAGAACACAAACGAGTTGTGGGCGTGGGTGTATACATATTGCTTGCCGTTACTAGTTGATATTTGATTCGGCAGTATTGTGAGATGAAGCGGCCCGGACCGACATTACGCGTACACTTACGCGAGACAGGTTCCTTCAACTGACATGTAATTTTGTTGCATAAAGATGGCTAGCGGGTGTCTGTCTCTCTCACTTTAGTTGAATCGATTTCAATGAAGAGGGTTCTTTTAGAAGATCAAAAAGCAATCACTACACCACGTTGTGGTTTTGCGTAGGTAAGAACGGTTCTTGCAAACCCGTAGCAGCCACGTAAAATTTGCAACAACAATTAGAGGACGTCTAACTTGTTTTTGCAGGGTATGATGTGATATGATATGGCCAATTACATGATGAGATATATGTGATGTATGAGATGATCATGTGTTGTATAGAATATCACGACTTGCATGTCGATGAGTACGGCAACTGGCAGGAGCCATAGAGTTGTCTTTAATTATTGTATGACCTGCGTGTCAATCATTAAGCGCTATGTAATGCTTTACTTTATCGCTAAACGTTAGCAATAGTCGTGGAAGCAACAGTCGGCGCGACAACCTTATGGCGACACGTTGATGGAGATCAAGATGATGGAGATCATGGTGTCATGCCGGTGACGATGGAGATCATGCCGGTGCTTTGGAGATGGAGATCAAAAGCACAAGTTCATGGCCATATCATGTCACTTATGATTTGCATGTGATGTTAATCCTTTTATGCATCTTATTTTGCTTAGGACGACGGTAGCATTATAAGGTGATCCCTCACTTAAATTTCAAGATAAATTGTGTTCTCCCCAAGTGTGCACCGTTGCGAAAGTTCGTCGTTTCGAGACACGCCGTGATGATCGGGTGTGATAGACTCTACGTTCGCATACAACGGGTGTAAGCCATGTTGCACGTGCGGAACACTCGGGTTAAACTTGACGAGCCTAGCATGTACAGACATGGCCTCGGAACACAAGAGACCGAAAGGTCGAACATGAGTCATATAGTAGATATGATCAACATGAAGATGTTCACCATTGAAACCACCTCAACTCACGTGATGATCGGACTTGAGTTGGTGGATTTGGATCATGTTACACTCGAATGATCGGAGGGATGTCAATTTGAGTGGGAGTTTTTTAAGTAATATGATTAACTAAACTCATTATCTAGAACAATAGTCTAAGTTGTCTTTGCTATATTTATGTTGTAGATCATGGCTCGCGCAGTAGCACCCCTGAATTTTAATGCGTTCCTAGAGAAAGCTAAGTTGAAAGATGATGGTAGTAACTTTGTGGACTGGGCCCGTAATCTAAGGATTATCCTTACGGCTTCCCAGAAGGCTTATGTCCTTGATGCACCGCTTGGTGATCCACCCGCTCCAGTTGAGTCTCTAGACGTTGTGAACGCCTGGCAGGCTCGTTCTGATGATTACTCAATAGTTCAATGTGCAATGTTGTATGGCTTAGAACCGGGACTTCAAAGACGTTTTGAACGTCATGGAGCATATGAGATGTTCCAGGAGTTGAAGTTTATCTTTCAGAAGAATGCCCGGATCGAGAGATATGAGATCTCCGATAAGTTCTATGCTTGCAAGATGGAGGAGAACGGGTCTATCAGTGATCACGTGCTCAGAATGTCTGGGTACTCCACCCGTCTGGCTGAGTTAGGGATGCCCCTTCCGCCAGAGGCTATCACTGACAGAGTTCTTCAATCATTGCCACCTAGCTACAAGAGCTTCGTGTTGAACTATAACATGCACGGGATGAACAAGTCAGTCGCCGAGCTGTTTGCGATGCTGAAAGCCGCTGAGTCTGAAATTCAGAAGGAGCATCAAGTGTTGATGGTCAATAAAACCACTAGTTTCAAGAAAAATGGCAAGGGTAAGAAGGGTAACTCCAAGAAGAGTGGCAAAGCAGTTGCTCCTCTCGTGAAGAAACCCAAGGCTGGACCCAAACCAGAAACTGTGTGTTTTCATTGCAAGGGAACTGGACACTGGAAGCGGAACTGCCCCAAGTATTTGGCTGACAAGAAGGCGGCCAACAACAAACAAGGTATATATGATATACATGTTATTGATGTGTACCTTACCAACTCTCGTTGTAGTGCCTGGGTATTTGATACCGGTGCGGTTGCTCATATTTGCAACTCAAAACAGGAACTGCGGAATAGACGGAGGCTGGCAAAGGACGAAGTGACGATGCGCGTGGGAAATGGTTCCAAGGTTGATGTGATCGCCGTCGGCACGCTCGCTCTTCGATTACCGTCGGGATTAGTGATGAACCTAAATAAGTGTTATTTGGTGCCTGCGTTAAGCATGAACATTATATCTGGATCTTGTTTATTGCGAGACGGTTACTCATTTAAATCAGAGAATAATGGTTGTTCTATTTATATGAGTAATATCTTTTATGGTCATGCACCCAATGTGAGGGGTTTATTCTTATTGAATCTCGATAGTAATGATACACATGTTCATAACATTGATGCCAAAAGATGTAGAATTGATAATGATAATACCACTTTCTTGTGGCACTGCCGTTTAGGTCATATTGGCGTAAAACGCATGAGGGAGCTCCATGCTGATGGACTTTTGGAGTCACTTGATTTTGAATCACTTGACACATGTGAGCCATGCCTCATGGGCAAGATGACTAAAACGCCGTTCTCTGGAACAATAGAACGGGCAAGTGACTTATTGGAAATCATACATACTGATGTGTGTGGTCCGATGAGTATTGAGGCGCGCGGTGGTTATCGTTATTTTCTCACCTTCACTGATGACTTAAGTAGATATGGGTATATTTACTTAATGAAACACAAGTCTGAAACATTTGAAAAGTTCAAACAATTTCAGAGTGAAGTTGAGAATCATCGTAACAAGAAGATTAAATTCCTACGATCTGATCGAGGAGGAGAATATCTGAGTTATGAGTTTGGCAGTCACTTAAGACAGTGTGGAATTGTTTCACAATTGACACCGCCTGGAACACCACAGCGTAATGGTGTGTCCGAACGTCGTAATCGAACCTTATTGGATATGGTGCGATCTATGATGTCTCTTGCCGATTTGCCACTATCGTTTTGGGGTTATGCATTAGAGACAGCTGCATTCACTTTAAATAGGGCACCATCGAAATCCGTTGAGACGACGCCATATGAACTTTGGTTTGGCAAGAAGCCAAAGCTGTCGTTTCTTAAAGTTTGGGGATGTGATGCTTATGTCAAAAAGCTTCAGCCTGAAAAGCTGGAACCCAAAGCGGAGAAATGCGTCTTCATAGGATACCCAAAAGAGACAGTTGGGTATACCTTCTACCTCAGATCCGAAGGCAAAGTGTTTGTCGCTAAAAACGGAACATTTCTTGAGAAAGAGTTTCTCTCGAAAGAATTGAGTGGGAGGAAGATAGAACTTGATGAGGTTGTTGAACCTTTACTTCAACCTGAGAGTAGCGCAGCGTAGAAAGTTGTTTCTGTGGAGCCTACATTAGCTGAAGAGGAAGTTAATGATGATGATCATGAAGCTTTGGATCAAGTTGCTATCGAACCTCGTAGGTCGACAAGGACGCGTACTGCTCCTGAGTGGTACGGCAACCCTGTCTTAGAAGTCATGTTGTTAGACAACGATGAACCTACGAGCTATGGAGAAGCGATGATGGGCCCGGATTCCGAGAAGTGGTTAGAGGCCATGAAATCCGAGATGGGATCCATGTATGAAAACAAAGTATGGACTTTGGAAGTATTACCTGAAGGGTGTAAGGCCATTCAGAACAAATGGATCTTTAAGAGGAAGACGGACGCGGACGGTAATGTCACCGTCTATAAAGCTCGACTTGTGGCAAAGGGTTTTTCACAAGTTCAAGGAGTTGACTACGATGAGACCTTCTCACCCGTAGCGATGCTTAAGTCCGTCAGAATCATGTTAGCAATAGCTGCCTTTTTCGATTATGAAATTTGGCAGATGGATGTCAAAACAGCGTTCCTTAACGGTTACCTTAAGGAAGAGTTGTATATGATGCAACCAGAAGGTTTTGTCGATCCAGAGAATGCTGACAAAGTTTGCAAACTCCAGTGATCCATTTATGGACTGGTGCAAGCATCTCGGAGTTGGAATCTTCGTTTTGATGAGGTGATCAAAGCGTTCGAGTTTATACAAGTTTACGGAGAAGCTTGTATTTACAAGAAAGTGTGTGGGAGCTCTATAGCGTTTCTAATATTATATGTGGATGACATATTACTGATTGGAAACAATATAGAAATGCTGGAAAGCGTAAAGGAATATTTGAATAAGAGTTTTTCAATGAAGGACCTAGGAGAAGCTGCTTTCATATTAGGCATCAAGATCTATAGAGATAGATCGAGACGCTTAATAGGACTTTCACAAAGCACATACCTTGACAAAGTTTTGAAGAAGTTCAAAATGGATCAGTCCAAGAAGGGGTTCTTGCCTGTATTGCAAGGTGTGAAGTTGAGTAAGACTCAATGCCCAGTGACTGCAGAAGATAGAGAAAAGATGAGTGTCATCCCCTATGCTTCAGCCATAGGCTCTATTATGTATGCAATGCTGTGCACAAGACCCGATGTCAGCCTTGCCATAAGTATGGTCGGAAGGTTTCAAAGTGATCCAGGAATGGAACACTGGACGGCGGTCAAGAATATCCTGAAGTACCTGAAAAGGACTAAGGATATGTTTCTCGTTTATGGAGGTGATCAAGAGCTCGTCGTAAAGGGTTACGTCGATGCAAGTTTTGACACTGATCCGGATGACTCTAAGTCGCAAACCGGATACGTATTTATTCTTAATGGAGGTGCGGTTAGCTGGTGCAGTTCCAAGCAAAGCGTGGTAGCTGATTCTACATGCGAAGCGGAGTACATCGCTGCCTCGGAGGCGGCGAAGGAAGGTGTCTGGATGAAGGAGTTCATGACAGATCTTGGAGTAGTGCCTAGTGCACTTAACCCAATGACTCTGTTTTGTGATAATACTGGTGCCATTGCTCTAGCCAAGGAACCAAGATTTCACAAGAGGACCAGACACATAAAGCGACGTTTCAATTCCATCCGCGATTACATCAAGGAGGACGACATAAATATTTGCAAAGTACACACGGATCTAAATGTTGCAGATCCAATGACTAAACCTCTTCCAAGGGCTAAACATGAACAACACCAGAACTGCATGGGTGTTCGATTCATTACAATGTAAATCACATAGTGATGTGAACTAGATTATTGACTCTAGTGCAAGTGGGAGACTGTTGGAAATATGCCCTAGAGGCAATAATAAATTGGTTATTATTATATTTCCTTGTTCATGATAATCGTTTATTATCCATGCTATAATTGTATTGATTGGAAACTCAAATACATGTGTGGGTACATAGACAACA
This sequence comes from Elymus sibiricus, assembly GCA_039707655.1. Taxonomy (NCBI): domain Eukaryota; kingdom Viridiplantae; phylum Streptophyta; class Magnoliopsida; order Poales; family Poaceae; genus Elymus; species Elymus sibiricus. Next base: position 91,981,242 of record CM077672.1, on the reverse strand, counting down.
CTGTGTCCCTAGTATGCCTCTAGTTGACTAGCTCGTTGATCAAAGATGATTAAGGTTTCCTAGCCATTGACATGAGATGTCATTTGATAACGGGATCACATCATTAGGAGAATGATGTGATGGACAAAGACCCAAACTGTAAACGTAGCATTTGATCGTGTCAGTTTATTGCTATTGTTTTCTGCATGTCAAGTATCTGTTCCTTTGACCATGAGATCATGCAACTCACTGACACCGGAGGAATACCTTGTGTGTATCAAACGTCGCAACGTAACTGGGTGACTATAAAGGTGCTCTACAGGTATCTCCGAGGGTGTCTGTTGGGTTGGCATGGATCAAGACTGGGATTTGTTACTCCGTGTGACGGAGAGGTATCTCAGGGCCCACTCGGTAATACAACATCACATTGAGCCTTGCAAGCAAAGTGACTAAAGAGTTAGCCACAGGATCTTGTATTACGGAACGAGTAAAGAGACTTGCCGGTAACGAGATTGAACTAGGTATAGTGATACCGACGATCGAATCTCGGGCAAGTAACATACCGAAGAACAAAGGGAACAACATACGGGATTAACTGAATCCTTGACATAGAGGTTCGACCGATAAAGATCTTCGTAGAATATGTAGGAGCCAATATGGGCATCCAGGTCCCGCTATTGGTTATTGATCGTAGAAGTGTCTCGGTCATGTCTACATAGTTCTCGAACCCGCAGGGTCTACACACTTAACGTTTGGTGACGATTAGTATAATTGAGTTATTATGTTGGTGACCGAAAGTTGTTCGGAGTCTCGGATAAGATCCCGGACATGACGAGGATCTCCGGAATAGTCCGGAGGTAAAGATTGATATATGTGATAATAGTGTTTTGATCTCCGGAAGAGTTCCGGAGTTCACCGGAATGGGTTCCGGATGTTTACCGAAGTGTTCGGGTGCAGCAACACTTTATATGGGCCAAAGGGATAAAGCCCACGAGGTATTGGAAAGTGCAAAAAGTAGTTTTGCTGCCGCGTAAGCGGTACTACCGTTTTGTGAAGCGGTACTACCGCCCAAGCGGTACTACCGCTTGTGTGAAGCGGTACTACCGCCCAAGCGGTACTACCGCTTGTGTTAAGCGGTACTACCGCTTGTGCGCGGTACTGCAGGGATCCGAGTTGGACTCTTTCCCTGCGGGCCAAACCGACCTTGTGCGGGGAAAACCGACCTGGAGGAGGCTTTTACTCCAAGTTTAGACCCCAAGGCTCAACATATAAATAGAGGGGCAGGGCTAGCACACGAGATACATCAAGATTTCCCCAAGCCGTGTGCGGCAACCCTAACCCTCTAGTTCCTCCGTCATAATCTCCGTAGCGCTTGGCGAAGCCCTGCAGAGATTGTTCCTCACCATCATCACCACGCCGTCGTGCTGCTGGAACTCTACCACTACTTCACCATCGCTCGCTGGATCGAGGAGGTGAAGGCGTCATCAAGCCGTACGTGTGTTGAACGCGGAGGTGCCGTCCGTTCGGCACTAGTTCGTGATCGGATCGAGGGACGACTTGCGATTTGGATCGCGGAGACGTTCGACTACATCAACCGCGTTTCTTAAACGCTTCCGCTTAGCGATCTACAAGGGTATGTAGATTCACTCTCCCTCTTGTAGATGCTCATCACCATGGATAGATCTTGTGTGTGCGTAGGAAAATTTTTGTTTCCCATGCAACGTTCCCCAACAGGAAGGTGACCGCGGCGGGGTGCGATCGGGTGGTGGGGCCCATCGATCGGCGACAGAGAGAGAGGGACAGGGGATCGGGTGGCCGGATCTTTTGGGATTTGGTCGCGGGTGCGCACGCGCTGGGCCGCTGGCCGGTGGGCCTGTGACGCCCCCGACTTAATCGTGCGCTAATCATACACGCAAATGCACACGATCAAGCCTAGGGACTCACTTGAAGATATCACAACACCACTCTAGACACAAAATAAAATAATTCAAGCTTTATATTACAAGCCAGGGGCCTCGAGGGCTCGAATACATAAGCTTGAGTCATACAAACATCAGCGAAAGCATTAGATATCTGAGTATAGATATAAAAGTAAAACAGATAGGCCTAGAAGGCGGGGCAAAACAACGACACAGATTGAAAAGGCGCAGGCCTCCTGCCTGGGAGCCTCCTAACTACTCCTGGTTGTCAGCGGTCTCTACGTAGTAGTAGGCTCCACCGTGGTAGTAGTAGTCGTCGGCAGAATCATCTGGCTCCGAGGCTCCGTCATCTGGTCGCAGCAATCGGGTATGGGGGAAAAAGGGAAGCAAAGCAACCGTGAGTACTCATCCAAAGTACTCGCAAGACTTACATCAGAACTAGTCTAGATATGCAACATTTTCAAGGAAGGCTGTATATGTGGACTTGACTGCAGAAAGCCAGAATAGAGGGAGAGGCCTAGCCTATCGAAGACTAGCATCTTCAGTGTCTTGCAGCATTAGAAGAGTGCAGATTAGCACATAATTAAAGTAGCAAGCATGTTGTGACAAAGCCTAGAGATCCTTTCTCGACTCCCTGCGAGAAAGCGATCCCGTAGCTTAAATTAATTAACAAGTATCCAGTTCAAGTGTAGCAGATCGGGATACAACACTGAGCGTCCTGTTACCGTGGACACGGCTATTCGAATAGATAATCTTCCCTGCAGGGGTGCACTACTGTTACCCAACATGCTCGATTAACTCTGGCCGGACACACTTTCCTGGGTCATGCCCGGCCTCGGCTGATCGACACACCGTAGCCCTACCTAGAGCTCAGCAGAGAGGTCCACGCCGGTCTACATCCTAAGTGCTCAGGGGTCTTGGGCCCATCGCCCTGTGCACTCTGGGTCGTTGTGTGCAGGGTGGATACTAGGCACCACCTCTGGGGTGCCGATCGGACCCAGCCACAATGCTGAACTGGACGTCTGACAGAACTTTCGGCTGATACATACGGCACCGAGGGCCCCATTAAACCATTATCCCGCGTGGTGGTAGTGCGTATAGGCTAGTGGCCAACTCAGATCAATACCCAAATCTGTTAGTACATTATTAGGAGCTCGTGGTGACGATCAGTACTCCTGTCGCCCCGTCTCGAGGAAGTGCAACAAGGGTCAGGCCCATCCCTCTCTATGGCGGTCTCTGCCTGCCCGGCCACGCCTCATAATTATCTCGCGGGTACCCTCCAGGTCAACCCGACTTCACATCTCTCGCGAGTACCCCTCGGGGTCGACCCGACTTTACCCAGTAACTGTAGTAAAATCCCGATAACTGTGTGTTCAGAACATCAAGAAGGAATCCGAGGAATCACCCTCGTTGGATTCCTACTCGATGTACCCGTCAAGGTGAACCCGGAGGAATCACCCTCGATGGTATTCACACTTACGGGGTTGCACGACAGAAGCTTCATCGGAGGTGGTGAAAGAGGAATCACCCTCGGTAACCCACGTCCAACTAGCTGTACTACAGAGGCAATATCGGGAGTGGGATAAGAGGTATCACCCTCGGCACTCGATATTAGCTCTGCAGAGTCGAGCAACTTAGGGGTGTGTGCGTAGTGCTGTGCTGGTCTCAGCCCGACGATCACATCGATCGGGGCACTAGTAGCTAAGCGGGGCAACTAGGACAAAGAAGAGGGGCCACAGATGGATTACCAACCAAACCATACTAAGTATCTCGGATAGCAGGCAGGTATCAATAACAGTTACAAAAACAGGCTATGTGGCAGATTAGGATAAAACAGAGCAGTAGCAAATTCTAATGCAAGCAGGAGGGGGGAAAGAATAGGTGATATAGGCATGCTCAAGGGGGTTTGCTTGCCTGGTTGCTCTGCGGTAAAGGAGGGATCGTCGGGGATGTAGTCGGTCTCCTGGGCAGCGTCGGTCTCGGTGTCTAACGGAAGAGAAGAGGGGGAAGAAGCGATAAATAAGAGCAATCAAATGCAACACAGTGCATGGCATGGCAAAATGCAGTGCCGGTGTGACCAAATGCAATGCTACACGCATCAGACGAAGCGGGAAAATATCTGGGATATTTTCCCGGACTTAGGCTGTTTTTGGTATACTGAACCGGATGGGAAGGTTCCATGTTCAGATAGTTAGGAGTGATGGTCAAGCATTTTGACCACATATTCGTATTCGTCTCGTTTTTCTGATCAACTTTCATGTAGAAAGTTTTTCGATCCGAGCTACGGTTTATTTTCTATGATTTTTCAAAGATTTAAACTATTTTCTGAAATTCTGGAATTTATTTAATTAATTAAACCGTATTATCCAGAATAGTGATTGATGACATCAGCATGACGTCATAGTGACGTCAGCGGGTCAACCCAGCTGGTCAGGGTCAAACCTGACCAGTGGGTCCCGCATGTCAGTGGCTCAGCTAAATAAACAGGGTTTAGTTTTAACTAAATAGGTTAATTATCTAGTGGGACCTACTGTCAGTGTCAGATTAGTTAACTAATTAATTAAATTAACCTAAAACGTTAATTAGGCGGGTGGGACCCGCATGTCAGTGGCAGTGGCTGCCCAGTCAGCCAAGTTGACCAAGTCAACTCGGTCAACTGGGGCCCCTGGGCCCACTGGCAGTGACCCAGGGGGCGCCAGCGAGGCTGCCAGCGAGGCAGCGGCCGGCGACGAGTCGGCGGCGACGTGAAACGCGGCGGCGCGGCTCGGACGTCGCCGAAAAATGCGTAAAGGAGGCCATTCGGCGCGCGGCTAGGCTCGTTCGAACGAGCACTCGCCCGCGCGTCGTCTGGCGGCGGCGGTTTGGCCGGAAATGGCCGGAGATGACGCCGGCGAGCGGCGGAGGCGGCGGCATTCTCGGGCGGCTTGCGAAAACGGCTAAACGGCGCACGCGCGAGCGGTTTGAGTGGCTAGGCCGCACTACGGGAGTGCCCCGAGCACGATGGCGTGCTCGGATGGCCATGACGGCGACGGAAGCGACGGCGATGAGCATCTCGGCGGAGCTGAGCTCGGCCACGTCGAGCGCGGCGACTAGAGGCAGCGAGACGAGGAGGAAAAGAAGGGAGGAGAGGCGGAGCTCACCGAAGAGGCTCACGGATGCCGGCGGTAGCTTAGCAGCAGCAGGGGAGGTCGGAGATGACGGGGATCGCCTGCGGCAAAGAAGGTGATGCCGAGTTCGATCCCGAACGCGTGGTCCTCCCCAACTCCAATGGCGAGGTGTAGCCGACGTGGTCGAGGACGGCGAGGCCGTCAGACACGGCGGAGGGAGGCGGGGACGGCGTTCGCCGTGGCAGAGACGAACGGCGGCAACGGCAGCGCTCTGGAGAGGAGGGGGAAGAGCGTGCCAGCGCTGGAGAGAAGAGGAGGAGGGGCGAGGGTGTCCAGGGGGAGCAGGTGAGGCGGCCTTATCCCCTAGAGGCCGCTGTGGCGTCGGCGTGTCGCCGTTCGGCCGGAGGAGGCGCGCGCGGCCATGGCGGGCGCGACACGGCAACGGGAGCAGGTGGGAGAGGGTGGAGATGGGCTGGGCCATCGCTAGGCCGCAGGTGAGCGACAGGTAAGCCGTCTCCTATTACCTGTTTTTCTCTTTTATTTAAAAACAGAGAGGGTTAAGGAAATATTTGGGCATCCAAATGGTTTAGGAAAAATATGAGACGCGGTCCATTAAATCCAGTGCATTTTTAGACACTGTCACAAAATTTTTGGGAGGCTTCATTTGAATTTTATTTAAATGAAATGGTTTAAATGGGGCGGTCTAGGTACTGTTTTCTGGATGTTAGGGTCAAATTTGGAATTTAAATAATGTTGGCTTTATTTTTATAATTGCTCTGGGATTATATGCAATATTATGAACATTTTTATTCTACTGTTTGGATAACTTTTAATTTTGACTTTATTTTAAATATAAATTTGAAGTTGGATTACTCTCTAATGCAATTTACTTAGGATGATCATGATGACATGGCTAATTAATTAGCAAAATGGAAGGGTTAAGATCTGGGGATGTTACCGCTGGGGGGGTTTCTAAATTAAAACCATTTTCCTATTTTTGAATTAACAGAGAAGAAAAGAAAATAAAGTAAAAGAGATAAAAATATACTATAGGCATATTATATATCAAAAGTTGTAGAAAAATACGAAGAATAATATGAACTATTTTTCAAGTTCAAATAGGGTCCACAAAAATTCATAAAATTCAAACAGTGCTACTGTTGCAATAAAACCAATAAAAATCATTTTTTTAAATACCAAAATGATTTCAAATTTATTTTCTCCTAATTTTTGATTGAAGGGAATCATTTTACCCTTATTTCCATATATATATTTTTGGAGAAAAATAACTTTAATAAAATCCAAATAACTTCAAATTGGGTTTGAGTTTGGATTTCAAACCACTTGCAAATCTTTTCTGTTTTTCCTTGGCCAAATACATTTTAAATGGCTCTGAATATTTGAAGTGTCATATTCCTTCTCTCATTTTGAATATTTTCCAGAGGATTTGAAATTTGGAAATTCAAATAACTTCAAATTGAAAGTGGGTTTAAAATAACTTCAACAGGAGTTTCAATTTTGTTTATTTTAAACTTTCAACCCATATTTCATATAATTTGCAGAAGTCATTTTATCTTCTCTCATGAAAATCATTGAGTTGCATAAATTTTATGAATTTGAAATATTTTCAAATGGGATTCAAATCTTTTCATAAACCCTTTTCATTTCTTTAAATGGAAGAAGTCATGTCATCTTCACTCTAGGGTTTGTATTGAAATGAATTTGAATTCATTGGAGATCAAAGGCCAAGATGAAAGTTTTGGGAATGTCCTTTTATTCCCTCTCATTAAACTTTCAAAAAGTTTCAAATTTCACTCACTTTCAATCAATCAATCAATCAAACAATCAAAATTACTTAATTAATATAACATTCCAAAATTTAGAATTTTGGGATGTTACAAACCTACCACACTTAAAATGAATCTCGTCCTCGAGATTCGACGAGGCTAGGAAGAAAAGGTTAGGGTTTGGGGGTCTTATGGAAAATCCAATGATCGGAAAGGTCTGGGGTGCTACCACACTTAAAATCATGGTTACGGTTCCATCAAAACTCAGGTACTTCTTTGCTGGGCAGAATCTATCTTCCCACAAAATCTTGAGTCCTTGCATAAGTTATTCTGGGGCTTGACAGGTCTGCCGCCAATACTAAACAACGGTCGTTAATCTCATGGTGGTCAACAAATAATGGTTTGTCCTGCAGGGAAAGGGTCTGGGTAGAATCTCACCGTACGACCTACGATTGGCAACGGTTGCCTGTACAGGGTTCCATCATTCTGCCATTCTAATGTTTTTGGCTTATCGTGTCGACACTCTTCTAAGGTTTTAAGGCTCTCTGATTTTCCATCAACATATGATAGTTCATGATAGAAGTCTCCGGTATGGGGGCCAGTCCATCCCATACTTGAATCATTACTACATACGCAGATAGTGAATCACGTATACTAACACTTGGGCATCCTCACAAGCATTGCAGAAAATTCTCTTATCGACGAACTAAGTTCGGATAAATCCATTGATTCTGCAAGCTGAACAAAAACATCTATCGTTTCTTCACAACTCTCGAGTTTTCGTATCCTCCTATGTATCGTCTGCTGATGATATCATAGTTTCTTCCAATTTCTCTTCCTTCAACAAGGTAGTGCTTGAGCCTTCAATACTTGTATAGTTTTAACCCATCCTTAGAGTAACTATTGTTCCATATTCCAACAGTATACCACCTTAAATCCAATTGCACTTCGTTCCTTCATACTCTTGGGGTAACCATCATAACAAAAACAGGCTCCAACTTATTTTTGTTCAAACTCCACCTTAGGGAACAACATTTTCCTTTCCATTGGTCTGGTGTTCTCATAGGGTATTACCACCCTTTAAAAGGTAATGCACCAATCCATCCATAGACCACATTTCTCATATCCTCGAAAATGGTCAAAATCTTTGTTTATAGAGTATCAAATCATACAATTCAACATATGAAATCATGACAATTAATTTTATTGATTCATGAATTCATTACAATCTCTGAGACTTCCATTACAAAATTCAATTCCATATCCTCATAAAAGTAAGAGTGCTTCCTACTACATTTATTACCAATATTAAAATCCCAACTACTCAGCTCTAGCTTCCTTGGGTTCTGGACAGTCAATGGCATAATGTCCTGCAGTATTGCAACGAAAACAATTAACTTCCGACAATTCCCTGGGTTTCCTTGTGCCTCCACACGTTCCTTGGGTTTTTTGCTTCTTTTCTGGACAATCATTGGCATAATGTCCGTTGTACTTGCACTCAAAACAGGTAATATGACTCTTTTCCTTCTTTGTTAGTGCAGCTGGGTTAGGATGATGTTGGTTCCCAATTCCTCCAGTTCCACTGTCAAGCCCGTGGCCACTGGGGTGATTTCCAATACTACCGTGCTGAGGATGACCTCCATGGATCTGATGGTTGTGTACTCCAAACTTATTGGGTCTTGATCTAGTATTTCCTGAGTACGGGGTGTAGCGGGGTTTCTGCTGAACTCCAGAGTTATACCTTCCCTGTCCATACTTCCTCTGGCGGTGCTCCATCTGCCGCTGTTTGCCTTCAAGCATGATAGCCTTGTCAACCAATTCTTGATAGTTATTATAGGTAGCCACGGTCAACTGCATTCCCAGCTCATGGTTCAGTCCCTCTAGAAACTTCTACTGTTTAGCAACATCTGTGGC